>LR738716.1:33388607-33452185 GCA_902687465.1 Secale cereale | reverse complement strand
TTTTTTTATAGTTATCATTTGCTGTTTTATACTTTTAATTAATACAAATATGAATTTTGTTAAACGTGAGACTTGTGTCAAAATACTTGACAATAATAAGGACTGCCACTAAAAGTTTGGGGGCTATATGAACTCATTTAAATTGGATTTGAATTTCAATGGGCCAATTTTAGGTGTTGTTGGTTTAGTCTTAAATAGGTTATGACCACTTTAAATATTCAAAAGAGGTTGGTTTCTACATCAAAAATAGTTAGTGAATTTATTTAAGGCAAAGAACATTTTCCATCTACTATTTGAAGAATTAATTATATGACATGTATTTTGAATTTTGAATTCGAATGGGGTTGAATAACGCGAGATTACAACAGTGACTTCGGTGACGTGGCATCATTAGTAGTGTTTACTGTAGCATGATTACCCGGGCGTCACAATTCTCCTCCACTACAAGAAATCTCGTCCCGAGATTTAAGCGGTAGAGTAAGGGGGGAAAAGTGTTGGTAGTGAAAACCTAACGAGTCTTCTTGGTCTTGGCTGCCCTTTCAAAGAGGTTGATCCCTTTCGTTGATGTCTTCATTTCTCTGCTTCAAGTCATCGTGATCAAGTGGTCATCCTTTCTTCGAGATCGCCATCGTTCTACGAACACGACCAGGGGGAAAACTTTGGAGGAACGTATCTCCACGAAGTATGTGCATTCGACGGCGAATTCAGAAAGTGGTACACGATGTACCATACGAGTAGTATTACAGTGAATGCATTGAGAACAATAAGCGATGGTACCAAAGTTTCAATCGGGTAGGCAATCATTCGATGCCTAGACAGAAGCTGGAATGGGGCTTGAACAACGTGAATAACATGGTGTTTGATACCAGGATGAAACATAGTAGAATTTAGCTCATGAATCATATACGAAGCCAGGTACAAAGTATACATTAGAATCAGGGTTGTACAAGAGAGTCAGGTTCCGATCCAGTGGACCTGTGGGTTATGGGCCCACCATGTGGGTTGAAAGTAGAAAGGGTGGCGACATCTTGCACAGCCTCGACAGGGAGGCAAGTGAGTGGATAGCTTGTCAGCTATGTCGGCATCAATGTCGGAACCAAGGACGGGGGACGAAGAAAACCATTTTCTTGCTCTTTGAAAGGAGGCAGACCGGTAGGCAAGGTTTTTTTTCCTCGTGGTTACATGAATGATACCAACCATAGTAACAGGGTCTTACTGACTGAGTTGTACAACAAGGTATTTACATAAGCAGATAATTATTACTACTTAGATTATATGTAGATCAAGGAAAGGTTAAACAAACAAATGGAAAGGAAAATTGTGATTACACACAATTATTAGGAGTATATCCTTCCCATTAGCAAGAAGAACAAGTCATGCAGGGTAGGAGAACAAGTACCCAACCATTCAGATAACGGGGCAAGGATTAATCAGGATGTTACCCATACAACGGTGTTTGGATAACTGACCAAGAATCATTTAGTATTGGGCTTCAAAGGCTCTTGTTGAAAATTGGAGTACTACAGACATGCTTTGAGATAGCATTGGCATGGTCTTGAAGCAAAGGTCGGACTTGGATACACAAAGGATTCATCAGGAACAACTAATAGAATAAGTCTTATAATTTCCTCCTGGAAGAATGGTTATCCTTGCAAAAGAGATTATAATAATAGGTCCTCCAGCAGGGGTGCTAGGCAGGACATCATATTACCGAGTCATCAAAGGACCAATATTATAACTACTGGAAAGTTCTCCCAACCATCATATCTGACCGAGATTCAGATCCGATTGGTGTCATTTTACCTCAGACTCGGGATGTTCAAGAAGAAGAGTGCAAGATTCTCGGGAAATGAACTATGGGAGCGGTTTCCCAAAACAATAGTTCATCATTTAACCAAGGAGAGGATGAGTAGGTGGCTGACGGGCTCAACGTCAATTTATCGAGAATTCCACACGGATGGATTTCCACAATAATGTGAACAAGAAGATGACACTTGTCAATTCAAATGGTATAATGTTGTATGCTCGAGGAAAACATACACCATTAATCAATAGTTGGAAGGTGTGCCCGAAATATGACCTTAGGCAGCAAGATCAATGTTAGAGGGATGATTCAATAACCAACAGTCTAAAAACAAACTGTCGGTCATTAACTTCATAGCAATAGGGTTGCTAGAAGTATAGAACTCAAGCAGCATCGTTAACATATTGATATCCCGGTTAGAAACAACACGTGGCCAGGGAAGAATGGTGATGGTGAGAAGTATCATCATACCGAGAATCTCTAAGAGGTGAAGCAATCCCCACAACATTCTCGACATAAAGGACAGTAATACTTCAAGGCAGAACACAACACTAGCTGGAGAGCAAGTTGTATTTAAAATGTGGACAAGTTCGCGATGAGAGGAAGTCAAGGGTGTTGTCGATGATAATAAAAATCATTGAGGGCAAGGAGAGTATTACTCATCATGAACATAGTTGACATCTCGGAAGAAGTCAAAGTGTTGAAGGTGATCCGACACATTTGCCGGGAGGTTTCAAGAGGATGCAATCAAACAACAACGGCAACAAGCAAGAGAATGACGAAGTGGCAAGATATAGGATCAATATATAAGATGCAAGCTCGGAACCAAAGATGCCTTTCAAGACAAGCAACATGATGTTGAAATCTCAACATAAGTCATGCTCACACACTGAAGAATTTGCGCACCAAAGAAGGACAAGGTAGTACCGTCAAAGATAGCAAGACCAGGATGTACCCGATAGTCTAGGAATAGACCAGATTGAGTTTAAAAATTTCCCAGTAACATCTACTAGGGGTGTTGACTTTTTAGAGCGGATTTGATTTACTAAACGGTGTCCTCGGTTGATGGCAACCTAGAACCCGTAGAGTGATTACGACGAGGAAGTTATTACTTCAACAAAGTTAGTAAGATGAAGTGCAAAGGCATGATATCCTCGAGATACCGGAGGGTAAAACTCGAAGGCAGAACACGATAGTAGTAGAACTGGGTCGTTGACCGACGACAGCAGGTATTTTAACCTTGTCAAAAATTGACGAGACACGGGAATGAATTTCTTCCAGATATATTGAATAAGGCTAGCATGGTCGAAACCATAACTGCAAGGGATCAATTTAAAGATACCGAAAGGGTTATTCAGTCAATAATTCATTTTGCAAGAAGCTTCCGAGACGGTCTACATCATTTTCATGGGCATGAACACAAAGTTCAAGGTCTACTCCCACTTCTTTAATGCATATCATTTCATTCACCTCTCGCTTTGATAAAACGGTAGTGTTGGGATTTTATTTGGTAGAACACCGGAAGAGTATGACTTGTGAAAACTTTCGGGTTTTCACGGATTAGGGGAAGGCATAGGTTCCACCCATCGGGCATCTTAGTAACATATACCACAAGTTTCAAAAGTAAACACTCAAGCTCAAAAGCAGAGCATGGTTGGCCAAGCAGAGGATACAATTTACCAAAGGTATTATGTATCAGGGGAAGAACTCACAAGGTGATTGAATATGAAGGGCACTGTCGGATAACAATCTAACAATGGATCGGGCGATCCACAACGGAGCTGATGTGAGTATCGGTACTCACTCAGAGAAAGAAAGAATGTAGATGCATCAATTTCAAGAATCACATGATTAGTCGGATGCTTAAATAGAAAGAAATTATGGTTTCCAAAAACGAAGGATCAGAAGAAGACGCTCTGATCAAGGATGGATGAGTTGAAAATACTTAGTTGGAAAATCAATAAAGGTTTGAATTGCCGAGAACCAACTCATGTCCGGAATGACGTGTGAGCCGGAAGGATAATTTAAAAAGGGTAACCGATGACTGCGTGCATATGCACACATTGAAGCTCAAAATGGCTAAGACAAGGGATGTTAACGAAGACTACTAGTCATATGAAATTAACCATAATGTAAGGAGTCAAGAATTTCAAGAGTAACAGGTTGCAGAGGATTTTCAAAAGATCGAAAAGTATTCCGAAGGATTTTGTGAGACACATGATCAATTGAGAAGAACGGATCCTCGATAAATGTGAGGAAATAACCATAAGGGTTTTCATGTGAAGTAAAACTGCAAGACAGTAACTCAAAGGATTCTCGGAACAACGGAGAATATTTCGAGGCATCTTGTAACAACAAGAGCGACGAGGAATGATCATGAGAACGGCAAGTGCATGCAGATATCCATAGGGATATATCGGTGACAGTGAATTGCAAAGGTGATGAACACAAGTTCTCGGGTTAACAACGGAGAGTATCTTCAGGGTCTTCTGGTGCAGCAGACGATCATCGGTAATAAGGTGCTCTCCAGGTGAAAGTGATAACGAGATCCTAATGTTAGAATTTGCAAAATCCATTTATCTCGAATAGAAGAGAGATCAGAGTCCCAGAGTATAGACGAGGAGTAAAAGATCCTAATACCACCCATTGGTGTTGTGGGCCCGTAAGCCACACAACAAGTTAGTAAATTTGTTTTTCAAAGACTAGACTCAACTTCGGCCAAGGAGGTGGAAAGGGGGTGTCACAACCCTAGTTCTGGTATGCACTAGGTTAGTCTTGTGGTTTGCATCATGTTTAAATTTCAAATGAAATTGAAATGAGGACTTGTGAAACCCTCAGAAACCCTATTGAAAATGACCCAAATAAAAGTTGCTCCAAAAAGGGTCCAAGAAAATGTTCATGTGGCCCTCTAAAAATATTGGTTAGAGATATAAATCAAGCCAATATTATTAGTAGCTCATAAGTATTTATTTTGGGCATTTGGAATTAATGCAATAGCTATTTGCTTGGATATATATATATATATATATATATATATATATATATATATTATATATATTTTATATATGTCCAAAATTCTGGTTCTTTATTTTGAGGGGTTTGGGTTAATTCCTAGGTCCCTGCAAAATAAACGTGTCAGAAGAAAAATAATTGATTTAATTTAGATATTAAATCAAAACAAATGTCAGAAAAAAATAGAAAAGAAAATAAAAGGGTTAGCTTTACCTGGGCCACTTGCTGGCCTGGCACTGGGCCGGCCCAGTTGCCAGTCGTCGTCCTCCTGGCGACGACAGGAGGCCGAGGCGTGTGGCCGGCGCGCGCGCACGGCTGGAGCGCCACGCGAGCTGCCTGCTTCACTCCCCCTCGCCGCGTGGTGGTCTCTAGAGTAGCCACGCAACCTCCCCGACCCTCCTGCACTCTTCTGGACCCCTCCCCTCTCCTCTATCTCCCTCTCTCGCAACTCCCGAACGCCGCCGTCGCCGTCGATCGCCGTTGCCGTAGCCACTGCCCTCCCCCTCGCCTCTCTGAGTAGCCCAAGAGCTCCGCCACGACTCCCTCGTCCTCTCCGTCAAGCCACCAGACGCCGGACGCCCTGTGGAGCCGCCGTCGACATCGTCTTCCTCCTCGGACGCCGATGATCGCTGCCGACGAATTCGCCGCAGCAGGAGCCTCCCAGAGCCACTCAACCCCCCAGCAGAACCGCGGTGAGCTCCCGGTTCGTTCCCCCTTCTCCCCTAGCCGTTTGCGACCTCTAGGTCTACTCCCCGCAGATGCCCGACCTCACCGCCGCCGGCGATGCCGCCGCCGTGGCCACAGCCACCCAAGCACGAAGCTGAGCGTGTCACCGCATCCGCCGCTTCACCAGGAACCCGTAGCACCTCTCCGTTAGCCTCCCCGTGCCCCGTAGCTCCAACCCCGACGAGGCCCGAACTCCGGCGCCGCCGCGAGCTCGTTTCCGGCGAGCTCCGGCCGCCCTAGCTGCTGCTGTTCGTTGGGATGGACGCGGATGAGCTTCAGCTTCTCGCCCGTGGCCTCCGCTGCCCAAATGACCGCCGGAGCGGCATTTCCGTGCCCCTCCGCCGCGTCTGTGGTCGCCGGCGTCGAGCCGCCGGTGGGTTTTGACCGCTGACCGACGTGCTTTGACCCCACTGACCAGTTGACCTCCCCCCTCTCTCACTGACCCGCGGGCCCCGCCCGGATAATTATTCCAGTTAGTACTAATTAACTAACTAGATTAGCCACTGACATGTGGGCCCGGCTCCACTGACATTTCTGTTAGGATTAGTTTAGTGTTAATTAACTCAGTTAATTAACTGAGTCACTGACCAGTGGACCCCACTGTCAGGTTTGACTCTGGACCAGCCCCTTTTGACCTGCTGACGTCATGCTGACGCAGTAATCCAGTTCTGGTATTTAAATAAATCTTAAATGATTTATTTATTTCAGAAATTGGCTTAAACTTCAAAAAATCACAGAAATTCAACCGTAGCTCAGAATGAAATAATTTATATATGAAAAATTATCAAAAAAATTCAATCTATCCATAGGTACCATTTTCATGCATGACAAATGAAGTTAAACCTACTGTTTATATGAAAACACATATATGGCATTTAGAAATACTTATTTTAAAGTTGCATTTGAACCCTTGGTTCAAATGGAGTTCAACCAATCAAAATGCTAGTTGCATTAGCTCAAACAACATCATAACTTTATGCCATATTCATGCATCATATTGTTGCATATGCTTGTGTTTGATTGTCGGCACCGTTCTTCTCGATAGGTCCAGCTCCGGAGACCAATCCAGAGTACCTGTCAGAGGAGCAGTGCTCTGCACGTTGTTTTACCAGGCAAGGAAACCCCCTTGTTCATTCCGATACAACCTCTCTCTCGCTCCTGCTCCCTGTTATTTCATTAAGACAACAACGATTTCAACTGCTACTTTATGCTGCGGTAGTTGAACCCATTCCTCTGCATGACCTGTCTTTCCACAGTAAATAGTTGAAACCCACTAGCATGTGTAGGAGTTGATTGAAGCCATGTTGTGATCTTACCATGCCTTGCTTGCTATTGCTTAGAGTGTGTCAGGTCTAATTCATCGGGAATGAATTAGAGTGAAATGATATGTTCTGATGCTGAGGGCTAAGTGTGTGAACACGTTTTGGTAAAGGTAGTGGTGAGAGGCCATGTAGGAGTACATGGTGGGTTGTCTCACTGGAACCCATCCCTAAGAACTGAGTTCTGTGTATGTTGTCCAATGACCAGCTACTACCACGCATTGGAATGCTTAAGTGCCCCTCTCGACTTATTAACCGACTTGGTCTCTGTCCAGGAGTTGCAACTAGTTTCTGGTGTTTGTAGGTAGTGTTAGTAGTCTACCAAGTGGCACTCGGCCAGTGGGCTTGGGACAGACTAGGAACCGTGGCACGGTGTACCAAGCGTAGATCCACTCGGCGAGGTGGGCTTGGGCACCCTGCGCACATCATTTGGGGCCGTGAGCGACACCCCGGCCGGATCTCCCCACGGATGGAACCCGAATAGGCGATAAACCTGGACTAGAGTCTTGTGTGGTTAGTCAGGTCGTGGCCGACACCCTCGCCAGGCTTCCGCTTGAAGGTTGCCGAGATACACGAGATGTACATGGAGGTAAGTGGCGAGAGCGTGTGTGAAGCAGTACACCCCTGCAGGGTTAACATGATCTATTCGAATAGCCGGGTCCACGGTTATGGACTTCTTGGATGCTTACGTGATACATAGACAACTTGAAGTGGATTCTCTAAAATACTCAAGACAAGTGTGAGTGCTATGGATGGCCTTCTCGTAGGGAGACGGGAATGAATCCATAGTGGTGTATTGTGTGGTGCTTAGTGGACTCGTGTGCGCCACCTCAAAGTTATCAGCATTCGTAGAATAGGATAGCCACTGAGTCAAAGCTGGCTTGCTGCAACTAAACCCCACTTTGCCTTTTTGATACAAGTGCATGTATGATAGGATCTGATGTAAGTCTTGCTGAGTACCTCTGTACTCATGTTTGCTTAATTTATGTTTTGCAGATAGGATTGATGTCTCACTAGTAGTTCCGCTTGGACTTCGACAAGTAGCTTGTACCTCAGCTACGATCTTGGACGAGTGTTGTAGATAGTCAGGCTCTTCAGCCTTTTTCATTTGTAGATGTCTGTACTCAGACATGTTGTGCTTCCACCTGTTGCTTGTATGCTCTGAATGTTGGGTCATGAGACCCATGTTTGTAATATCTGGCTCCTCGGAGCCTAATGAATAAATACTTTGTTTATTAGAGTCTTGTTGTGATGCCATGTTGTATTTGCACATATTGAGCATATTGTGTGTATGTTATTGAAATGCTTGGTATGTGTGGGATCCGACACCTAGTTGTTTACCCTTGGTAGCCTATCTGAAGGAAATATGCCCTAGAGGCAATAATAAAGATGTTATTTGTATTTCCTTATATCATGATAAATGTCTTTTATTCATGCTAGAATTGTATTAACCGGAAACTTAGTACATGTGTGGATACATAGACAAAACAGTATGTCCCTAGTATGCCTCTACTAGACTAGCTCATTGATCAAAGATGGTTATGTTTCCTAACCATAGACATGAGTTGTCATTTGATCAACGGGATCACATCATTAGGAGAATGATGTGATGGACAAGACCCATCCGTTAGCATAGCACTATGATCGTTTAGTTTTTCTGCTATTGCTTTCTTCATGACTTATACATGTTCCTATGACTATGAGATTATGCAACTCCCGAATGCCGTAGGAACACCTTGTGTGCTATCAAACGTCACAACGTAACTGGGTGAACATAAAGATGCTCTACAGGTGTCTCCGAAAGTATTCGTGGTGTTGGCATAGATCAAGATTAGGATTTGTCACTCCGAGTGTCGGAGAGGTATCTCTGGGCCCTCTCGGTAACACACATCACAATAAGCCTTGCAAGCAAAAGACTAATGAGTTAGTCACGAGATGATGTGTTACGGAATGAGTAAAGAGACTTGCCGGTAACGAGATTGAACTAGGTATAGAGATACCGACGATCGAATCTCGGGCAAGTAACATACCATTGACAAAAGGAACAACGTATGTTGTTATGCGGTTCTGACCGATAAAAGATCTTCGTAGAATATGTAGGAGCCAATATGAACATCCAGGTTCCGCTATTGGTTATTGACCGGAGATGAGTCTCGGTCATGTCTACATAGTTCTCGAACCCGTAGGGTCCGCACGCTTAACGTTTGATGACGATCGGTATTATGAGTTTATGAGTATTGATGTACCGAAGGTAGTTCGGAGTCCCGGATGAGATCACGGACATGATGAGGAGTCTCGGAATGTCCGAGACATAAAGATTGATATATTGGACGACTATATTCGGACACCGGAAGTATACCGGAAAAGTTTCAGATTTAACGGGATTGCCGGAGGGGGTTACCGGAACCCCCTACGAAGGGGGATGGTCCATAGTGGGCCTTATGGAAAAAAGAGAGGCATCCCATAGGGCTGGCCGGCGCCCCACCTAGAGTTCCTAGTTGGACTAGGAGTTGGGGGCGCCACCTCTTCTTCTTTTCCTATTCCCTCTCTTCCTTCTTTGGTGGTTCCTACTAGGAATAGGATTGCAATCCTATTCCTAGTAGGATTGCACCCCTAGCCGCACCAAACAAGGGCCGGCCGGCCTCCCCCTTGCTCCTTTATATACGGGGGCAGGGGGGCACCCAAAGACACACAAGTTGAATTGTTCCAGCCGTGTGCGGTGCCCCCCTCCACAGAAACACACCTCGGTCATATCGTCGCGGTGCTTAGGCGAAGCCCTGCGCCGGTGAATACATCATATCCGTCACCACGCCGTCGTGCTGACGAAACTCTCCCGTGAAGCTCAACTGGATCAAGAGCTCGTGGGACGTCATCAAGCTGAACGTGTGCTGAACGCGAAGGTGCCGTACGTTCGGTGCTTGATCGGTTGAATCGCGAAGAAGTTCGACTACATCAACCGCGTCACTTGACGCTTCCGCTTCCGGTCTACGAGGGTACGTAGACACACTCTTCCCTCTCGTTGCTATGCATCTGGTAGATAGATCTTGCGTGATCGTAAGAAAATTTTAAAATACTACGTTCCCCAACAGTGGCATCATCAGCCAGGTCTATGCATAGATGATATGCACGAGTAGAGCACAATGAGTTGTGGGCGATACTAGTCATACTGCTTACCAGCATGTCATACTTTGCTTCGGCGATATTGTGAGATGAAGCGGCCCGGACCGACATTACGCGTACGCTTACGCGAGACTGGTTTCACCGTTACGAGCACTCGTTGCTTAAAGGTGACTGGCGGGTGTCTGTCTCTCTCACTTTAGCTGAATCAAGTGTGGCTACGCCCGGTCCTTGTGAAGGTTAAAACAGCACATACTTGATGAAACATCGTTGTGGTTTTTGTATGCGTAGGTAAGAACGGTTCTTGCTAAGCCCGTAGCAGCCACGTAAAACTTGCAACAACAAAGTAGAGGACGTCTAACTTGTTTTTGCAGGGCATGTTGTGATGTGATATGGTCAAGACATGATGAGATATACGGTTTTGTATGAGATGATCATGTTTTGTAAAGTTATCGGCAACTGGCAGGAGCTATATGGTTGTCGCTTTATTGTATGAAATGCAATCGCCATGTAATTGCTTTACTTTATCACTAACCGGTAGCGATAGTCGTAGAAGCAATAGTTGGCGAGACGACAACGATGCTACGATGGAGATCAAGGTGTCGCGCCGGTGACGAAGGTGATCATGACGGTGCTTTGGAGATGGAGATCAAAAGCACAAGATGATGATGGCCATATCAAGTCACATATTTTGATTACATGTGATGTTTATCTTATTATGCTTATTATTTTGCTTAGAACGACGGTAGCATTATAAGATGATCCCTTACTAAATTTCAAGGTATAAGTGTTCTCCCTGAGTATGCACCGTTGCGAAAGTTCGTCGTGCTGAGACACCACGTGATGATCGGGTGTGATAAGCTCTACGTTCAAATACAATGGGTGTAAGCCAGTTTTGCACATGCAGAATACTCAGGTTAAACTTGACGAGCCTAGCATATGCAGATATGGCCTCGGAACACTGGAGACCGAAAGGTCGAGCGTGAATCATATAGTAGATATGATCAACATAAGATGTTCACCATAGAAGCTACTCCATCTCACGTGATGATCGGACATGGTTTAGTTGATTTGGATCACGTGATCATTTAGATGACCGAAGGGATGTCTATCTAAGTGGGAGTTCTTTAAGTAATATGATTAAATTGAACTTTAATTTATCATGAACTTAGTCCTGGTAGTATTAGCATATCTATGTTGTAGATCAATAGCTCGCGATGTTGCTCCCCGTTTATTTTTTATATGTTCCTAGAGAAAACTAAGTTGAAAGATGTTAGTAGCAATGATGCGGAATTGTTCCGTGATCTGAGGATTATCCTCATTGCTGCACAGAAGAATTATGTCCTTGATGCACCGCTAGGTGACAGACCTATTACAGGAGCTGATGCAGACGTTATGAACGTTTAGACAAAAGCTCGGTATGATGACTACTTGATAGTTTAAGTGCACCATGCTTTACGGCTTAGAACCGGGACTTCAAAATCGTTTTGAACGCCACGGAGCATATAAGATGTTCCAAGAGTTGAAATTAGTATTTCATACTCATGCCCGCGTCGAGAGGTATGAGACCTCTGACAGTACTTTGCCTACAAGATGGAGGAGAATAGCTCAACCAGTGAGCATGTGCTCAGATTGTCTGGGTACTGCAATTGCTTGAATCAAGTGGGAGTTAATCTTCCAGATAAGATAGTAATTGACAAAATTCTCTAGTCACTATCACCAAAGTTAGTAGAACTTCGTGATGAACTATAATATGCAAGGGATGACGAAAGTAATTCCCGAGCTCTTCGCGATGCTGAAATCGGCAAAGGTAGAAATCAAGAAAGAGCATCAAGTGTTGATGGTTAACAAGACCACTTGTTTCAAGTAAAGGGCAAAGGGATAGAAGGGGAACTTCAAGAAGAATGACAAGCAAGTTGTCACTCCCATGAAGAAATCCAAAGCTAAACTCAAGCCTGAAACTAAGTGCTTCTACTGCAAAGGAAATGGTCACTGGAAGTGGAACTGCCCTAGATACTTGGCGGATAAGAAGGATGGCAAAGTGAACAAAGGTATATTTGATATATAGATTATTGATGTGTATTTTACTAGTGTTCATAGCAACCCCTCGGTATTTGATACTGGTTTAGTTGCTAAAGACTAGTAACTCGAAATGGGAGTTGCATAATGAACAGAAACTAGTTAAAGGATGAAGTGACGATGTGTATTGGAAGTAGTTCCAAGATTGATATGATCATCATCGCCCACTCCCTATACTTTCGGGATTAGTGTTGAACCTAAATAAGTGTTATTTGGTGTTTGTGTTGAACATGAATATGATTTGATCATGTTTATTGCAATACGGTTATTCATGTAAGTTAGAGAATAATTGTTGTACTGTTTACATGAATAAAACCTTCTATGGTCATACACCCAATGAAAATGGTTTGTTGGATCTCGATCGTGTGATACACATATTCATAAAATTGAAGCCAAAAGATGCAAGGTTAATAATGATAAGTGCAACTTATTTGTGGCACGACCGTTTAGGTCATATTGGTGTAAAACGCATGAAGAAACTCCATAGTGATGGACTTTTGGAATCACTTGATTATGAATCACTTGGTGCTGGTGAACCATGCCTCATGGGCAAGATGACTAAAACTCCGTTGTCCGGAACTATGGAGCGAGCAACATATTTGTTGGAAATCATACATACTGATGTATGTGGGCCAATGAGTGTTGAAGCTCGCGACGGGTATCGTTATTTTCTGACCTTCACTGATGATTTGAGCAGATATGGGTATATCTACTTAATGAAGCACAAGTCTGAAACATTTGAAAAGTTCAAAGAATTTCAGAGTGAAGTAGAGAATCATCGTAACAAGAAAATAAAGTTTCTACGATCTGATCGTGGAGGAGAATATTTGAGTTACGAGTTTGGTCTTCATTTGAAACAATGTGGAATAGTTTCACAACTCACGCCACCCGGAACACCACAGCGTAATGGTGTGTCCGAACGTCGTAACCGTACTTTATTAGATATGGTGCAATCGATGATGTCTCTTACCGATCTACCACTATCGCTTTTGGGGTTATGCATTAGAGACAGCTACATTCACGTTAAATAGGGCACCATCTAAATCCGTGGAGATGACACCGTATGAACTATGGTTTGATGAGAAACCTAAGCTGTCATTTCTTTAAATTTGGGACTGCGATGCTTATGTGAAAAAGTTTCAACATGATAAGCTCGAACCCAAATCGGAGAAGTAAATCTTCATAGGATACCCAGAAGAAACTGTTGGGTACACCTTCTATCATAGATCCAAAGGCAAGGTCTTTGTTGCTAAGAGTGGATCCTTTCTAGAGAAGGAGTTTCTCTCGAAAGAAGTGAGTGGGAGGAAAGTGGAACTTGATGAGGTAATTGTACCTTCTCCTGAATTGGATAGTAGTACATCCCAGAAACTGGTTCCAGTGATTCCTACACCAATTAGTGAGGAAGCTAATGATGATGATCATGAAACTTCGAATCAAGTTACTGCTAAACTTCGTAGATCAACCAGAGTACGTTTCGCACCAGAGTGGTACGGCAACCCGGTTCTGGAAGTCATGTTACTGGACCATGATGAACCTACGAACTATGAGGAAGCGATGATGAGCCCAGATTCCGCAAAATGGCTCGAGGCCATGAAATCTGAGATGGGATCCATGTATGAGAACAAAGTATGGACTTTGCTTGACTTGCCCGATGGTCGACAAGCCATTGAAAATAAATAGATCTTTAAGAGGAAGACTGACGCCGATGGTAATGTTACTGTCTACAAAGCTCGACTTGTTGCGAAAGGTTTTCGACAAGTTCAAGGTGTTGACTATGATGAGATTTTCTCACCCGTAGCGATGCTTAAGTCTGTCCGAATCATGTTAGCAATTGCCACATTTTATGAAATCTGGCAAATGGATAACGAAACTGCGTTCTTTAATGGATTTATTAAAGAAGAATTGTATATGATGCAACCAGAAGGTTTTGTCAATCCTAAAAGTGCTAACGAAATGTGCAAGCTCCAGCGATCCTTCTATGGACTGGTGCAAGCATCTCGGAGTTGGAATATACGCTTTGATAAGTTGATCAAAGCATATAGATTTATACAGACTTGCGGTGAAGCCTGTATTTACAAGAAGTGAGTGGGAGCACTACAACCTTTCTGATAAGTATATGTGAATGACATATTGTCGATCGGAAATGATGTAGAATTTTCTGGAAAGCATAAAGGAGTGTTTGAAAGGAGTTTTTCAAAGAAAGACCTTGGTGAAGCCGCTTACATATTGGGCATGAAGATCTATAGAGATAGATCAAGACGCTTGATAAGACTTTCGATGAGTACATATCTTGATAAGATTTTGAAGTAGTTCAAAATGGATCAGTCAAAGAAGGAGTTCTTGCCTGACTTGTAAGGTGTGAAGTTGAGTAAGACTCAAAGCCAGACCAGGGCAGAAAAATATAGAGAGAATGAAAGTCATTCCCTATGCCTCAGCCATAGGTTCTATAAAGTATGCCATGCTGTGTACCAAACATGTTGTGTACCTTGCCATGAGTATGTCAAGGGGGTACAATAGTGATCCAGGAGTAGATCACTGTACAGCGGTCAAAATTATCCTTAGTAACTGGATGACTAAGGAAATGTTTCTCGATCATGGAGGTGATAAAGAGTTCGTCGTAAAGGGTTACGCCGATGCAAGCTTTGACACTAAATCCAGATGACTCTAAGTATCAATCTGGATGCGTATTCAAAGTGGGAGCAATTAGCTAGAGTAGCTCTATGCAGAGCATTGTAGACATAGAAATTTGCGAAATACATACGGATCTGAATGTGACAGACCCGTTGACTAAACTTCTCTCACAAGCAAAACATGATCACACCTTATTACTCTGGGTATTAATCACATAGCGATGTGAACTAGATTATTGACTCTAGTAAACCCTTTGGGTGTTGGTCACATGGTGATGTGAACTATGGGTGTTATTCACATAACGATGTGAACTATCGGTATTAAATCACATGGCGATGTGAGCTAGATTATTGACTCTAGTTCAAGTGGGAGACTGAAGGAAATATGCCCTAGAGGCAATAATAAAGATGTTATTTGTATTTCCTTATATCATGATAAATGTCTTTTATTCATGCTAGAATTTTATTAACCGGAAACTTAGTACATGTGTGGATACATAGACAAAACAGTATGTCCCTACTATGCCTCTACTAGACTAGCTCATTGATCAAAGATGGTTATGTTTCCTAACCATAGACATGAGTTGTCATTTGATCAACGGGATCACATCATTAGGAGAATGATGTGATGGACAAGACCCATCCGTTAGCATAGCACTATGATCGTTTAGTTTTTCTGCTATTGCTTTCTTCATGACTTATACATGTTCCTATGACTATGAGATTATGCAACTCCCGAATACCGTAGGAACACCTTGTGTGCTATCAAACATCACAACGTAACTGGGTGATCATAAAGATGCTCTACAGGTGTCTCCGAAAGTATTCGTGGTGTTGGCATAGATCAAGATTAGGATTTGTCACTCCGAGTGTCGGAGAGGTATCTCTGGGCCCTCTCGGTAACACACATCACAATAAGCCTTGCAAGCAAAATACTAATGAGTTAGTCACGAGATGATGTGTTACGGAACGAGTAAAGAGACTTGCCGGTAACGAGATTGAACTAGGTATAGAGATACCGACGATCGAATCTCGGGCAAGTAACATACCATTGACAAAAGGAACAACGTATGTTGTTATGCGGTTCTGACCGATAAAAGATCTTCGTAGAATATGTAGGAGCCAATATGAACATCCAGGTTCCGCTATTGGTTATTGACCGGAGATGAGTCTCGGTCATGTCTACATAATTCTCGAACCCGTAGGGTCCGCACGCTTAACGTTTGATGACGATCGGTATTATGAGTTTATGAGTATTGATGTACCGAAGGTAGTTCGGAGTCCCGGATGAGATCACGGACATGACGAGGAGTCTCGGAATGTCCGAGACATAAAGATTGATATATTGGACGACTATATTCGGACATCGGAAGTATACCGGAAAAGTTTCGGATTTAACGGGATTGCCGGAGGGGGTTACCGGAACCCCCTACGAAGGGGGATGGTCCATAGTGGGCCTTATGGAAAAAAGAGAGGCAGCCCATAGGGCTGGCCGGCGCCCCACCTAGGGTTCCTAGTTGGACTAGGAGTTGGGGGGCGCCACCTCTTCTTCTTTTCCTATTCCCTCTCTTCCTTCTTTGGTGGTTCCTACTAGGAATAGGATTGCAATCCTATTCCTAGTAGGATTGCACCCCTAGCCGCACCAAACAAAGGCCGGCCGGCCTCCCCCCTTGCTCCTTTATATACGGGGGCAGGGGGGCACCCAAAGACACACAAGTTGAATTTTTCCAGTCATGTGCGGTGCCCCCCTCCACAGAAACACACCTCGGTCATACCGTCGCGGTGCTTAGGCAAAGCCCTGCGCCGGTGAATACATCATATCCGTCACCACGCCGTCGTGCTGACAAAACTCTCACGTGAAGCTCAACTGGATCAAGAGCTCGTGGGACGTCATCAAGCTGAACGTGTGCTGAACGCGGAGGTGCCGTACGTTCGGTGCTTGATCGGTTGAATCGCGAAGAAGTTCGACTACATCAACCGCGTCACTTGACGCTTCCGCTTCCGGTCTACGAGGGTACGTAGACACACTCTTCCCTCTCGTTGCTATGCATCTGGTAGATAGATCTTGAGTGATCATAGGAAAATTTTAAAATACTACGTTCCCCAACACTATCTTACAGGGAAATGTCTCCTAGTGTTTCCACTGAGCCTTGGTAGCTTGCTACTGCTCCGGAACACTTAGGCTGACCGGCATGTGTCCTTCTTCGTTCCTGTGTCTGTCCCTTAGGGGAAATGTCACGCGTTGTTCCTTTAAGTCCTTGTAGCTTGCTACGACTTGGGTTCATACGTTGATGACCGACACGTTCGTTGATGGGTCATGGATGCCTGTCTCTGTAATTTAGTGCCTCTTTTGGTTTATAAATGTTCATGTCGGCCCGGGTTCTCTGTCATATGGATGCTAGCGACTCTATCATATACGTGAGCCAAAATGCACAAACGGTAACGGGCCAGGTAAGGTGGCACCCGTGGGGATACTGTGCGTGAGGCCGCAAGGTGATATGGTGTGTTACATGCTAGATCGGTGTGACTTAGGATCGGGGTCCCGACAGCGTTGGTATCAGAGCCTGACTGCCTGTAGGATTACCAAGCCAAATGGTCGAAGTTGAGTCTAGAAATTCTTTAGTTATATAAGGGAATTGATTGTGGAAGGGAACGTAAGGCTCTTTTTACTCCTTATACCTCATGTCTTCTGATCTGAGTCATCTTACCTTTCCTACGGGGTTAAGGAACTAGGCTTTCTCTTCCGTCTATCAGGATCACGAGTTACTACTCCGTAGTCCCTTAGGATTGGTTGATCAGAGTCCTACTCCTGTTTTCAAGTTCTTCCAGTATAGTTTGTTTAGTAATATCACAGTACCTTGAGTGATGATGTTGAGATGTTGAACTACCCGTTGTTAGCAGGATGTCTCATTATGAGCTTTTTACTGCCGTTATGCTGCCGGAATTATCCTAGTAGTTCGAGAGATACTAATTTCTTGTTCTACCTTATGCATCCTATAGTTGTTGATGTTCCCGTCTTCGGTTTCGCTTCTCAGGATGTCTTCAGTTAAGCGAAGCTCAGCTGCTCGTAGACAGAACCACGGAGGTGGTAGGGATGAGGAGGATCCTCCCGACCAGCCTTCGTTGGCAGAGTTAATGTTAGAGATGGAGAGAAACGAGCGTGAGTCTAACCATTTGTTGGCACGTATTGAGGAGAACACGGCACATCAGTGCAAGGAATCAGCAACCATCCATGACTTCATTCGTCTGAAACCACCCACTTTCCATCATTCCATTGAGCCACTCGATGCTGATGACTGGCTTCGTAGTATCACTCACAAGCTGCGTTCTGCGAATGTAGCTGAAGAGGACAAGGTCATCTATGGCACTTATCACCTGGAAGGTCCTGCTAGTCTTTGGTGGCAGAACTATGAGGCCATGATTCCAGCTGGCCAGATTCCTACCTGGAGAGATTTCACAGAGGCTTTTCGTGAACATCATATCCCTCAAGCCCTTATCGATCGTAAGAGAGAAGAGTTCTGTAGTCTTACACAGGCTAAGATGGCTGTTGATGCTTATAGTCGAGAGTTTGAGAACCTCGCCCGCTATGCTACAGAAGAAGTGTCCACGGACGCCAAGAAGCAGGCTAGGTTCTGGAAGGGTCTCAACCCCAAACTGCGTCGTGATCTCCAATTGCATCATTGCAACACATTCCATGCTCTTGTGAACAAGGCCATCAATGCAGAGACAGCTCAGCTCACTTACGATGAGTCTCGCAAGCACACCCTTGATTTGGGAACTTCCTCCGGTACTAGTTTCCAGAAGCGCCGGATTTGGGTTCCGAACTCTGTTCTTCCACCCATTTATCCTCCGAGGCCATCTTGTGTGGTACCTCTTCCAGTTCAGCAGTATGCTCCACCCAGGTCTATTGATGGACCGTTTGCCAATGCGGGTCCACGTCCTACCTCCAGGATTTGTTACAAGTGCGGAGAACCGGGACACATTGCCCGTATTTGCACTCAGACCCGTGTTGCCCCATCCCAGTCCGTAAAGTCTGTTAGACGTGATAAATCATCACGCAAGATGATCAGTGTTAAGTCAGCTCCCACCGAACATGGACGTGTGCATCACGTCTCAGCCAATGACGCTCATGATGATCCAGATGTCGTTCTTGGTACACTTCTTGTCAATTGTCATTCGGCATCGGTTCTATTCGATACTGGAGCATCCCATTCTTTCATTTCCGAAAGTTATGCCCGTTTGCACGACATGTCATTTTGTGATATGCTCTCCCCACTACTTATTCAAACTCCTGGATCCAAATGGCAAACTTCTAGTGTAAGCCATGGTAATGAAATCCTTGTCGACAGACTTGTGTTCCTTGCATCACTTGTAGCCCTCAAGTCTTCAGATATTAATATCATCTTGGGTATGGACTGGATGACAGCACATCATGCCAAGATTGATTGCTTCACTAGGTCTGTTTAGCTTACACGTCCATCTGGTAAGGTAGTCACCGTCGCCACTAGAGTTGCAAAGCGTCAACTCTATTCTCTTAATGCCAGCCCTCTCCCAGATCTTGAAGATGTTCCGGTAGTCCGTGACTTTCCGGATGTCTTTCCAGAGGAACTGCCAGGTGTTCCACCCGACCGAGATGTAGAGTTTGTTATAGAGCTTATTCCAGGAACCGCTCCAATCTCTAGGAGACCCTACAAAATGGCACCCTTAGAACTAGCCGAGCTTAAGAAACAACTTGATCAGTCCTTGCAAAAGGGTTTCATTCGTCCTAGTTCTTCTCCCTGGGCTTGCCCCGTCCTCTTTGTCAAGAAGAAGGATGGTACGGATCGGATGGTTGTAGATTATCGTCCCGTTAATTTGGTCACGGTAAAGAACAAGTATCCGCTTCCCAGGATCAACGACCTGTATGATCAGCTCGCTGGATCCTCAGTCTTCTCCAAGATGGATTTGAGGTTAGGATACCATCAAATCAAGATTAGAAATGGGGACATCCCCAAGACGGCTTTCGTCACTCGTTATGGTCAGTACGAGTACACCGTCATGTCCTTCGGTCTAACAAATGCTCCAGCCACCTTCTCCCGCTTGATGAACTCGATCTTCATGGAGTATTTAGATAAGTTCGTCGTGGTTTATCTCGATGATATTCTTATTTACTCGAAGAACGAGGAAGAGCATGCCGAACATCTTAGACTTGTTCTAGAAAAACTCAGAGAGCACCGCCTTTATGCCAAGTTCTCCAAGTGCGAATTTTGGTTGCCAGAAGTGACCTATCTCGGCCATGTAATCTCTGGTAAGGGCATTGCTGTCAACCCCGAGAGAGTCCAGGCCATTCTTGATTGGACTCCACCTGAAACAGTTAAACAAGTTAGGAGTTTCCTTGGTCTAGCCAGTTATTGTCGCTGCTTTGTTGAGAACTTCTCTAAAGTGGCCAAACCTCTCACGGAACTTCTCAAGAAAGATAAAAAGTTTGAGTGGTCCCCACAGTGTGAGCACAGTTTTCAGGAACTGAAAAGACGCCTGACTTCTGCTCCCATACTTGTGCCACCGGATTTCACTAAGGACTTTGTTATCTACTGTGATGCCTCACGACAGGGACTAGGTTGCATTCTTATGCAGGATCGTCGTGTGATTGCTTATGCATCTCGACAGTTGCATCCACATGAGGAGAACTATCCTACACATGATCTAGAACTTGCAGCCGTAGTCTATGCACTTAAGACCTGGCGACATTACCTCCTTGGTAATCGTTGCGAGATCTACACCGATCACCAGAGTCTCAAGTATATCTTCACCCAACCAGATTTGAACCTTAGGCAAAGACGTTGGTTGGAGTTGATCTCCGATTACGACTTAGGGATTACCTACACCCCGGGCAAGGGCAATGTCATGGCTGATGCGCTAAGTCGTAAATCCTATTGCAACAATCTCATGTTGCAGCAGGGCCAACCACTTCTCCATGAGGAATTATGTAAGCTTAACCTTCACATTGCTCCTCGCGGATTCCTATCTACCTTGGTGGCGAAACCTAACCTTGAGGATCAGATCATTTCTGACCAAAAGTTTGATAGGGGTGTTATCCGCATCAAGAGAAACATTAAAAAGGGAGTTGGTGGATGTTTCTCTATGGATGATCGAGGTGTTGTTTTCTTTGAGAATCGCTTGGTAGTTCCCAAGAAGCAACATCTTCGGCAATTGATTCTTAAAGAGGCTCATGAATCTCCTCTCACGATTCATCCCGGTAGTACTAAGATGTATCAGGATCTACGCCAGAGATTCTGGTGGACTAGGATGAAGAGAGAAATTGCTGAGTTCATTGCTAAATGTGACGTTTGTCGTCGCGTTAAGGCAGAACATCAAAGACCTGCTGGCACCCTTCAGCCTCTAGCTATTCCTGAGTGGAAATGGGATAAAGTTGGTATGGACTTCATCACCGGCTTTCCCAGGACCAAGAGAGGGAATAATGCTATCTTCGTAGTCATTGATCGTCTCTCCAAAGTGGCTCACTTCCTACCTGTTCGAGAGAGTATCACTGCTAGCCAGCTTGCTGACTTATATATTTCTCGAATAGTGTCACTTCATGGTGTTCCACTAGAGATCAATTCAGACCGTGGTAGTCTTTTCACTTCTCATTTCTGGGAGAGTTTCCAGACTGCCATGGGCACCCATCTTTCTTTCAGCACCGCTTTCCACCCTCAGTCAAGTGGTCAAGTGGAACGAGTTAACCAAATCCTCGAAGACATGCTTAGAGCTTGTGTTATCTCATTCGGTATGGATTGGGAGAAATGTCTTCCTTTCGCCGAGTTTGCTTATAACAATAGCTATCAATCCAGTCTTAAGCAAGCTCCTTTTGAGATTCTTTATGGACGAAGCTGTCGAACACCTTTGAACTGGTCAGAAACCGGTGAAAGACAATTCTTTGGACTGGATATGATCCAGGAAGCAGAAGAGCAAGTTTGCATCATTCGTGAGAATTTGAAAACAGCCCAGTCTCGTCAGAAGAGCCAATATGATCGTCATCATAAGGAAGTGGCTTATGAAGTTGGTGACAAAGCCTATCTTCGGGTTACTCCTTTGAAGGGTACCCATCGTTTTGATATCAAGGGCAAGTTGGCTCCTCGTTACATTGGTCCTTTTCGCATTCTCGCTAAACGAGGAGAGGTTGCCTACCAATTGGAACTACCCCCACATCTTTCTCGAGTTCATGATGTCTTCCACGTCTCTCAACTCAGGCGTTGCTTCTCGGATCCCATCCGCGGAGTGGACCACCAAACGCTTGATCTCCAAGATAACGTCACATATCGAGAGTATCCCGTTCGCATTTTGGATCAAGCAGAGCGTGTCACTCGACGTCATAACATCAAGTTTCTCAAAGTTCAGTGGTCTCATCATTCCGAGAGAGAAGCTACTTGGGAGCGAGAAGATCGTCTCCGACTGGAGTACCCCACCTTCTTTCCGCCTACTCCTGAATCTCGGGATGAGATTCTTTCGAGTGGAGGCGAGTTGTCACAACCCTAGTTCTGGTATGCACTAGGTTAGTCTTGTGGTTTGCATCATGTTTAAATTTCAAATGAAATTGAAATGAGGACTTGTGAAACCCTCAGAAACCCTATTGAAAATGACCCAAATAAAAGTTGCTCCAAAAAGGGTCCAAGAAAATGTTCATGTGGCCCTCTAAAAATATTGGTCAGAGATATAAATCAAGCCAATATTATTAGTAGCTCATAAGTATTTATTTTGGGCATTTGGAATTAATGCAATAGCTATTTGCTTGGATATATATATATATATATATATATATATATATATTATATTTTATATATGTCCAAAATTATGGTTCTTTATTTTGAGGGGTTTGGGTTAATTCCTAGGTCCCTGCAAAATAAACATGTCGGAAGAAAAATAATTGATTTAATTTAGATATTAAATCAAAACAAATGTCAGAAAAAATAGAAAATAAAATAAAAGGGTTAGCTTTACCTGGGCCACTTGCTGGCCTGGCACTGGGCCGGCCTAGTTGCCAGTCGTCGTCCTCCTGGCGACGACAGGAGGCCGAGGCGTGTGGCCGGCGCGCGCGCACGGCGGGAGCGCCACGCGAGCTGCCTGCTTCACTCCCCCTTGCCGCCTGATGGTCTCTGGAGTAGCCACGCAACCTCGCCGACCCTCCTGCACTCTTCTGGACCCCTCCCCTCTACTCTATCTCCCTCTCTCGCAACTCCCGAACGCCGCCGTCGCCGTCGATCGCCGTTGTCGTAGCCACTGCCCTCCCCATCGCCTCTCTGAGTAGCCCGAGAGCTCCGCCGAGACTCCCTCGTCCTCTCCGTCAAGCCACCAAACGCCGGACGCCCTGTGGAGCCGCCGTCAACATCGTCTTCCTCCTCGGACGCCGACGATCGCCGCCGACGAATTCGCCGCAGCAGGAGCCTCCCCGAGCCACTGAACCCCCCAACAGAACCGCGGTGAGCTCCCGGTTCGTTCCCCCCTTCTCCCCTAGCCGTTTGCGACCTCTAGGTCTACTCCCCGCAGATGCCCGACCTCACCGCCGCCGGCGATGCCGCCGCCGTGGCCACAGCCACCCAAGCACGAAGCTGAGCGTGTCACCGCATCCGCCGCTTCACCAGGAACCCGTAGCACCTCTCTGTTAGCCTCCCCATGCCCCGTAGCTCCAAGCCCGACGAGGCCCGAACTCCGGCGCCGCCGCGAGCTCGTTTCCGGCGAGCTCCGGCCGCCCTAACTGCTGCTGTTCGTTGGGATGGACGCGGACGAGCTTCAGCTTCTCGCCCGTGGCCTCCGCTGCCCAAATGACCGCCGGAGCGGCATTTCCGTGCCCCTCCGCCGCGTCTGTGGTCGCCGGCGTCGAGCCGCCGGTGGGTTTTGACCGCTGACCGGCATGCTTTGACCCCACTGACCAGTTGACCTCCCCCCCTCTCTCACTGACCCGCGGGCCTCGCCCGGCTAATTATTCCAGTTAGTACTAATTAACTAACTAGATTAGCCACTGACATGTGGGCCCTGCTCCACTGACATTTCTGTTAGGATTAGTTTAGTGTTAATTAACTCAGTTAATTAACTAAGTCACCGACCAGTGGACCCCACTGTCAGGTTTGACTCTGGACCAGCCCCTTTTGACCTGCTGACGCCATTACTGTGTCATGCTGACGCAGTAATCTAGTTCTGGTATTTAAATAAATCTTAAATGATTTATTTATTTCAGAAATTGGCATAAACTTCAAAAAATCACAGAAATTCAACCGTAGCTCAGAATGAAATAATTTATATATGAAAACTTATCAGAAAAATTCAATCTATCCATCGGTACAATTTTCATGCATGACAAATTAAGTTAAACCTACTGTTTATATGAAAACACATATATGGCATTTAGAAATACTTATTTTAAAGTTGCATTTGAACCCTTGGTTCAAATGGAGTTCAACCAATCAAAATGCTAGTTGCATTAGCTCAAACAACAACATAACTTTATGCCATATTCATGCATCATATTGTTGCATATGCTTGTGTTTGATTGTCGGCACCGTTCTTCTCGATAGGTCCAGCTCCGGAGACCGATCCAGAGTACCTGTCAGAGGAGCAGTGCTCTGCACGTTGTTTTACCAGGCTAGCAAACCCCCTTGTTCATTCCGATACAACCTCTCTCTCGCTCCTGCTCCCTGTTATTGCATTAGGACAACAACGATTTCAACTGCTACTTTATGCTGCGGTAGTTCAACCCATTCCTCTGCATGACCTGTCTTTCCACAGTAAATAGTTGAAACCCACTAGCATGTGTAGGAGTTGATTGAAGCCATGTTGTGATCTTACCATGCCTTGCTTGCTATTGCTTAGAGTGTGTCATGTCTAATTCATCGGGAATGAATTAGAGTGAAATGATATGTTCTGATGCTGAGGGCTAAGTGTGTGAACACGTTTTGGTAAAGGTAGTGGTGAGAGGCCATGTAGGAGTACATGGTGGGTTGTCTCACTGGAACCATCCCTAAGAACTGAGTTCTGTGTATGTTGTCCAATGACCAGCTACTACCACGCATTGGAATTCTTAAGTGCCCCTCTCGACTTATTAACCGACTTGGTCTCTGTCCAGGAGTTGCAACTAGTTTCTGGTGTTTGTAGGTAGTGTTAGTAGTCTACCAAGTGGCACTCGGCCAGTGGGCTTGGGACAGACTAGGCACCGTGGCACGGTGTACCAAGCGTAGATCCACTCGGCGAGGTGGGCTTGGGAACCCTGCGCACATCATTTGGGGCCGTGAGCGACACCCCGGCCGGATCCCCCCACGGATGGAACCCGAATAGGCGATAAACCTGGACTAGAGTCTTGTGTGGTTAGTCAGGTCGTGGCCGACACCCTCGCCAGGCTTCCGCTTGAAGGTTGCCGAGATACACGAGATATACATGGCGGTAAGTGGCGAGAGCGTGTGTGAAGCAGTACACCCCTGCAGGGTTAACATGATCTATTCGAATAGCCGGGTCCACGGTTATGGACTTCTTGGATGCTTACGTGGTACATAGACAACTTGATGTGGATTCTCTAAAATACTCAAGACAAGTGTGAGTGCTATGGATGGCCTTCTCGTAGGGAGACGGGAATGAATCCATAGTGGTCTATTGTGTGGTGCTTAGTGGACTCGTGTGCGCCACCTCAAAGTTATCAGCATTCGTAGAATAGGATAGCCACTGAGTCAAAGCTGGCTTGCTGCAACTAAACCCCACTTTGCCTTTTTGATACAAGTGCATGTATGATAGGATCTGATGTAAGTCTTGCTGAGTACCTCTGTACTCATGTTTGCTTAATTTATGTTTTGCAGATAGGATTGATGTCTCACTAGTAGTTCCGCTTGGACTTCGACAAGTAGCTTGTACCTCAGCTACGATCTTGGACGAGTGTTGTAGATAGTCAGCCTCTTCAGCCTTTTTCATTTGTAGATGTCTGTACTCAGACATGTTGTGCTTCCGCCTGTTGCTTGTATGCTCTGAATGTTGGGTCATGAGACCCATGTTTGTAATATCTGGCTCCTCGGAGCCTAATGAATAAATACTTTGTTTATTAGAGTCTTGTTGTGATGCCATGTTGTATTTGCACATATTGAGCATATTGTGTGTATGTTATTGAAATGCTTGGTATGTGTGGGATCCGACACCTAGTTGTTTACCCTTGGTAGCCTATCTTACAGGGAAATGTCTCCTAGTGTTTCCACTGAGCCTTGGTAGCTTGCTACTGCTCCGGAACACTTAGGCTGACCGGCATGTGTCCTTCTTCGTTCCTGTGTCTGTCCCTTAGGGGAAATGTCACGCGTTGTTCCTTTAAGTCCTTGTAGCTTGCTACGACTTGGGTTCATACGTTGATGACCGACACGTTCGTTGCTGGGTCATGGATGCCTGTCTCTGTAATTTAGTGCCACTTTTGGTTTATAACTGGTCATGTCGGCCCGGGTTCTCTGTCATATGGATGCTAGCGACTCTATCATATACGTGAGCCAAAATGCGCAAACGGTCCCGGGCCAGGTAAGGTGGCACCCGTGGGGATACCGTGCGTGAGGCCGCAAGGTGATATGGTGTGTTACATGCTAGATCGGTGTGACTTAGGATCGGGGTCCCGACAGGGGGATTCCTACAGGCAGTCGGCTCTGATACCAACTTGTGATGCCCCCGATTTGACCATACACTAATCATGCACGCAAATGTGTACGACCAAGATCAAGGACTCACTGGAAGATATCACAACACAACTCTAGACACAAATTAAAATAATACAAGCTTTATATTACAAGCCAGGGGCCTCGAGGGCTCGAATACAAAAGCTCGAAAACACAAGAGTCAGCGGAAGCAACAATATCTGAGTACAGACATAAGTTAAACAAGTTTGCCTTAAGAAGGCTAGCACAAAAGTAGCAACGATCGAAAAGGCAAGGCCTCCTGCCTGGGACCTCCTAACTACTCCTCGAAGCTGAACTCCATGTAGAAACATCCTCGGGATCATCTGGCTCCTGGACTCCACCATCTGGTTGCGTCATCCGAGAAGAAGGGAGAAAAGGGGAAAAGGGGGAGAAAAGCAACCGTGAGTACTCATCCAAAGTACTCGCAAGCAAGGATCTACACTACAAATGCAATGATATAAGTGTAAAGGGTAATATCTGTGGGCTAAACTGCAGAATGCCAGAATAAGAGGGGGGGTAGCTAATCCTATCGAAGACTACGCTTCAAGCAATGTCCAACGTCCATCTTGCAGCAGAAGAAGAGAGTAGCTGGAAGTAACAAGTATCTTCGCTTCTGGCAGCCTCCGTCTTGCAGCAGTAGAAGGGAATAGATGGTAAGTTCACCAAGTAACAACGTATAGCATAACCCTACCCGGCAATCCTCCCACACATCACCCTGTGAGAGAGCAACCACCGAGTTGTATCTGGCACTGGTAAGGGTGTGTTTTATTAAGTATCCGGTTCTAGTTGTCATGAGGTCGGAATACAACTCCGGGTCGTCCTTTTACCGAGGGACACGGCTATTCGAATATATTAACTTCCCTGCAGGGGTGCACCACATAACCCAGCATGCTTGATCCCATTTGGCCGGACACACTTTCCAGGGTCATGCCCGGCCTCGGAAGATCAACACGTCGCAGCCCTACCTAAGCACAACAGAGAGGTCAGCACACCGGTCTAAACCCTAAGCGCACGTGGGTCTGGGCCCATCGCCCAATGCACACCTGCGCGTTGCGAGGGCGGCCGGTAAGCAGACCTAGCCTCTCCTAATACCAGAGTAGGCTTTCCAGTCCAATCCGGCGCACGCCGCTAAGTCGCTGACGTCAAAAAGGCTTCGCCTGATACCACGACGTCGAGTGCCCATAACTGTTCCCACGCAGCTGGTTAGTGCGTATAGACCAAAAGGCCAGACTCAGATCAAATATCCAAACTCGTTAAGCGTGTTATTATGAAATAACCGCGGACAACGACCAGGGCCAGGCCACCTCTCCACTGGGTGTCTCATCCTGCCCTGTCGCTCCGCCACAAAGATCCACTCGGGGGCCGTCAGGAACTCAGGCCCACCACTACCTGGATGGAGCCACCTGTCCTTTCAGCCCGCACATCGAATCACTTGCGGGCACTCAATGAGCCAACCCGACTTTAGTCACATCATGTGTCAGGTAAAGTGTATGTAGTATATACCCGTGATCACACCCAAGTGATCACGGCCCGATAGAATAGCAGGGTAGACGGACAAGGGTGTAGGGCCACTGATGGAGTACCAGCATCCTATACTAAGCATTAGGATGGCAGGTAAAGTATCAACAGTTGTAGCAACAATGACAGGCTATGCAGCAGAATAGGAGTAACCGAACAGTAACATGCTACACTACTCTAATGCAAGCAGTAGAGAGAAGAATAGGCGATATCTGGTGATCAAAGGGGGGCTTGCCTGGAAGCTCTGCAGACGAAAGGAATCTTCGGAATCGTAGCCGTAGTCGAACACCGAAGCATCAATGGTCTCGAGGTCTATCACAGTATCGGAGTCTACCGAAAATAAGCAACAAAGGGGAAACAAATAAGTAACGGAGCAAACAATAGCATCACAAAGCATAACATGGCAAAAGGCGGTGCTACGTGTGACCTAACGCAGTGCTCGATGATACAGGCGAAGAGGAATAACAACCGGGAAAGTATTCCCGGTGTTTAGGCATTTTCGGTTAGATGGAACGGAGGGGGATTGTTCCAGGTTCGGTATGACGGAGGTGTGTGGCGGACGAACGGACCGCGTATTCGGATTCGTCTCATCGTTCTGAGCAACTTTCATGTACAAAGTATTTTCATCCGAGTTATGGTTTAAAAGATATGATTTTCTAAAGTTTTTATTAATTTCAGGAATTTAATATTAATTAAATTAATTCGAAAAAGGGTTTATGACATCAGCACGACATCATGCTGATGTCAGCATGGTTGACTGGTCAACCTGACCAGTGGGTCCCACCTGTCATACATGTTTAGCTTAATTTGGGTTTATCTAATCTAATTACTATTTTAGTTAAACTAACTAATTAATTAGATTAACTAAACATGATTAATTAACTTAATTAATTTGTTAATTAATTAATTAATTAATATAATTATTTATCTATTTATTATTTTATTATTATTATTATTTTTCTTTTTTTTCTAAACGTTTTTGGGGGTGGGGCCCCTTGTCATAGGCCATAGGCCTAGCGGGTTTGGGCGCGCGGGCGTTAGTGGTGCCCGACCCGGGCGGGGGGGCGAGCGACATGGAGGGGCGCCCGCGCCGGGCGCCGGAAGTGGCAGCGGCGAGGCCGAACGACACAGCTGGAGCCGCCGGCCGGCAGCGGAAGGGGAAGGACTCGGGCGTGGGGCGCCGGCGGCCACCGCGATGAGCGGCGCAGGGGGCCGAGGACGCGCCGGCTGGGCGCGGCTAGCAGCCAGTTGCAGCCGCGGAGCTGAGCAGCCGGAGCCGGAGCTGTTGGGGGTCGGCGAAGGAGGGAGCTCGAGCCCGGGGACCGAGGCGACGGCGGACGGCGGCGAGCCGTGGCCCGAGCCGCGTTGGGGCAGCAGGGATGGGCCGTATGCGGCGGCATGGTGGAGGAGCAGCAGTAGGTGAACCGGAGCGTGCAGGCGTGCCGAGGCACGCAGGTGTGTGAGCAGGGGCAGGGGGTCGTTGTGGCCGGCGGAGCGGGACACGACGGTGACGCGAGTGTAGCAGTTCGTAGGGGAGGGGGCTTGGCTAGCGGGAGCTCCAGGCGCGACGAGCGGGGCATGGCGGGTGGAGCGGCGGGCTGCGGCCACGGCAAGGTAGGGCGCGTCGGGGAAGCGGCCAGGGTGCATCGGCAGCGCGGTCGGGCGCCGGAGCGTGGCCGGTCGCAGCGACAGACGTAGACGGGCTACGGGGTCAGAGGGGAGAGGAAGCGGGCGCGGAGCTCACCCCCGATGCAGTGAAGGGGGTCGGCGAGGTTCGGGGTCGACTAATGAGGAAGAGGCTGGGGACGGGGCGGCATCGGCGGCGAGGACGGGCGCAGCGTCCCGATTCAAATCCAGAGAGGGATGCATCATGGGGAGTGGGGAGTGGGGAGTGGGGATTAGTGGGACTAGGGTTTCGCCGGATGGGTGTTAAGGGGGTGCCGGTTGGGCCGGCCTGGCGGCCCAGAGGTCAACTGGGCCGAGGCCCAGTGGGGGGGACGGTCTTTTTTTGTTTTTGCTTTTTTTTATAGTTATCATTTGCTGTTTTATACTTTTAATTAATACAAATATGAATTTTGTTAAACGTGAGACTTGTGTGAAAATACTTGACAATAATAAGGACTGACACTAAAAGTTTGGGGGCTATATGAACTCATTTAAATTGGATTTGAATTTCAATGGGCCAATTTTAGGTGTTGTTGGTTTAGTCTTAAATAGGTTATGGCCACTTTAAATATTCAAAAGAGGTTGGTTTCTACATCAAAAATAGTTAGTGAATTTCTTTAAGGCAACGAACATTTTCCATCTACTATTTGAAGAATTAATTATATGACTTGTATTTTGAATTTTGAATTCGAACGGGGTTGAATAACGCAAGATTACAACAGTGACTTCAGTGACGTGGCATCATTAGTAGTGTTTACTGTAGCATGATTACCCGGGCATCACAGCCGTCCGACACGCGCTACCGTGGCGGGCAAGGCCGCCAAGGGAGTGCCCCGTGCTTCAGCAGCGGCTCGAGGAGGGTCTTCCCGGGCCGGGGCTAACGCTCATGCCGCCCCTCGTGCCTCGGCGACAACTGGAGCGGGGTCCTCTCAGACCACCGTCCCTGCTCCCGCCAAGCGGCCGAGGGCGCCTACTCCTCCAGCTCCTCGCGCCGGGACGCGCGAGGCGGATTTCGACTTCTCCGTTCTCAGTTCCGACGAGGAGGAGGAAGAGTAAGCACTATCAACTCTTGTTTCCTTCGATTTGCTCTTGTCTTGAATCTTCTTTGTCTGATTCTGATTTTGTCTGCCTTCCAGGACCCTGGCCCAGAGGGCGGCGAAGAGGGCCAAGATCCCGGTGGTCGACCTTGAGGACGAGCCCGTCGCAGCAGCAGGGGATGCGCCTGCGACAGGTTTGCTGGACCAGCCAGCTGCTCCGCAGAGCAGCCCCCAGCGTAAGTCTTCTGACCACTCTCCGCTTGTCGGGCGCGCATGGGCTTTTTATCCTTGTTAATCTTTTGTCTGTTCGTTGACTCGTGCAGAAGCAGAGCAGCAGCCTCAGGAGCGCCAAGAGGTTGCTCCCGATGAGCCGCACGCCTCGACCTCCCCGCCAAGGAGGAGCTCCCCGGCGAGGGAGAATACTCCGCCAAGGGAGGGTACTCCGCCAAGGGCGAGTACCCAGCCAAGGGCGAGCACCCCGCCAAGGGTGGGCACTCCGCCAAGGGAAGGCGCCGGCGGCCCTCCGCCGGCGGGGGCCACCACCACGCCGCCCAGGAAGAACTCCCCGGCAAGGAACCCCGTCGAAGAAGAGGCCCGTACAGGTAACCCTTGTACTTTTCTTCTCTTGAATTTCTCTTTTTGGATATTTGCTTGACAGATACTTTCTTCTTTCTTCTTCTTTTCTTGTCTTCAGACTCGTCCGCTCCAGAGCCTATGGAGACAGAGGCCGCCACCGAGGAGGCCGCGCGCGGCAATGCTGGTGACGCCGCGGCCACCGAAGAGGCGATCGGTACTGACGAGCCTGCCGTCGAAGAGGCAGCCAGGGCCGCCGACGCGGCAGCTGAGGAGGGGACCGGCGGTCGCAATGACGGCCCTGAGGCCGCAGGAGCGTCCGACGCTGCGCCAACCACCGACGCTGCTGCTGCCGCGGCCGGAACTGGCGCCTACCTGGAGGCTGGAAACGGGGTCTTCATTCAGCTCCCGTGGGCATCTACGTCAAGGGCGCCCGCGGAGGGAGAGGTCTTCGATGGGGAAGTCGAACTGATCGCCCACGAACACCTATGGGACCGGAGCCCCTTTTCGGTACGGCAAGGGAGCGGAGGGTGCACGAAGAGCGGAGGGTGCACGAAGAGCGGAGGGTGCACGAAGAGCACGCGAGCCATTTACCCAGGTTCGGGCCGCACGGATGCGTAAAACCCTACTCCTGCCTTGGTTTGTATTGTGTTCTTAGCTCGGGAGCAAGGAAGGCTACAGTGCTTGTCGCTAGCAACACCGAGCGAGAGAGTGATCGAATATCGGAACCTCCGAACCCCCTCTACGTTGCGCATGGGCCTCCTTTTATAGGTCAAAGGGGTCACCGACAGGTGGCAACGCAGATGAGGGTAAAAATGTAAAAACGGTGGTAGTTGGAATAGTGTATGTACAATGTTCTGTACCTAACCCTGACGGCAGGGGACAAGGGCATTGAATGCCCGTCGCCGTCGCCCCAAACAGTGCAAAAAGCGTCCGTCAGGGCATCTGTGTTCGCCACGATGGTGGCCTCGTCATCGCGGCTTGCCACCGTGTACCCCAGGCTGCACAGCCTTCCGCCACGTGCCCCCGGAAGGGCCCCAGGGCGACGCGTGGCCGGATGAGCTAGAGCGCGGGCACATAGTGGAAGCTTGCCGCGGCTTGCACCTTGCCGCGGTCGTTAACTTGTCGCGCCCGGGAGCTTGTCGCTCTCCGGGCCTTGCCGCGGCGCACTGCGCGTCGCGGCAAGTCTCCTGAAATGCCATGCTTGGCCTTCCTGACAAGCTCCTCTTGCCGGGGTCTTGTTTCTTTAACTTGAATACTTTGTTCTTGAATGGCCCCAAAGGAACCATAGTGGGCCTTGGCGGGCGCGTGGGAAGCCCTCCATTCGCTCATTGCTTCTTCATCCTCCAGAAACCCCCGCTGCTCCCCTCCTCCCCGAAGGTTGAAAGAGAGCAGCGCTCCGCCCTTCCTCCGCCGCCACCAGCCTCTCCAGCGCCGTCGACTTCCCTCGCCGTCTCCGCCATGGCCCCGAAGGGTGACAAGGCAAAAGCCGCGAAGACTGCCAGGGTGATGAAGCTAGCAGCAATGCGGAAGAAGATGGTGGTCTTCCCGCCGAGGCTCGGCGCGAAGGAGCTGAAGGACTCCTTCTACCTCTTCTGGTCGAGGGAGACAAAAGCGCACCCGCGCACCAAGGTACTCCTCGCTGAGGCCTGCGACATGTTTCCGGGAGGATACGCCTATTTTGCTCTGTTCTTCTATTGCGGACTCTGCCCACCATACTCCGAATTCTTCTGTGATATTATGAATACCTACGGGTTTCATCTCCTTGATTTCACCCCAAATGCTGTCTTGACCATGGCCGTTTTCGCACATCTGTGCGAGAACTTTGTCGGAGTCTACCCCAACGTAGCCCTCTTCCGCCATTATTTTACACCTCGAGTCGAGTCTGGGTCTCCTCTGTCCGGCGGGATTTCTTGGATATTTAGGCTTCATAAGAAAGAGGCTTACTTGACTGGAGAGCTCCGCGGCAAGTGGGAGGACTGGAGGGCTAACTGGTGCTGGATCATGGAGGACGAACCCCAGCAGTTCACTTCCCCGCGCCAAGTTGCAATAGTGCGTGGCAATGACTGGAGTGACCTGGCCCCTGAGGACGACAAGCTGAAGATAGCCACCACTAGGATTCTTCGCCTCCGGCGAGCCAAGCTCACTGTAGGGGCTGTCGGAGCAGATTTCCTTCACCGCCGCATCGCTCCCTTGTAGGAGAGGAAGAGGTCTGCTTGGGAGTTTGGTAACGCGGCAGACTTTATGAGGCTGCGCCCAGGCCTCAACTACAATTTCACCGTCATGGAGCTCAACGGAATGCTCCATGAGCTATTCAAGCACGACCCCAAACATCCAGAGTGGTTTGCATTGCCGCGGGGCGTAGTTCCTCTATGCAACAATTCGTCGCTCAGCGCTATCCGCGCGGCGATGCCATGGAGTGACTCCCATGGAATTGACCCCACTTGGCGGGAGCCTTCTGACGAAGCCGTGCAAACGTTCTTTGACAACTTGGTGGAGCTGCCAATCAATCCCGACGAGAAGAAGGGCCTCACCTGCGACACCACCGACGAGGAGATGGCTTATATTGCCACCAGGTTGGAGGAGGCAGCCGCAGCCGCAGCCGCGGGCGAGTTTGGGTATACCTTGGAGGAGGCAGATGCAGCGGAGGCGGTAAGTCTGGCCGAGGAGGAAGAGATCTTTAAGCTGATAAAACCTGTCGGGCAACCTGCCGGGACAAGCGAGGCTGCCGAGCAAGGCACAGAGTCGAGCGGGCCCGTCGAGCAGGGCGCCGAATCGAGCGACTCTGCAGAAGACTCAGGCGGATCTCTGAACCTTGGTTCTTCTTCATCCTCGGGAAGTTCACCGCCATCGGCAAGTCCTCCGGCTCCAGCGAGGAGGCACCTCCGCAAAACCGCAGACGTGGCGAGGCAGCCGGCGGGCCAGCAGTCGCAGCGCCGTCCGACACGCGCTACCGCGGCAGGCAAGGCCGCCAAGGGAGTGCCCCGCGCTTCAGCAGCGGCTGGAGGAGGGTCTTCCCGGGCCGGGGCTAACGCTCCTGCCGCCCCTCGTGCCTCGGCGACAACTGGAGCGGGATCCTCTCAGACCACCGTCCCTGCTCCCGCCAAGCGGCCGAGGGCGCCTACTCCTCCAGCTCCTCACGCCGGGACGCGCGAGGCGGATTTCGACTTCTCCGTGCTCAGTTCCGACGTGGAGGAGGAAGAGTAAGCACTATCAACTCTTGTTTCCTTCGATTTGCTCTTGTCTTGAATCTTCTTTGTCTGATTCTGATTTTGTCTGCCTTCCAGGACCCTGGCCCAGAGGGCGGCGAAGAGGGCCAAGATCCCGGTGGTCGACCTTGAGGACGAGCCCGTCGCAGTAGCAGGGGATGCGCCTGCGACAGGTTTGCCGGACCTGCCAGCTGCTCCGCAGAGCAGCCCCCAGCGCAGCCCCCAGCGTAAGTCTTCTGACCACTCTCCGCTTGTCGGGCGCGCATGGGCTTTTTATCCTTGTTAATCTTTTGTCTATTCGTTGACTCGTGCAGAAGCAGAGCAGCAGCCTCAGGAGCGCCAAGAGGTTGCTCCCGACGAGCCGCACACCTCGACCTCCCCGCCAAGGAGGAGCTCCCCGGCGAGGGAGAATACTCCGCCAAGGGCGGGTACTCCACCAAGGGCGAGTACCCCGCCAAGGGCGAGCACCCCGCCAAGGGCGAGCACCCCGCCAAGGGTTGGCACTCCACCAAGGGAAGGCGCCAGCGGCCCTCCGACGGCGGGGGCCACCACCACGCCGCCGAGGGAGAACTCCCCGGCAAGGAACCCCGTCGAAGAAGAGGCCCGCGCAGGTAACCCTTGTACTTTTCTTCTCTTGAATTTCTCTTTTTGGATATTTGCTTGACAGATACTTTCTTCTTTCTTCTTCTTTTCTTGTCTTCAGACTCGTCCGCTCCAGAGCCTATGGAGACGGAGGCCGCCACCGAGGAGGCCGCGCGCGGCAATGCTGGTGACGCCACGGCCACCGAAGAGGCGATCGGTACTGACGAGCCTGCTGTCGAAGAGGCAGCCAGGGCCGCCAATGCGGCAGCTGAGGAGGGGACCGGTGGTCGCACTGACGGCCCTGAGGCCGCAGGAGCGTCCGACGCTGCGCCGACCGCCGACCCTGCTGTTTCCGCGGCCGGAACTGGCGCCTATCTGGAGGCTGGAAACGGGGTCTTCATTCAGCTCCCGTGGGCATCTACGTCAAGGGTGCCCGCGGAGGGAGAGGTCTTCGATGGGGAAGTCCTTGCCTCCGCCGGGTTGAAGTTTGTCGACGCGCCCGGCAGCAGTGGCGAGCCCGAGGAGGAGCAGCTTCTGCGGAGGCTCCTGGCCCTGTACCGCGCCAGGCAGGCCAAGCTGGAGTCCCGAGAGGCTCTGGCCGCCAAGGTGGGCGTCGACTTGGAGAAGCACGCCGAAGAGCTCCGAGCCGCCAACCAGGCGGCCCTCCGATCCTTGGCGGAGGAGCGGGAGGAGCTCGCCGAGGCGCATCAGGCGTTCATCCTTGAAAAGGCCAAAGCAGAAGAGCAGCAACTGCTCGCCGCCGAAGAGCTGTCTCGGCGGGAAGGTGAGCTGACGCAACGGAAGGTCGACCTCGATAGCCACGAGGACGACCTTGCCGCGCGCGAACAGTCCCTTGGCGGAGCTCTGCAGGAAGCGAGGGACACCGCTGCAGTTGCAGAGACCGCCAAGAGAGACTTGGAGGCAAGGGTGGCACAATTGGAGATCCACTTGAAGACGAGCGAGGAGAAGGTTGTTGCACTCACATTGGAGAGGGAGAGGGACGCCCACAGCCACTCCGAGCTGCAGGTCCGTCTCTCCGACAAGGGCAAGGAGCTCGCCATCGCCAAGAATTATGTTGCAGACTTGGAATTGAAGCTATCCACCCTCACCGCGTCACTTGACAGCGCCAGAAATCGGGAGACGAAGCTGAAGGAGGACCTCAGGGCTGAGAGGGCACTGTTGGACAGCGCCGCCCTCACCCAAAACAACTTCAGGCAGAAGGTGGAGCAATGGACCGAGGGGCTTGTCGCCGCCGCCGCTGACATCGACAGGGAGTTGGCGGGGCTGGGGACGGGGCACCTCGGGTACTCCCCCGACGAGAACCTCCCTCACAGCGCCAAGCTGAGCTTGTTCTTCAGGGGAGTTGCGCCGGCCCTCGAGCAGCTCCGGGAGAGGATCCCCACGCAGCTGGCGAACGAGGCGCGCAGGCTTTGCACGGGAGTCGTGGAGAGAGTGCTGACGAAGATAGTCTACCGCAACCCAGGACTCAACCTCGAGAACGTCCTCAGGACCTTGCCGCCCGACGCCGACCAGGAGGCGCTGAAGGCCCTTGTCGCACCCATCGTGGCCAAGGTGGCCAAGATCAAGAGAGTTGATGGTGACCGCGTAGACTAGGCTGTTTTCTTTCCGCTTCCCTTGTCGCTGCCAACCATGTCATGGACAAAAATCTATTAGTGCTACGACAAGTTGCTTTTGTAATATGACTCTATTTTGGGTAGTTAACGCAGTGTTATTTCCTTTACTTGACTTCTTTGCTTTGTATGCTTTTACCCTACGCTTTTAGGGAACTTGCCGGCAAAGGGACCCTTTCCGCGAGCGCTGAGTGCGGAACTTCAGCAGCCTGCTGGCAATGCCGCTACCGGCAAGAAACCTTGTCACAGCTAGTCGCAGCACACTTAGGTTGTTGAGCGAACTCGAAAACGAAGTAAGGGCGCGACACTTGTCGCAGCACACTTAAGCCGTTGAGCGTGCTCGAAACAAAGTAAGGGTGCGGCTAGCTACGAGTAGGTTCCTCCGCGCACAGGTTTTCCATACAAAGTGTGGTCGTTCAAGGAAGATAACTTTAAAATTTAAAAAATTCGAATGCTCAAACTTTGGCGACTTAGATTTTGTGTTGTTTGCTTCCCGGCAAGGCGAGGCTTTCTTGAACGGCACTTGGTCCATACCACTGTCTCCTTCCCCCCGGCAAACTTGTGCGCGAGGAAAAACTTCTTTCTACTTGAGAGAAAAAGAAAAAGGGAGGAAACATAGATATGGAGCCTTGCGGCTCGTTATTGCTTACCGGGGACGCGTTCTGCACAAAGTGTCAGATAGTACATGCAAGAAAAATGTAAAAGCATGAAACAACAAATTGTGCAAGGCACATAAGTTTTACTGATGCACGGGGTCTGCGCCCGGCTTTGTACAAAGGTTTACATGCAACAGCGGCAAGACTTGTACAAAAGGTGGTTGCCGGAGCGGATCACGGCAACCGCGCCTTATGGGTGAAACTTGCGAAGGTGCTCAATGTTCCAGGAGTTGCTCACCGGTAAGCCCTCTTCGGTCTCAAGGCGGACAACGCCGGGCCTTGTGACTTGTCACACCCGATAAGGGCCTACCCACTTCGGCGTCAACTTGTTGGAATTCTTGGCGGACTGAACGCGCCGAAGAACAAGGTCGCCTTCCTCGAGACTTCTGGCTTTAACTTTGCGGCTATGGTAGCGGCGCAAAGCTTGCTGGTATCGAGCAGCTCGTACAGCAGCCTGAAGACGGTTCTCCTCAAGGAGCAGTGCGTCGTCTTGTCGCAGCTGCTCTTGCTCGAGCTCGTCGTAAGCGAGCACTCGAGGCGACCCGTATACGAGTTCCGTGGGGAGAACTGCCTCTGCTCCATAGACAAGAGCAAAGGGTGTCTGTCCAGTGGCTCGATTTGGTGTCATTCTGATTGACCAAAGAGCCGCCGACAACTCTTTAATCTAGTTTCTTCCGCATTTGTGCAGCATGTCGAAAGTTCTCGTCTTGAGCCCGCGCAGCACTTCAGCGTTTGCCCTCTCCGCTTGACCATTGCTCCTCGGGTGAGCAACAGAAGCGAAGCAGACCTTGGCGCCAAGGTCTTGGACGTATTGCATGAAGGTGCAACTTGTGAATTATGTGCCGTTGTCGGTGATGATCCTGTTAGGGATTCCGAAACGGCAAACAATCGACCTGAAGAACTTGACTGCTGACTGTGCGGTCACCTTTCTCACTGGTTCCACTTCCGGCCACTTCGTGAACTTGTCGATGGCGACGTACAAGTACTCTAAGCCCCCGGCTGCGCGGGGAAAAGGACCGAGGATGTCGAGCCCCCAGACCGAAAATGGCCAGGACAAAGGGATCGTCTGGAGAGCTTGAGCTGGCTGATGTATTTGCTTGGCATGGAACTGGCACGCTTCACACTTGGTTACTTGTGCAGTTGCATCTTGGAGGGCTTCTGGCCAAAAGAAACCTTGCCGGAACGCCTTGCCGGCAAGTGCTCTTGCGCCAATGTGGTGACCACATATGCCTCCATGTATCTCTGCCAACAGCTTTTGCCCATCTCCCCGGGGAATGCACTTCAGTCTAACACCGTTGAGTCTTCTTCTGTATAAATCATTGCCGACGAACTGATACATACTTGACTGCCGGGTTATTCTTTCTATTTCTTCTGGCTCTTCAGGAAGTTCTCCAGTTTGAAGGAAACGGACAATTTGCTGCGCCCATGCTGGAGCCTGAGGCTCAACAACAAGGACTAAAGGCATTAGTGTTGCTGCGGGAACGTCAGCTTCTACGGCAAGAACTTGTGGCTCGTCCGGAGCTTGACGTTCCCCGGCAAGCTTGTCGGGGCAAAGCTTGTCGGGAACGCCTGCTTCAACTGTACAAACCCTTGGGTCTGCAGGAGCAGACTGTTCCTCAGCAATTTTGTCGTTGATCTTGGGGACCTTGGCGGCGGCTTCAGGAAGTTCTGCCGGCAAGTAGTCACTGGAGACCAACTTTCTCTTCTTACTTTGTCCAATTGATGGTGTAACGGATGGTTGAGTTAACTTGAGCACAAAGATCCCTGGTTCCACAGGTAGCTTTAGTGTAGCACACTTTGACAGGCCGTTTGCGACGTCATTTTGAGCTCTTGGAACGTGCTCCATCTGTAGGCCTTCAAAGTGCTCTTCAAGCTTTCTCACTTCGTCGACGTAAGCTTCCATCAATGGACTCTGGTAGCTCTTGTTCACTTGGCGGACAACCAACTGCGAATCACCCCGCACAATCAGCTTCTTGATCCCAAGCTCGGCTGCGATTCTGAGGCCGGCAAGCAAACCTTCATACTCTGCAGTATTATTCGTTGCTTGCTCCTTGGGAAAGTGCATCTGGACGACGTACTTGAGGTGCTCGCCGGTGGGCGCGACAAGCAGGACGCCAGCGCCGGCGCCTTGCAGCGAGAAGGCACCATCGAAGTACATTATCCATTCTTTGCTCGCTTCTTTGACGGGGATGCTTGTCTCTGGAATTTCTTCGTCTGGCATTGGTGTCCATTCTGCTATGAACTCTGCCAATGCTCTGCTCTGGATAGTAGAAGTACTTTCAAACTTGAGGCCAAAGCTTGACATCTCCAGTGCCCACTCGACAATCCTGCCTGTTGCTTCTGGATTTTGTAATATCCTCTTCAGCGGAAAGCGAGTGACCACTGTTATCTCGTGTGCTTGGAAGTAATGGCGCAGTTTTCTCGAGGCCATGAGGAGGCCGAAGAGCAGCTTCTGCACCCCAGAGTATCTTGACCTAGCCCCCTGCAAGAGGGAGCTAACAAAATAAACTGGGCGCTGCACCATCTTCTTCCGCACCTCTTCTTGCATCTGCGCAGACTCATCCTTGTCGGGGCCAGAGCTTATCGGGGAAGCCCCCTGCTTGTCGCTGGATGTGCTTGCCGGGGCTGTAGGCTCCTCATCTGTCTCCCTTTCCGCTACCAACGCAGCACTAACCACTTGATTGGTTGTTGCTAAGTACAGCAGCAACTTCTCTTGTGGCCTAGGTGCGACAAGTACTGGAGTGGAGGACAGGTACCTTTTCAAGTCTTGCAGCGCTGCCTCCGCTTCCGGAGTCCATCTCATTGGACACGCCTTTTCCAAGATTTTGAAAAATGGCAGGGCGCGTTCTGCGGACTTAGAAATGAACCTGCTGAGAGCAGCCACGCAGCCGGCAAGCCTTCGTACATCCTTGACGCGCTTCGGAGCTTCGATCTGCTCGATGGCTTTGATCTTGTCGGGATTGGCTTCAATCCCTCTCTGGGACACAAAGAACCCGAGAAGCTTGCCGGAGGGGAGTCCGAACACGCACTTCTCGGGGTTAAGCTTGAGTTGTATCTTGCGCAGATTCGCAAAAGATTCATCTAAATCTTGAATCAGGGTATCCTTGTCCTTGCTCTTCACCACTATATCATCCATGTAAGCTTCTACATTCCTGTGTATCTATGGCTCAAAAGCAGTGTGGACTACCCTCGCAAACGTTGAACCTGCATTCTTCAATCCAAAGGGCATGCGTATGAAGCAGTAAGTGCCACATGGAGTAATGAACGCGGTCTTCTCTTCATCTTCTTCAGCCATAAATATCTGGTGGTATCCTGAGTATGCATCAAGAAATGAAAGAAACTCACACCCAGCTGTGGAGTCAACGATCTGGTCAATGCGCGGCAAGGGAAATGGATCTTTGGGACAAGCTTTATTCACATCGGTGAAGTCTATACAAAGCCTCCACTTCCCATTTGCCTTGCGCACGACAACAGGGTTGGCCAACCACGTGGGATGAAGTACACCTCTGACAAGGCCTGCTGCTTCCAGTTTCTTGATTTCCTCAGTGATAAACTCTTGGCGCTCCACTGCTTGCTTTCTGACCTTCTGTTTGACGGGTCGCGCGTGAGGATAAACGGCAAGCTTGTGCTCAATCACTTTCCTAGGAACACCGGGGATGTCAGACGGTTGCATGCAAACACGTCGACATTCGCCCGCAGGAAAGCAACGAGCGCGCTTTCCTATTTAGGATCGAGCGTAGCACTAATGGTGAAAGTACCACCAGTGCCGTCCTCCTTAGCGGACACCTTCTTGGTTGCAGGCGGAGCTGCCATTCCCTTCTTGCACTTGCCGGTGGAGCTCGATGGTGCGTCCTCGACGGCAGCGCAGCACTCCGAAGAGGTGCGTTTGCCGGAGTGGGCCCCAGAGCTCTTGCCAGACTTGGTCTTGCTCTTCCCCCCGGGAGCTTCAGCGGCAAGCGTTTTGCTGTCTCTTGCGGCTGCTGCGTCCCGATAAATCTTGTCGGCACAGATAAGCGCGTCCTTCTTGTCGCCGGGGACAGAGATGACGCTTATCGGGCCTGGCATCTTGAGCATGTTGTAGGCGTAATGAGAGGCTGCCATGAACTTGGCGAGCGCTGGACGGCCGAGTATCCCATTGTAAGGCAATGGGATATCGGCAACGTCAAAGGTGATCTTCTCGGTCCTGAAGTTCAGCTCTCCGCCAAAAGTCACTGGCAGTGTGATCTTCCCCTTCGGCTTGCTCCTTCCCGGGTTGATTCCTTGGAATGTGTCGGTTTCCTCGAACTCGCTGTCGGGGATCTGTAGTTTCCGGACCACAGCAGAGGAGATCAGGTTCAGGCCGGCCCCACCGTCAACCAACATCTTGGTGACCTTGAGGTTGCGGATGGTTGGTGAAACCAACATCGGCAAACACCCGACCGCAGTTGTGCGGTCAGGGTGGTCCTCAATGTCGAAGATGATGGGCGTGATGGACCACTTCAGGAGTTTGCGCGTCTCGATGGGTGGCTCTGCCTCATTAACTTCCCGCACCCATTGTTTGAGTTGGCGGTGGGAAGTATGCAGAGAGGCACCTCCATCGACGCACAGAACTTCTGTGGCCTTCTGGAACTCCTGCTCGCTGTTGTCTTCGTCGTCCACGTCTTCGTCGTCGTCTTCGTCTTTGTCCTTGTCGCGGCCGCGGGGAGGTCTATCTCCTTGCCGCTGCTTGGCCTTGCCGCGGCGTCCTCCCGGGCCATTGAATGGCCGCTTCTTGCCAGACTCTCCTCCACCTCCCTGGGCCTTCTCCTTGCCGCGTCGCTCGTACTTAGCCTTCTGCTGTTCGACGAGGTACTCGGCCCTTTTGCAGTTCTGGAGATCGTGGCCCTTGGTGCGGTGGATCTTCCAGTACTGCTTGTCGGAGCCATCCTGCTTGTCGGCGGCCGCTACAATGGTAGCTTCCTTGCCGGAGCCACCAGCCTGAGCTTTCTTGGCGCCAGCCTCCTTGCCGGACTGCTCAACGACCAGTACTTCCTTGTTCTTCTTTTTCTTGTTGTTCCGCCGCCGGTTCTTCCTTGCCGGGGCGGCATCCTCACTATCTGTTCCTCCTGCTCCAGTATCCTCTCCGGGGAGTCTCCTCCCCTCTTCAGCGCGTGCGCACTTGTCGGCCAGGGCATAGAGCTCACTGACGTCTCGTATCTTGCACATCGCCATTTCCTCCCTCATCCTGCGGTTACGCACGTTCTGGTGGAACGCGCTAATAACCGCGGCAGGGTGGACATCTGGGATGTTGTGCTGAACGCGGCTGAATCTCTGGATGTACTTTCGCAGGGATTCTCCTTCCTTCTGGGCAAGTATGTGAAGATCACTCTCCTGGCCATGGGGCTTGTGGCCACCCGTGAAGGCGCCGACAAACTGGTGGCACAGGTCGGCCCAAGAAGAAATAGAGTTCTCCGGCAAGTGCATGAGCCAAGATCTGACGTTGGCTTGAGCACGAGCGGGAAGTAGTTTGCCAGTATCTTCTCGTCCCGTCCCCCGGCAGCCTGCACCGCGATGGTGTAGATACTGAGGAACTCTGACGGATGAGTCTTGCCGTCGTACTTCTCGGGTACGTCGGGCTTGAAGTTTTTCATGCTGGGCCACTGGACTTGCCGCAGCTCACGGGTGAACACAGGACAACCCGCCGTGTACGGAAAGTCGCCTGGTTCTCCGGGCGCGTGCACGTCGATAGCGGGCCCAGCGCGCTGGTCGGACTGCCGTCGTGCTTCTCTTCGACGCTCGATGCGAGTTCGAGTGTCCTCTTGTCGTCTGTCGTCGAGGACTTGGCGTTGATCGCGGCGAGCTCGTGGATCCGACGACGTCGTGGAGTCGTCGTCGATGTTGATCCGACGAGTCGGCGATTTCGGCCTTCGGGGCGGGGAGTGCACGGTAGTTGCACCCCCGGCGGTCTTGTCTCCATCAGCCCGCGCCTGGCTGACTTGCCGCGGCCGCGACGTCGTCGGCTGCTGCGGCGTGTCGTTGTTGGCGAAGGCGATGAGGCTTTGGATGGTGGCCCTCCAGTCTTCGGCCTTGTCTGCCGCTGGAGGGAAATCGAGGAGTAGCTGAGCTCGAGCTAGAGCTTCTGCTGGAGTGGACGGGAGCGGTGGAGAGCGGTGCGAGCAGCGAGATATGCTCGGACTTCTAACTGCGTTAGAAGGAGCAGGCTCTCGTCCCGGCGACCGCGCCTTGCTCGTGTCGGCACATTGGCCTTCAGCGTCCCGCGACCCGCCAGCTTGACCTTGGCCCAGCAAGCGGATGGTACCTTGCGTGCCACGTCGCTGCCGGTCCGGCTCCTCCTGAGAGGGGCGCGGTGCGTGCACGGACGCCGAGGTCTTGGAATGCGCCCGGTCGTCCGTCTTGTCCTTGGACTTGGCGGCGCCGTGAGTTTCCTCGCCGGCGTCCGTCCTTCCGCCAGCGTCTACCCCACCGACCGTTGGCTCCGGCGGTGGTGGGATCGACGCGGACGGGCCTACTACCTCCGAAGCCTTCTTCTTCGGCGGCATGTCGATGAAGTTGATGCAGTTGCTGAAGGTTTCGCCCGTGTGAACGCCGGATCAGGTTCGCACAACCTCGACGTCCCCTACCTGGCGCGCCAAAGATGTCGGGGAAACTAATCGCCCACGAACACCTATGGGACCGGAGCCCCTTTTCGGTACGGCAAGGGAGCGGAGGGTGCACGAAGAGCGGATCGAGGCGAGCACGCGAGCAGTTTACCCAGGTTCGGGCCGCACGGATGCGTAAAACCCTACTCCTGCCTTGGTTTGTATTGTGTTCTTAGCTCGGGAGCAAGGAAGGCTACAGTGCTTGTCCCTAGCAACACCGAGCGAGAGAGTGATCGAAGATCGGAACCTCCGGAACCTCCGAACCCCCTCTACGTTGCGCATGGGCCTCCTTTTATAGGTCAAAGGGGTCACCGACAGGTGGCAACGCAGAAGAGGGTAAAAATGTAAAAACGGTGGTAGTTGGAATAGTGTATGTACAGTGTTCTGTACCTAACCCTGAGGGCAGGGGACAAGGGCATTGAATGCCCGTCGCCGTCGCCCCAAACAGTGCAAAAAGCGTCCGTCAGGGCGTCTCCGTTCGCCACGATGGTGGCCTCGTCATCGCGGCTTGCCACCGTGTACCCCAGGCTGCACAGCCCTCCGCCACGTGCACCTGGAAGGGCCCCAGGGCGACGCGTGGCCGGATGAGCTGGAGCGTGGGCACGTAGTGGAAGCTTGCCGCGGCTTGCACCTTGTCGCGGTTGTTAACTTGTCGCGCCCGGGAGCTTGTCGCTCTCTGGGCCTTGCCGCGGCGCACTGCGTGTCGCGGCAAGTCTCCTGAAATGCCATGCTTGGCCTTCCTGACAAGCTCCTCTTGCCGGGGTCTTGTTTCTTTAACTTGAATACTTTGTTCTTGAATGGCCCCAAAGGAACCATAGTGGGCCTTGGCGGGCGCGTGGCAAGCCCTGCCACGGGACGCTGCTACTGCCCGTGGACAAGTCGGGATACTAAGGTACCCCTACTTTAGTACACCGACATCGAGAGTAATTTGTTCACCCATCGTAGAATTCTGCTATCATGAGAGAAGCCACTAGTGAAACCTATGGCCCTCGGGTCTATTCTCAACATATCAATTTACAATCTACTTTACTTTGCTATTTTTACTTTCTGTTTTTATATCCAAAAATACCAAAAATATCAAACTATCCTATCTATCATATCTCACTTTTGTAAGTGACCGTAAAGGGATTGACAACCCCTTATCGCGTTGGCTGCGAAGTTCTTATTTGTTTGTGCAGGTGCGAGGGACTCGCGTGTGGTCTCCTACTGGATTGATACATTGGTTCTCAAAAACTGGGGGAAATACTTACGCTACTGTGATGCATCACCTTTTCCACTTCGAGGGAATACAACACAAGCTCGAGAAGTAGCACAACGCATGCGGCGGCTCTTTCCCATTCAGTGGTTAACACCTCGACAAGGAGCCATCATTCGACTATCCCATTCTGAGGCATGGAGTAAGTCCCCTCGCATCCCCTGCGTTTAATCATGTAGTATTGCCCAGTTTGGGAATTAGGGTTTAGAGCATCAATTTGGCAATTTAGGATTTCGTCTCAATCTTTGGGTGTGTGAATTGGGAATTTTTGGTTACTAGAGATAAGTACAATTGAGGTAACATCTACCAGTGTAGGTAATTGATGATGATGGGTTCTACCATAGGGTGCATTGACTGCAAATTAAAATTTTCCTATGCGCAGAACATCCTAGAACATGCTAAGGGATATGGATCATAGATCGTTACCACTAGACGCACAATACCCTTCAACGGAAGTAGAGTTGAGGCAACATGTCTCCGGAGTCGTCTCCTCCTCGTCAATCTCCCACGTAGCTGATCGGATCCCATGAATAGGTTCGCCGGAGCGGCGCAAGTGCACCGCCTCTAACGGTATTCACGTGCGCAGGAGGAACGTCGTGCAGCGGACTGCTAGGTCCGATCACACAACGGGCGGCGAGTGGAGGTGGCTAGTTGCAATGCATGCAAAGCCCTAATGACGGCGCCATAGCGATCAACAGAATAAGTGTGCCGCAGCTCCACTACATATAGACATCTGCCATGGGCTCAACACTTGGGCCTCGCACATATCCTAAAGCCCAAAGTCTACTCGGTCACATTCCAAGTACATCTCGGATCACATCCAACGAGTGTCCTTGGAACCGACCTCGTAGGTTCCTTCCCTTAAGAGTGCGACCCCTTAGGTTCAAGTCAGCTTGGTCACAGTTTGGATCACCTCTGAAATGCATGGTTGGTAGCGGCCTCTAGCAAGGCGTGCCGACCACCAAGTAGACTATGAAGCTGGTTAGGTGAACATGTACATCATATTTCCATTCCTTTTGCCACACGATATATGTTGTCGGGCTCAAGGAGAGATTGTCATCCTTGTGCTAGCAAGACCTCTTTCTCGTTCCACTGATGTTGACCACAAATCGGATTATCTCATAATCCTTGTCGCATGGCCATGCTTATCCTGGTCGGATCACACGAGGGGCCCATAGTATATCTCTCATGAGCGGAGGGGCAAATCCCATCTTGCTCGACCATGTCTCGCAGCATGGGTCTGGACAAGCCCGAAACCTACCTTTGTAACTACCCAGCCACAGAGTAGCATTTGGTCGACCCAAAACAAGTCTGTCACCATCCCGAGTACATGCGTCAGCTCAGGTTTAAGGACATAGAACATATGTTGCACTAGAGACTCATAGATGACATATCGATGTGTCTCATAGTTGGTTTTGTCCGACTCGGACCTTATCTCGACTCGGATCCGACTATGTCGAATCCGACCAGATCTTTCCAACTCCAAATTATCCGGTTAGAATCCAATGCTCCATGGCTAGTGAGACCGAGCCATCCACTGTGTCATATGCTAGTCTAGTCTGATGTGTGCCCGCACGTCACTTGTGAATAGGGACAATTTAGGAAAGTCATCATACAATGTATAGTCCGACTAACAAGTCACGTACTTGCTGATACACATCATTGACAATATCCAAGGACTATCTTTATTCATAAACACATAGAAAATACCATCATACATGATTGCCTCTAGGGCATATCTCCAACAGATGATAGTTGCAATCTTTTTAGTTGGGATTTTTGGAGGGGATTTATTATGCTTTAGTTCATTGTTGTTGTTATTTGTTAATCAGAGAAGTTTAATGTTATTGTGTAGTCATTTTGAACAAGGCTTCGAATATCCATTTCCGAGCTCGAGGTCATCTCCACCCCATGAACATTAGAAATCAAAACAAAACAAAAACTAAATATTTCTAAATTTTATTTGCATGGAAGATGATTCAATGCATGAGGTACATGCCAAATTTCATCTCATTTGGACATCTAAGTTGCTCTCGGCAAAAGAAATCGTCAAAATATTACATGAAGAACACATAGTTTCACAAACCCCGAATTTATCCTTTTTTTTTGCTGAGATGTCCAAACAAGCTAAAATTTGGCACAAACCTCACGCACTGAAACATCTTCCATGCAAAAAAATATTTTGTTTGAATTTTTTAAATATTTATTTTGATTTTACTATTCGTGGAGGGTGTAGGTGAGCTCATGATCCTAATTGCCCCTCTCTTTCATTAGTTACTATTGTATATAATTAGTTAACATCTGTAGTTTAGGGTTTAGTCAATCTGTTTAATTTTCTACCTATTGGGCATACTGTGTTACTATGTAGTTAATAAAATATTTTTATTTGTGTGTAATTTTGATGAAGATCACATTTGGGATGTTAGTTTGCAACATAGACATTACATATTTGGATTTGTTAGCAATTATGGATGTCAAGGGTTTTTGGCAAAAATGTTTGTCTTTATTATGTTAGGGAAGAGGATAAAGGCAAAGTAGGAGTAGAGCTTCTTGATACCAATGCAATGGTTCTGGGAATGATTAAAGAGTTTTATCACAAGAGATTTTTTAAGCTCATTGTCATTCAAGGGGATGTACCAACACCACTTGATCTAAACATGGTATATGTAATATATGAGTAGCAGGTCGTTACCAGTAATATAGGGAGCTTGTTATATACGCACTTGATCCTCAAGGGGTTCTCAATGTTACTGTTGATCAGACATGTCAGCAGATCCAATTGGCATGATGCCACCTCATTAGTGATTGTTGCAGGTGTTTGCTGGAGTAGTTATGTTGGTCATTTTTTCCTTCTATTGTAATATGCTAACTATGTGCATCCTTGATGTCTTAATTAACACTTGTCATTATGTTGGTGCAGAGACTGGATTTAGTTGGTATAGTCTTAATATTAATATATTTCATTTGTTGGAAAAATCACGAACATGCTGAAATGTAAGTATACCCAACATCATCAAATGACTTAGTCCCTTCATTTCTTTTACTTTGCATATTAACTCTATCTTAAGTCAATCCTTTTGAAGTTAGACCATGTTTATAAAAAATATCAACATCCACAATATGAAATTAATATAATTCGATTCATCATGCAATACAATTTCGTATTTGTATTTATTTAGTGTTGTAGATGTTGATGTTTTTTCATATAAATCTGGTCAGATTTACAAAGTTTGACGTAAGACAAACCTAATATGAGGAGTAAAAAGTTCATATTTGTATTTATTTTGTATTGTAGATGTTGATACTTTTTTATTAAAAATTTGGTTAGATTTTATAAAAAAATACGTAAGGCAAACCAAATATGAAGAGTAAAAGGAAACAAATGGAGTACATTCTGGTTTTCGAGGAGTGAATGGGCCAACTTTTTGGAGTGTCAACTTTTATATGGGGACCTAACATCATTAACTTGCCTTGTAGTTTAAGACTTAAGTGGGATGAAATTCTGAAACGGACTGATATGTCATTTCTATATATGTTTTTATTTCCACGTTGACCAAGTTACGCGTTGTAATGCCTAAAGTTGCACAAGATATATGTGCAATTTTAGTTGCAAATTTTTAGAACTAACCAATTGAATACCCATAAGACAAAATACACATATAGTTTTGGAAATGTGTGATTGCCTAATTTTTATTGCATTCAGTTGACGAGATCATTGACTGTTGGATTCGGGGCTCCGCAAAACCCTTGTAAGTTCGAACACTGGGGTACGTGCAAAGAACTCAACTTCCCCTATCAGCCTACTCGTCGTCTTTATGATCTAGTTGGAGGAACAAGAAAGGAAATGGCACATGGCAGTTTACCCAGGTTAAGGCGACCTATCGGTGAGTGGCCCTACTCCTACAATGTGGTGGATTGCCTCGAGGTAGGCTGAGGAAGAACTAGTACAGTGGATGAACAACCTCGCGAGGTGTGTTCTTGCTTGTGGTGCTGAGGGGGGTCTCAATGATCCCCCTCTTCTAGCTATATTTATAGTGGCCTTGGTCTTCTTCCCCCAAAATGTAGGCGGGAAAGGGTCCCACAACGGCCAAATTTGAAGGGAGACAACTAGTACATCCTATCCTGACTAAAGGCGGTCTTCACCTGCAAATCCTGTGATCCCGATGCCACGATGGGCTCAGTGATGACCTCCGTCCTGCCGTCCTGGCGACCCTGGTCTTGTTGCACGGAAATGGAAACTTTTGGTTGATTCCTCAGGACTCCGCGCATGTGCTTGCCTCTTTAGCACCAAAGAGGAAATATGTCGTCATGCGCCCGCTGGCGCCCGCCTGGCTCGTCATGGCTCGCGTCATCCAAACGTCACGAGGTGGGGGCTTGCACAGAGATCTCCACCCCTCAAGAGGCAGCCTGGTGAGACTGCTCCTTTTGGGGGTCTTGATGTCGTCTGCCTCGCGAGGCTCTTGAGCGTCGATGTTGAAGATGGGCCATACCAGGCCGGTGAAGGAGCCACATCATGGGTCGCAGGTAGGCAAGTCTCGGTACCCTGGTTCCCAGAACTACGCAGTAGCCCTCGGGCCCAAGGCGCGCTCGGACTGGGCTTCGAGGTAAAGCCAGAGGGCAAGGGTGAAGCGCCGCAGGCCCCAACGCCTGCGAACCTGATCGACACATGGCATCCGGATGGGACGTGGGCGTCTCCGCTTCCCCATGCTATCTTGGCAACCATTTCGACTTGACAGGAGCCTGCTGCATGCAAAAGATAATCATTGCCTTCGATCGTGGAGGCCGACGGTTCGCCTTCTTCTTGCTATAAATGAGGAGGGGTGGAGCCCCCTGCTCATATCCATCTCCTTGCTCCTCGTATCTCCTTCTTGCTCCGACGTCTTGCCAGAACGTCCATGGCGCTGATAAGGAGGTTCTCTGCGGTGTAGAAAGGCAATGCTCCTTGGAAGGAGACCGGGCGTCTCCTGCCGAAGAAGAGGCTTGGCCGCCCCTGCAACGCTGGCGAAGGGCTTGAAGTGACACGACCTTTGTCAGAGCGGCCTCCGCCTGGCTTCTCGATCCCATTGCATGCTCGCGTGCAAGGCCCTGGGCAGGAGGGCAACGTCCGCCTTCGCTTGGGCCATAGTCGCGGAGGATCGACCGTGGCTGAGCAGCTAGTTGGCCACAGGACCCATGCTGATGGCACCTCCCAGGAGTTCATGGTGTGGACGGCGATGTTGCCGCCTTCATGGATCCGGCTCCCGAGGTTCTTCATCGAGCTGATGTCATCGAGGGGGCCTGCCGAGCTATGGTTGCAGCATGCTGGGTGCTGCAGTCAAGCTACCGAGGCGGAGGTTGAGGTCGTCCCCCCCGCCGGTGTCTTCATGACCAGAGGATGGGGCGAGATCGTCCGCGCTTGCCGTCCGGAAGAAGCCTCCGTCATTCACTTCCAGTATGAGGAGTCTCTACGCTATTCTTCAAGGTCTTTAGTGAGGACGGACAGCGCTTGGAATGCTGCCCTAGAAGGGACGATCTGCACGACATGGCCACGGGCGCTGACCTTGCCCTTAGCCTTGTCAGCAGTTCCTCCAATAGCGGCGGCGAATCGCTGATGTCTACACACGCTTCTATTCTTGTAGACTATGTCGGGCCTCCAAGCACAGAGGTTTGTAGGACAGCAGCGATCTCCCTCAAGTGGATGACCTAAGGTTTATCGAACTCAGGGAAGTAGAGGTTGAAGATGGTCTCTCTCGAGAAACCCTGCAACTAAGACACAAGAAGTCTCTTGTGTCCCAAACACACCTAATACAACTAGGAGTTGTATAGGTGCACTAGTTCGGCGAAGAGATGGTAAAATATGGATGATAGGAGTGGCAAAGCAAAGTAATATAAATCTGTAATAAAAAGTGCAGCAAGCAAACAAGTGGTAAACGTGAGCACAAATGGTATTGCAATGGTGGAAACAAGGCCTAGGCTTCATACTTTCACTAGTGGCAACTCCCAACAACATTAAAATAGTCTAATCACATGATATTTCCCATAAAACATGCAGTGGAGACGCACTCGGAGGTCATTCCTTTGTGGTCAAGAGAGGACGATAATTATGTAGGGCTACAAAAGCACACCTCAAAGTTCGTAGTTCTCAATCTATGGATTTCCCAATGTCACCGCGGCCATCCAAAGAGAGTACCACAATCACCACAACATATCTCCAGGATAGTCAAAGACAAGCACCAAGAGACTCTCAATCTTCAATCAACACACAAAAGAGGAAATCACTCATGAAAATATTCTTCTAATCCATGTCCAATAGACCGATGTCACCTTGGTCTCGGGGATTATACTAGATAAAGACAAGTGAGTACATCAATTCAATACATAGAGGAAGGGGAAATATCATGGGATCACCCTAGATTAACATAGCCTATGATCACAACGAAGATCAAATCACGGGAGAGAGAATTGACCACATAGCTACTGGTAGAAACCTCAGCCCCGAGGAGGAACTACTCCCGCATCATGGAGGGAGGAAGCAACTTCGATGGAGATGAATCCGGGGGCACTTCCCCGTCCCGGCAGGATGCCGGCACAGGAATTCTGGTCCCCCGAAACTTGGTGGCGATGGCGGCGGAGATCGGAATTGCTTCTGGAGAAAAGGGTTCTGGAATCAGGATTTCCACGACGGGAGAATAAATAGGAGGCCAAGTAGGGCACCAGAGGAGGTGGGAGCCCCCCAGGCGGCCCCCCGGCGCGGCCAGGGGTGGGGCCATGCCATCAGGGCGCCTGGGGCCCCTTTGGCCCCCCTCTGGCCCCACTTCTCGCACATGGAAGCTTCTGGAGCGCTGATTTTTTATATATTTTTCCCGGAATTTTTCTGGCAATTTAAGTAATGGGAAAACCTGAAATACAAAAACAGCAGAAGACAGAAACTGGCACTAGGGTGCACTGAGTTAATAGGTTAGTCCAAATATGATCAAAAGTGTATGAAAGTGTATCAAAAGCATAGCAATGTCACCCAAAACATGCATGGAGCAAGCAGAAATTATAGATACGTTTGGGACGTATCAACATCCCCAAGCTTAATTCCTGCTCGTCCTCGAGTAGGTAAATGATAACAAGCACAATTTCTGTGGTGAAATGCTACCAAAGAGTCTTTCACAATCACATGACAAATGCTTATTGAGAGAATGAATCTTTAGTAATTAAGTTGCCTCATGAGAATATCACAAAGAACTGAAAGTTTACAATATGATACTGAAACACCTAATAGATTTGTAGTGAGCATGTTGTGCAAACATGACAAAGTGATACCTCGCTTGCCCCCTTTAGTGAAGCAAAACATAAATGCAGGAGCACCTCCGAAGTTTAAGTGACGACTAGATACAATGATTTCAGAATAAGCGATATCACAATCATGCAGAAGACAATGGTACTTTGGGACAATGCACATTACACTCAGAATGACAAACATGCTCTCAATAGTTGGTGCTTTGAAGAAAGAAGGTGGAGACTCTCGAACCGTGGATTTTGATGGCAAGGTTGAAAACCCGTGGCTGGAAGCAAAGACTAAACAAGTACCAGAGCTCGTGGTTTTAAAAAACAGAGATAAAAAGCTTTTGGGAGGTGCATAATTCGTCCACGAATGCTAGTAGATAACCCAATTACTTCTTATGCTGGACAAGTTTCGAGGAACGGCTCCCACGCGGGGACGATCACATCCCCTTAATCTCCTTTGTTTATCACTACCAGAGTTTTCTGATTTCTCATGAACAAAGCGTGAAGGAGGGTTTGTTTATTGCTATTATCTTTTGTGAGCTGGGCGCACTCATGCCAGTCCCTCCTCGTGTTAGGGGTTTGCAGATTAGACATGCAATCCCGGGGTAAAATTTGTCCAACATAAGAAGATCATGAATTACCTACTACTTCCTCATGAGCTAAAACAGAGGCACAAAAGAGAAATGCTTTTGAATAATTTTGAGATGGTACAAGAAAGTCTTCGTTAGGAATGGCAAGTAAATACCATATATAGGGAGGTATGGTGGACTCATATGGCATAACTGGTTTCAAGGATTTTGGATGCACAAGCAGTCAGACCGCTTAGTACAGGTGAAGGCTAGCAAAAGACTGGGAGCGACCAACTAAGAGAGCAATGACGGCCATAATCATGCAGAGCGACAAAGCAACATTGAATCGGGCATGGAAGTTATATCACTACTCAGAAATTAAAGATCATCAAGGCTTGATAGACTTGCTTTACAGTCTTAAATATGCGTGAGCATATGCCAAGTCAATCAAAATAAATTCTTGGAGGAAGATATCACTAAACCATACCACATCATAGGCAAACAAATCATGCTGGTACTTCAATAACACATTAAGAACCCCCAGCTATTTGAGACTAACCATAAGAAAACATGAACTACTAAGCACCATTATGCACATAGCATTTTTATCATAGACATATCAACCAGTGCCACAGAAGCCAACTCTATTAACAAGATAAGCATGATAACTCAAGAGAGTTCCAGAAGCAACAACCTAAACAAAAGCTCTTAAAAAGATAAGCATGAAAACTAAGAGCTAAGCATTACAGCAGCTATGAAAAGATAAAGAACACACACAAGAAGATATGCATGCAAGCCTATGTTGTGTTCTACAGTGGAGTGGAGCGTGTTTCTCTCCCAAACAATAAAGGCTAGGATCCAACTTGTTAAGAACATCAAGTAAAACTAAATAAACTAAAAAGAAAATAGCAAGACGCTCCAAGCATAGCACATAACGCATGAAGTGATAAAAATATAGTGGAACGAAGGACGAACTGATAATTGTTGATGGAGAAGGGGATGCACGGGGGCATCCCCAAGCTTAGATGCTTGAGTCTCCTTGGATATTTCTTGGGGGTGCATGGGGGCATCCCCAAGCTTGAGCGTTTGACACTCCTGAATCTTCTTTTATCATCTTCCCTCGCACACTTGAAAACTCCCTTCATACATAACTCATCATAATCCGATTAGAGAGGTTAGTACCCACAATAAAATAATTTTTCTCTACTGGAAACAAATATATTCTTGAAAGTCTACTGTTTCTCAAGATCGCCAAAAAGTTTTTGCAAAGAAAAAGCAAGCTTAAGGTCTGCAAAACGAAGAAAAGGCAAAACAGGGCAGAATCTGTGAAAAACATACCAGCAGGTAGTAAATAATTTTTTTGGGGTACTTCTGCAACTCAAATCAAAAAACTCAGAACGGACGCTCGAAAGCCAATTGTATAGAGCATGCTGTCAAGAAAAATTCAGATCAAAAAGATGATCTGGTGATTTTATTCGAATTTTTCTTTCCAAGGACAGAATCTGTTTTCTGGACAACATGTCACAACTTTTGAACTTTCTTGCAATCAGAGGCTAAAATTGGCACAAAGCTGAAAAATAAAGATACAATGATGTTGCTACAGTAGTAACAAACATCAAGACCACTAAAAACTGAAAGAACAAACTGAAAGCAAAGATAACAAGGGTTTTCTCCCTAGAGCTCTTTCTTTATAGCCATAAAGATAGGCTTAAGACTTTAATGATGCTCTCGTAGGAATAAGAGTTGAAGAACAAAAGAGAGCATCAAGAAGCAAATACCAAACACATTTAAGCCTAACATGCTTCCTATGCATAGGAATATTGCAATAGAATAATTCATTGAAGCACAAAGCAATAAGCATAGGAAGACAAAACAAGTGCAGCTTCAAAACCTTCAACATAAAGAGAGGGAACTTGATATTATTGAAATATCTATAAGCATATGTTCCCTTCTCATAATAATTTTCAGTGGGATCACGAATAAACTCAACAATATAAGCATCACATAAAGCATTGTTACCATGATCCACATGCAAAAAGGTACTCTTACTCTCCACATAAGCATAATCTTTCTCATTGGTAATAGTGGGAGTAGGACTATCATAAACAACTTGAACACTATAGATTAATTGTGTATTAGGAAGATGGTGTTCAACAAGGGAGTAATTCCCTCCATGATTATGACAAGTTTCATAAGGATAATTTCTCCTTATGTCATAGGTACCTTTATAATCACTATAGATTGGAGTTATAACATCATCCTAGTAGAGAAGAGCATTATCATTGCTAGCAACTATATTTGTAAACATGTTGTCTTTATTCTTACTAGCAAAAGAATTATCAATTATCACATCACTAGTGGGTAAAGGATTTGCAATCCTATCATCCCCAAGCTTAGAGCTTTCCATATCATCACTTTCAGAGTTGGTACCAAAAAGATTTTCAAGATCATAAGTAGCATTATCATCATTTTCCCAATCACAATAAGTAACATGCATATCATAATCAAAATAGTCTTCAATAGTACCTACGGACGTATCATCAAGATGATAATTAAGGCAATAAACTTCACCTTCTTCTTTAAACTTACAACCGTTAGGATAAAAGTTGATGGGAGGAATATGCTCAGGCCAGGTTGATACCCATTCTTCTTCCTTCTTGCTCCTCTTCCTCCTCCTCTTCTTTTTATTCTTCTTCACCTTAGGAGGGAGTGGTTGGAGATGAAGCTTCTCCACATATCCTGGTTTATCATTAGAAACAATAGGGGAAACTTGGGAGAAACTCTCCTTTTTATTAGCAGAAATATAAGAGACATTTTTATACTTTGGTAAAGTTCCCTCCTTTCTAATCTTACTTATGTAATCATTTTTATGGCAATTAACAACACAATAGAGATGGCAATTTTGCAAAGTGTTTTTTATTCCTATGGCATTAACATCTAGCCAAGAAGTCTTTTCTGATAACTCTTCACACATCAAAAATAACATAAGCTCATCATAAAGATCAGGGGTGATCATGTTATCACACAACTGGTTAACAGTTATGTTTTGAAAGTGCATGCATTGAAAATTAAAGTGACCCTCTATACAGCAAAGTTCACAAGTAAAAGGATAAAGGTCACACAATTCTCTAGCAATTTCATTTAAATCTTTGACCCAAGTGATTGTTCTTTCATGCTTATGTTGCTTACAATACTTCTCTTCTTCAATCATAGGCCTTTCACAAGGTCTATCCACTCCACAAAAATTAACATGCTTATATAAAACTTCATTTTTAGGAATTGGATCATGCATGTTGCAATCATCATGAACAATTTCATTTTCTTTGCAAATCTCTTTAAAAGGTTCATGATGCTTGATCCAATCCTCCTTAGGCATATTAAGATGTGAAGCAAAAGATTTGAGGAAATCAACAAGGAGTTGAGAATAAAGCCCAAACTTAGCACTAAACTTATTAAAACTTGTAGTTTCAACAAAGGACTTAATGCAATCATACTCATAAATTATACCTGACTCTTTACCTTTGTCGATCTCCCAATCTTCAGTGTTGCGTTGAATTCTTTCAAGGAGTTCCCATTTAGCATCAATCTTTTCGTTTGTGAAAGAACCCATAGAGGAGGCATCGAGCAAATCTTTATCCTGTCGAGAGAGCCTCGCATAGAAATTAGTAATAATCATATCTTTGGGGAGCCCATGGTTAGGAAATTTTAGCATTAACGTTTTCAGTCTCCCCCAAGCTTGAGCTATGCTCTCTCCGTCATGAGGATAGAAATTATAAACATAATTCCTATTCTCATGGACTTCATGAAGAGGATAAAACTTGGAGTAAAAGAGAGACTGGATTTCTTCCCAATCCAGCAGGTGAGAGTCATCTAGTAGCCTATACCATTCCAATGCTTTTCCTTTCAATGACCAGGCAAATAATTTCCTCATGACTCCATCTCTTGTCAAACCTGAAATCTTAAACAACTCACAAAGTTCTGTAAGTTTCAATAAATCAATACTAGGATTGATTGTCCCATCATAACAATCATTCCTAATTATTTCAATTATCCCAAGTGGTATTTGGAACGGGATACATTCAGTAGGTGGAGGAAACTTCTGTACCACGGGTGTGGTAAAGCGGCCTTCCCCAAGCAGCGAACTAAGAGTGCGGTTTTCCATAAATATAACTAGTGAAACTAAAAACAAGAAACGAAAAGATTTAATTGCAAGATCTAAAGATATACCTTCAAACACTTACTTCCCCGGCAACGGCGCCAGAAATAGCTTGATGTCTACACACGCTTCTATTCTTGTAGACTATGTTGGGCCTCGAAGCGCATAGGTTTGTAGGACAGAAGCGATTTCCCTCAAGTGGATGACCTAAGGTTTATCGAACTCAGGGAAGTAGAGGTTGAAGATGGTCTCTCTCAAGCAACCCTGCAACTAAGATGCAAGAAGTCTCTTGTTTCCCCAACACACCTAATACAACTAGGAGTTGTATAGGTGCACTAGTTCGGCGAAGAGATGGTAAAATATGGATGATAGGAGTGGCAAAGCAAAGTAATATAAATCTGTAATAAAAAGTGCAGCAAGCAAACAAGTGGTAAACGTGAGCACAAATGGTATTGCAATGGTGGAAACAAGGCCTAGGCTTCATACTTTCACTAGTGGCAACTCCCAACAACATTAACATAGTCTAATCACATGATATTTCCCATAAAACATGCAATGGAGACGCACTTAGAGGTCATTCCTTTGTGGTCAAGAGAGGACGAGAATTATGTAGGGCTACAAAAGCACACCTCAAAGTTCGTAGTTCTCAATCTATGGATTTCCCAATGTCTCCGCGGCCATCCAAAGAGAGTACCACAATCACCACAACATATCTCCAGGATAGTCAAAGACAAGCACCAAGAGACTCTCAATCTTCAATCAACACACAAAAGAGGAAATCACTCATGAAAATATTCTTCTAATCCATGTCCAATAGACCGCTCTCACCTTGGTCTCGGGGGTTATACTAGATAAAGACAAGTGAGTACATCAATTCAATACATAGAGGAAGGGGAAATATCATGGGATCACCCTAGATTAACATAGCCTATGATCACAACGAAGATCAAATCACGGGAGAGAGAATTGACCACATAGCTACTGGTAGAAACCTCAGCCCCGAGGAGGAACTACTCCCGCATCATGGAGGGAGGAAGCAACTTCGATGGAGATGAATCCGGGGGCACTTCCCCATCCCGGCAGGATGCCGGCACAGGAATTCTGGTCCCCCGAAACTTGGTGGCGATGGCGGCGGAGACAGGAATTGCTTCTGGAGAAAAGGGTTCTGGAATCAGGGTTTCCGCGACGGGAGAATAAATAGGAGGCCAAGTAGGGCACCAGAGGAGGTGGGAGCCCCCCAGGCGCCCCCCCCCCCCGGCGCGGCCAGGGGTGGGGCCGTTCCATCAGGGTGCCTGGGGCCCCTCTATCCCCACTTCTGGCACATGGAAGCTTCTGCAGCGATGATTTTCTATATATTTTTCCCGGAATTTTTCTGGCAATTTAAGTAATGAGAAAACCTAAAATACAAAAACAGCAGAAAACAGAAACTGGCACTGGGGTGCACTGAGTTAATAGGTTAGTCCAAATATGATCAAAAGTGTGTGAAAGTGTATCAAGAGCATAGCAATATCACCCAAAACATGCATGGAGCAAGCAGAAATTATAGATACGTTTGGGACGTATCAATCGCCGGAGTCAAGTGGCGATCCGGAGACTAGCACCGACGATAAATACGAGCCACCAAGCTCTTGCCGTGCCCGGGGCAGGGCGATGACATCCGCCCGGCGTCACGAGTGACGTCCCTGGCCGGGGTTCCCCTAGTTTCCTTCTGTGTCTCCTTGAACAGAATCATGTAAGCCATGTGGGGGCATGTAAGAAGTTGCAACGTTTTCACCTTAATGTAACCACTCCTCATTTAGTATTGGGATTGCGTGTCTCGCTTGGTACTATGTTCTTTTTCGTTCTCGTGGTAGCCTGGTGCTCTACGCTGAAATGCCCAGTCCCCAGGCAGGCTCCAGCCGTCACTCGTATGCTAGGTCGTGATGATGTGGTCAAGGCCGAGAGGTGAGTGGCCTGAGGTCTGGTAAGAGCCCTTGAGACGCGATGCTAAGGGGTCCCCCCTTAGCGCGCAAGCGGCTTCCTAGAGGCCAAAAAGGAAAATGCCACTGCTCGAGCGAGACCATGATGGTTGAAACACGAGGTTACACATTCCTGGTTATTGTGCGGGGGTGACTTATCTTGCGGTGAATTTCCTGCGGGGTGCGTGGTCCTTCCTCGCGATAGCGCCTCTAGGCAAGGCTCACGCCGGTCTCTCCCCCCTCGGCTTGGGCAAGTGCTCTACGTCCTCGGGCCCCAGCCCTCGAGCGAAGCTCAACCACCACTGGTACGCCACGTCGCGATGTTGTGGTCAAGGCCAGGGGGTAAGGGCTCAAGAGCTAGTAGGAGCCCCTGAGGCGCGATGCTCAGGAGCCCCCCTTTAACGTGCAAGCGGGGCGTGTCGCGGGGAGTGGCTGACGCGGCCACCCTAGCCTGACTCCAAAGGTCCCTACGAATCCATCTGAGAAAGTGGTCATAGTATGTGGCAGCGCTTGCCTCGCTGTCGTTGATCTTTCCACTTGCACGCGTAGGCACTGAGGACCCGGTGAGGTGATGTGCGCAGGGCTGGCTGCGAATGTCTCTCAGGTTTTTTTGGCACTGCAGGGATGGACCCGAGCACAGGCACCGTGCCAGCAATTTCTTGGAATGAGCAAGGGGCAGGTTGGTAACGTGTGGGAGCCGTAGAGGGTGTTGGGGCACCTGGTGAACAGGCGATAATCACAAGATAACTCATGGCAATGATAAGGTAAGTTCTAATAGATGCAAAAGCGATACAGGACATAGGGACAGACCCACACGACTTGGGGATGATGCAGCCCGACGGGCGCCCCCATCTGAACGAAAAAAAAACATCACCTGGCACAGTTGCGGGGGAAGTGTTGGGGTAGCTGAAGATGCATTTTGCTAAAGTCGCTCCTCATGAGTCGTCTGGCCCCGCGAAGCCCCCGTGGTCCAGGAGGCTCATGAAGGGCTAGAGCTATGACACTGCTCGAGCGAGACCATGATGGTCGAAACACCAGGTTACACATTCCTAGTTATTGTGCGGGGGTGACTTATCTTGCGGTGAATTTCCTGCGGGGTGCATGGTCGTGTCCTCGCGCTGGCTCCTCTAGGCGAGGCTCACGTCAATCTCCCTCCCCCCCTCGGCTTGGGCAAGTGCTCTACGTCCTTGGGCCCCGGCCCTCGAGCGAAGCTCAACCACCACTGGTATGCCAGGTCACGATGCAGTGGTCAAGGCCAGGGTGTGAGGGCTCGAGAACTGGTAGGAGCCCTTGAGGTGCGATGCTCAGGAGCCCCCCTTTAACGTGCAAGCAGGGCGGGTTGTGGCGAGTGGCCGACGCGGCCACCCTAGCCTGACTTCAAAGGTCCCTGTGAATCCATCTGAAAAAGTGGTCATAGTAGGTGGCAGTGCTTGCCTCGCTGTCGTTGATCTTTCCACTTGCACGCGTAGGCACTAAGGACCCGGTGAGGTGATGTGCGCAGGGCTGGCTGCGAATGTCTCTCAGGTTTTATGGCGCGGCAGGGACGGACCCGGGCACGGGCACTGTGCGAGCGATTCCTTGGAACGAGCAAGCGGTAGGTTGGTAACGCGCGGGAGCCACGGAGGGTGTTGGGGCACCCGGTGAACAAGCGATAATCACAAAATAACTCATGGCAACGACAAGGTAAGTTCTAATAGATGCAAAAGTGATACATGATGTAGGGACAGACCCACATGACTTGGGGATGATGCAGCCCGACGGGCGACCCCATCTGAACGAAACAAAAAAACATCACCTGGCATAGTTGCGGGAGAAATGTTGGGGTAGCTGAAGATGCATGCCGCTGAAGTTGCTCCTCATGAGTCGTCTCGCCCCTAAACCTCGCGAGGCTCCCGTGGTCTAGGAAGCTCACGAAGGGCTAGAGCTTCCCCCACTAGGATCTCCTAGTACTTGGCCTTGTGAGCAGCTAGAATGCTCCGCAAGTGGCGCTGGTGCAAGGCAGCATTGTTCAGCAGGCCGAAGGGCATGCGAACGTAGCTGTGAGGGGGACCCTTGGACCGGCCTACTTGGGACGGCCAGAAGAGCTCCTGAGACGCGGCTCTGTTGAGCCCTGGGATGTTGACGCAGACTCGCAGCCCCCTGCCCTCATCGATAGAGGGAGCGGTGCCTGCTGACGTGGGGTGATGCTCGCCTCGCATTGCCCTTGCCTCGTGAAGATCTTCGATCGCCTTGTTGATGAACTCCTGAGCACCAGGCGCCTCACGCCCTGTGCCCTCTTTGCGGAAGCGCACGCACGCCTCCACATGGTGCCCGAGCGCCTCCCTCATGACGTTGGCCAAGTCGGAGGCCCTCTAGAGGAGAGCCCCTGAGTCCAGCCTGAGAGGGGCGCCGGGCGCGCCTTCCTATGCAAGAGGGGAAGGCGCCCCGTCCGTGAGCGTAGGTCCTGAGGCATGGCCGTCAGGTCCTCCGCCCTCTTGAGGCCCCAGGGTGAGCAGTTGCTTCTTCTTCTTTGGGACAGCCTCAGGTGGGTAGGCAAAGACTTTGGCATATGAGTTCTCAACTGCTTCAGCTTGGTAGGCGTGCTCGAGGAGCACACCGCGTCCTTCTCGTTGCATGCGACCGTGATGATGCGGCTGATTCCTGGCATCTTAAGGACATTGTTGCTCTGGTGGGTCGCTGCCATGAACTTGGCCAAGGCCGGGTACCCGAGGATGGCATTGTACGGGAGACGAATGTGGGCGACGTCGAAGTCAATGAGCTCGATGTGGTAATTCTTGCGGTCGCCAAAGGTGACAGGGAGGCGGACCTGCCCTATGGGGATGGTGGAGCCACGTGTCACACCTGAAAATGACCTGGTAGGCTGAAGCTGATCATATGGAACTTGGAGCGTGTCGAAGGTCTCGATGGAGAGGACATTGAGAGTCGTACTCCGCCATCGATGAGCGTCTTGGTGACGAGCACGTTGCTGATGGTGGGCGAGCAGAGTAGCAGGAGGGCGCCAGCCGTGGCCGCGCACTTGAGCTGGTCGACTGAGTCAAAGGTAACGACGTACTTGGACCACTTGACTGGACGCGTTATCTCAAGCTTGGGGAGGACTGCATTCACCTCACGAGCAAACTGCTTGAATAAACAGTGAGATGCTGGGGCCTGAGCGCCACCCAGGATGCAAGCGATGGCATGAGGCTCTTGGAAGCCCCATCATCTTGATTGCGGTCCTGATGGCTTCTCGCCCCTCGTTGGTTACCCCAAGTGGAAGGTTTGAGATGCAGTGTAGCGGAAGTTTTCCGTTGGCAAAGATACCAAGGATCGAATTCCCCTGAGACTCCAAGGTTCAACAAGAAGGTGTCAACTGCTAACGGCGCCAGATACTTAGCAATCAACTTGGACCTGCACACAGATACAAATAACTTTGCTCCCAACGAGTACAGAGAGGTTGTCAATCCCTCCGGCCTTGTCGTTTACAAAGGATCAAACGCAAGAGATAATAGTGATAGGTATTGCTGCAACTAGTAAGTAAAAGCAGAAAGTAAATAGCGGATGTGATCAGTGATGGTAATATGGACCGGGGTCCCATGATGTTCACTAGTGATGTCTCTCTCCCAAAAGACGATAAAATAGCTATGTGAGGTAAACGAATTACAGCTGGGCAATTGACAGAATTATGTGCGCAAACCAATGCTAACTATGCTGCAAGAAAGGTTGAGGCTCAAAAGCATGGGCGGTACGCCAAGGTAAGTAGACCGAAATCCATCTGCATCTACTACTAATCATCCACCTTGAGATATCTATCCAGAACATCTCGCTGGTATTAAGTTGCGAGTCCCACCAAAAGTGTAAACTCAAAGCAACAGACAACTGCATTAAAAGAACTTTGCGTAAAGTAAACAATCCTTGCACCCGCGCGTACAAGCACCGTTGTTTTCCCCCTTGTGGCAACAGCACATCCCCTAGACTCATGTTTCTGTCACTCAAGCTAGTCATCGAGGGGCATGAACCCACAATCAAGCATAACGTTCCCTCTTGGAGTCACTACCTACTACTCGGCCAAAGCAATAAACAGCAACGGAGAACATGCAAGAATTACTCAAGAACATAAATATAAAAGAGGTAAATCAAATATATTACTCACACACAATCTGAACATAATCTCACAATCCATCAGATCCCAGCAAACTCAACATAGCAACAGCATAAGGATTACATATGTGCCTCGATCATGTAGGGCAGCTCACGAGGTCTAATTAGTGAAGCACAAAGAGGGGAGGAGAACATCACATAGCTACTGGTCATGGACCCATGGTCCAAGGGAGACTACTCACAACTCATCCGGGAGGCGTCCATGGTGGTGGAGAGGCTCCCGGTGGTGGTTCTCCCCTCCGGCAGGGTGCCGGGAAGAGTTCTCCTGGCGCTCCCGATCTTGGAAGCGCGGTGGCGGCGGAACAGAGATGAGATCGCGAAAAAGGGTTCCGTCCTCGAGGGTTTCGGGACGCTGTGTAAATATATGCCAAATGGGGGCATCAGCGGAGACCTGGGGGGCCCAGGTGCCCC
>LR738716.1:33272598-33381103 GCA_902687465.1 Secale cereale | reverse complement strand
CCCCCCCCCCCCCGATGCCCATCTTCTCCTATATGAGGTGTTTTGACCAGGAAAAATCATAAGGAGGCTTTTGGGACCAGACGCCGCCGTCTTGAGGTGGAACCGAGGCGGAAACCAATCTAGGGCTCTGGCAGAACTGTTCTGCCGGGGATACTTCCCTCCGGGAGGGGGAAATCGTCACCGCCGTCATCACCAACAACTCTCCCATCTTGGGGAGGGTTATCTTCATCAACATCTTCACCAGCACCATCTCCTCTCAAACCCTAGTTCATCTCTTATATCCAATCTTTGTACCCAAACCTCAGATTGGTACCTGTGGGTTGCTAGTAGTGTTGATTACTCCTTGTAGTCGATGCTAGTTGGTTTATTTGGTGGAAGATCATATGTTCAGATCTATTATGCATATTAATACCCCTCTGATCATGAACCATATTATGTCTTGTGAGTAGTTACTTTTGTTCCTGAGGACATGGGAGAAGTCTTGCTATTAGTAGTCATGTGAATTTGGTCTTCGTTTGATATTTTGATGAGATGTATGTTGTCTTCCCTCTAGTGGTGTCATGTGAACGTCGGCTACATGACACTTCACCATTATTTTGGACTAGAGGAAGGCATTAGGAAGTAATAAGTAGATGATGGGTTGCTAGAGTGACAGAAGCTTAAACCCTAGTTTATGCGTTGCTTTGTAAGGGGCTGATTTGGATCCATATGTTTCATGCTATGGTTAGGTTTACCTTAATACTTCTTTTGTAGTTGCGGATGCTTGCATTAGAGGTTAATCATAAGTGGGAGGCTTGTCCAAGTAAGGACATCAGCCAAGCACCGGTCCACCCACATACCAAATTATCAAAGTACCGAATGTGAATCAGACGATCGTGAGGAAAACTAGCTTGACGATAATTCCCATGTGTCCTCGGGAGCGGTTTCCTTTATATAAGAGTTTTTCCAGGCTTGTCCTTTGCTACAAAAAGGATTAGGCCACCTTGCTGCACCTTATTTACTTTTACCTTTTGTCACTTGCTACCAATTACCTTATCACAAAACTATCTGTTACCTATAATTTCAGTGCTTGCAGAAAATACCTTACTAAAAACTGCCTATCATTTCCTTCTGCTCCTCGTTGGGTTTGACACTCTTACTTATCGAAAGGACTATGATAGATCCCCTACACTTGTGGGTCAACAAGACTCTTTTCTGGCGTCGTTGCCGGGGAGTGAAGCGCCTTTTGTAAGTGGAATTTGGTAAGGAAAATTTATATAGTGTGCTGAAATTTATTGGCACTTGTTACTATGGCTCAAAATCCTTTGAGGGGCTTGTTCGGGGTATCTTCACCCCGACCATAAGAGCAAAGAGTTGCTCCTCAACCTACTGCACCTACTGAAAATGTTTGCTTTGAAATTCCTTCGGTATGATAGAGAAACTGCTTGAAAATCCTTTTACACGAGACGGAACACTGCATCTCGACTTACACCTAATCTAAGTGGATGAAGTTAGTGGATTATTTAAGCTTGCAGGTATGCCCGAGGATGTTATCAAGAAGAAGGTCTTCCCTTTATCTATGAAGGGAGATGCATTGACATAGTTTAGGCTATGTGATGATATTGGATCATAGAACTATAATCGTCTGAAGTTGGAATTTCATCAGAAGTTCTATCCTATGCACCAGGTTCATCGTGATCGTAATTATATCTATAATTTTTGGCCTCGCAAAGGAGAAAGCATAGCTCAATCTTGGGGGAGGCTTAAGTCAATGTTATATTCATGCCCCAATCATGAGCTCTCAAGAAAAATGATCATTCAAAATTTTTATGCTCGACTTTCTCTCAATAATCGCACCATGCTCGATAATTCTTGTTCTGGCTCTTTTATGATGAAGGCTTTTGAATTCAAATGGGATTTATTGGAAAGAATTAAATGCAACTCTGAAGATTCGGATCTCGACGAAGGTAAGGAGTTAGGTATGACCCCTAAGTTTGATTGTGTTAAAGCTTTTATGGATACCGATGTTTTCTGTGAGTCTAGCACTAAATATGGACTTGACTCTGAGATAGTAGCTTCTTTCTGTGACTCTTTTGCTACTCATGTTGATCTCCCCAAGGATAAGTGGTTTAAATACCATCCCCCTATTGAAGTAAAAGTAGTTGAACCTGTTAAAGTTGAAGAAAAGACTATCACTTATAATGTTGATCCTATTGTTCCTACTGCTTATATTGAGAAACCACCTTTCCCTGTTAGGATAAAGGATCATGCTCAAGCTTCAATTGTAGTTCGTAAGAGTAATACTAGAACACCTACACCCTGTGAGCAAATCAAAGTTAAACCTAGTGTTGCTATGGTTAAAGATCTCTTGGTAGAAGATTTAGATGGACATGTTATTTACCTCCAAGAAGATTCTGCCAGAATAGCCAAACCCAATGCTAGGAATAAACATAGACCTATTGTAGGCTTGCCTGCTATCTCTGTCAAGATAGGAGATCATTGTTATCATGGTTTACGTGACGTGGGTGCTAGTGCGAGTATTATCCCTCATACCTTATATCAAGAAATTATGCATGACATTGCACATGTTGAGCTAGAAGGGATTGATGTTACTATTAAGCTAGCTAATAGAGACACTATTTCACCAGTTGGGATTGTTAGGGATGTTGAAGTCTTGTGTGGGAAGGTTAAATACCCTGCTGATTTTCTTGTTCTTAGTTCCACACAAGATGAATTTTGTCCCATTATATTTGGTAGACCCTTCTTGAATACTATCAATGCTAAGATAGACTGCGTGAAATATATTGTTACTGTTGGATTAGGGGATATGTCTCATGATTTTAACTTTGCTACATTCCGTAGACAACCCCTTGATAAAGAACTACCTAGTAAGGATGAAATTATTGGTCTTGCTTCTATTGCTATGCCGCCTAATGATCCTTTAGAACAATACTTGCTAGACCACGAAAATGATATGCATATGAATGAGAGAAGGGAAATAGATGAAATATTCTTTAATCAGGGACCCATATTGAAAAACAACTTGCCTGTTGAAATCCTAGGGGATCCTCCTCCACCCAACGGTGATCCCGTGTTTGAACTTAAACCTTTACCTGATAATCTTAAGTATGTTTATCTTGATGTAAAGAAGATATATCCTGTTATTATTAGTGCTAACCTTTCAGAGCAGGAAGAAGAAAAATTATGGAAAACTCTAAAGAAGCACCGTGCTGCTATTGGATATACTCTGGATGATCTTAAGGGCATTAGTCCCACCTTATGCCAACATAAGATAAAATTGGAAGAAAATGCTAAACCAGTTATTGATCATCAGTGACGGTTAAATCCTAAGATGAAAGAAGTGGTAAGGAAGGAAATACTAAAGCTTCTAGAGGCAGGTATTATCTATCCAGTTGCTGATAGCCAGTGGGTAAGTCATGTCCATTGTGTTCCTAAGAAAGGTGGTATGACTGTCGTTCCTAATGATAAAGATGAATTGATCTTGCAAAGAATAGTTACATGCTATAGGGTGGTAATTGATTTCCGTAAGTTAAATAAAGCTACTAAGAAAGATCATTACCCCTTGCCTTTTATTGGTCAAATGCTAGAAAGGTTATCCAAACATACTCATTATTTCTTTCTAGATGGTTATTCTGGTTTCTCTCAAATACCTGTGTCAAAAGGGGATCAAGAAAAGACCACTTTTACTTGTCCTTTCGGTACCTTTGCTTATAGACGTATGCCTTTTGGTTTATGTAATGCACCTGCTACCTTTCAAAGATGCATGATGGCTATATTCTCTGATTTTTGTGAAAAGATTGTTGAGGTTTTCATGGATGATTTCTCCGTTTACGGAACTTCTTTTGATGATTGCTTAAGAAACCTTGATCGAGTTTTGCAGAGATGTGAAGAAACTAATCTTGTCTTGAATTGGGAGAAGTGCCACTTTATGGTCAATGAAGGCATTGTCCTGGGACATAAAATTTCTGAAAGAGGTATTGAAGTTGACAAAGCTAAAGTTGATGCTATTGAAAAGATGCCATGCCCTAAGGATATCAAAGGTATATGAAGTTTCCTTGGTCATGTCGGGTTTTATAGGAGGTTCATAGAGGACTTCTCCAAAATCTCCAGGCCTTTGACTAATCTTTTACAAAAAGATATTCATTTTGTCTTTGATGATGATTGTCTAGAAGCATTTGAAATACTTAAGAAAGCATTGATCTCTGCAGCTATTGTCCAGCCTCCTGACTGGAATTTACGTTTTGAGATTATGTGTGATGCTAGTGATTATGCTGTAGGCGTTGTCTTAGGGCAAAGAGTTGATAAGAAATTGAATGTTATCCAGTATGCTAGTAAAACTCTAGATAGTGCCCAGAGAAATTATGCTACTACTGAGAAAGAATTTTTAGCAGATGTATTTGCTTGTGATAAGTTTAGACCCTATATCGTTGATTCTAAAGTAACTATTCACACTGATCATGCTGCTATCAATTACCTGATGGAAAAGAAATATGCTAAACCTAGACTTATTAGATGGGTTCTCCTGATGCAAGAATTTGACTTGCATATTATTGATAGAAAGGGAGCTGAGAACCCCGTTGAAGACAACTTGTCTAGGTTAGAGAATATACTTGATGACCCACAACCTATTGATGATAGCTTTCCTGATGAACAATTAGCTGTCATAAATACTTCTCGTACTGCTCCATGGTATGCTGATTATGCTAATTATATTGTTGCTAAGTTTATACCTCCTAGCTTCACATACCAGCAAAATAAAAAGTTCTTCTATGATTTGAGACGTTACTTCTGGGATGATCCACATCTTTATAAAGAAGGAGTAGATGGTATTATTAGACGTTATGTACCTGAGCATGAATAGGAATGGATCCTACGCAAGTGCCAATCCGAAGCTTATGGAGGACACCATGCGGGAGATAGAACTGCACACAAGTTATTGCAATCCGGTTTTTATTGGCCTACTCTCTTCAAGGATGCCCATAAGTTTGTCTTATCTTGTGATGAATGTCAAAGAATTGGTAATATTAGTAGACATCAAGAAATGCCTATGAACTATTCACTTGTTATTGAACCATTTGATGTTTGGGGCTTTGATTATATGGAACCGTTTCCTGCCTCTAATGGGTACACACATATTTTAGCTGTTGTTGATTACGTTACTAAGTGGGTAGAAGGTATTCCAACTAGTAGTACTGATCATAACACCTCTATTAAGATGCTTAAAGAAGTTATTTTCTCGAGGTTTGGAGTCCCTAGATACTTAATGACTGATGGTGGTTCACACTTTATTCATGGTGCTTTCCGTAAGATGCTTGCAAAGTATGATGTGAACCATAGAATTGCATCCCCTTATCACCCACAGACTAGTGGTCAAGTAGAACTAAGTAATAGAGAGCTGAAATTAATTTTGCAAAAGACAGTTAATAGGTCTAGAAAGAATTGGTCCAAGAAACTTGATGATGCATTATGGGCCTATAGAACTGCATACAAAAATCCTATGGGTATGTCTCCATATAAGATGGTATATGGAAAAGCTTGTCATTTACATCTGGAGCTAGAACATAAGGCATATTGGGCTATTAAAGAGCTCAATTATGATTTCAAACTTGCCGGTGAAAAGAGGTTATTTGACATTAGCTGCCTTGATGAATGGAGAACCCAGGCCTATGAGAAAGCCAAACTGTTTAAAGAGAAAGTTAAAAGATGGCATGACAAAAGGATACAAAAGCGTGAGTTTAACGTATGTGATTATGTCTTGCTATTCAACTCTCGTTTAAAATTTTTTGTAGGAAAATTTCTCTCTAAGTGGGAAGGACCTTACGTTATCGAGGAGGTCTATCGTTCCAGTGCCATAAAAATCAACAACTTCGAAGGCACAAATCCGAAGGTGGTAAACGGTCAAAGAATCAAACATTATATATCAGGTAATCCTATAAATGTTGAAACCAATGTTATTGAAACCGTAACTCCAGAGGAATACATAAGGGACACTTTCCATAATGATCCAGCTTCCGAAAAGGAAGAGTTATCTGATATGGTAAGTAAACCGACTCCAAAACAGTTCTGAAGGCAATTTTTCTCCGTTTTGGAATATTTAGAAAAATAGAAAAATAAGTAGCAGTCCGGAAGAGACACGAGGCGTTCACCAGGGTGGAGGGCGCCCCCCCCTTCGTGGGCGCGCCCCCCTGCCTCGTGGGCACCCCGTGTGCCTCCCAGACTCTCTTTTCTTGTATGTTACTCCTTCTGGTCGGTAAAAATTCATTATATATACTCCCGAAGGTTTTGACCTCTGTATCATGCAAAAATCCTTTGTTTTCGTTTCAAGCTGCTGTTTTTGACAGATCTAGATCATCATGGCGTCCTCCAACATCCCCAAGGACAAGTTCTTCGAGAAGGTCATCAACCCCTACCTCGCGGAGGTGCTGCATCACCCTAAAACCATGGAGTTGCATGAGGGGGTGTTGCACATCCGTGATGTTGAGGGGCCGAGGAGGACCAGAAGCGTGGAGATAAGACTCGAAGCAATGGAGCAACAAGTTTTCAAGTGCCAAGGTATGGTGGAACGAGGACTCAACGCCAACCACATGATGATCTCTGAGCTCGCCAACAACCTTAAGCTGGACTCAAGGATCTTCGGGGAAGCTATCTCCAATCTTCAAGAGAAGATCGAACACCTCCAAGCCCAGATCTATGACCTGCAAAACCAAAACTGTGAGTATGAATATATATTCAGGAAGATGAGTTTGGCTGCAGATTTGAGTATCCCGGAGACTCGATCATCCTTCTACGATGGTGAGCCCATGCCTTGGAAGGTGGACAACAAGCCTATATCATCAATAAATCCATCATCATCACCCCCGAAGAAGGAGACATAATCATATGGGTATGGGCACTCCCCTTGGCAACTGCCAAGCTTGGGGGAGTGACCCCGGTATCGTATCATCATCACTCATATCTTTACCGTTTTTCTTAGTTCGATCCTTTTAGTAGTATCTCGATCTAGTAGAATAAAGTTAGCATGATCTAGTTGTGAGCTTTTGCTTTATGATCTTTACCTTTTGTAATCGAGTCCGTGAGCTATATAATAAAGATTAGTGTTGAGTCAAGGGCTTGATTTCCTCACTTTGGTCATGATAAAAAAGAAAGAAAACAAAAAGAGTATCCAAGAGATCATATTGATCTTATGGGAAGTAATGACTTCACATATAAAGAGTATGATGAATAAAAGTTGTTGGGAGTTGACAAACCTAGTTTTGGTCATCGTTGCAATTAATAGGAAGTAATAAAAGAAGAGAGGCTTCACATACATATATACTATCTTGGACATCTTTTATGATTGTGAGCACTCATTAAAGTATGACATGCTAAAGAGTTGATGATTGGACAAGGAAGACAACATAATGGGGTATGTTTTCTTATATCCGAAATAAAGTATATTGTCATGGATCATCCAACATGTTGAGCTTGCCTTTCCCCCTCATGCTAGCCAAAACTCCTCGCACCAAGTTGAGATACTACTTGTGCTTCCATACATCCTTAAACCCAGTTTTTCCATGAGAGTCCACCATACCTACCTATGGATTGAGAAAGATCCTTCCAAGTAAGTTGCCATGTTGCAAACTCGCTAAAATATGTATGATTTATTAGTGTGGAGGAAATTAGCTTTATACGATCTTATGATATGGAAGCAATAAAAGCGATGGACTGCATAATAAAGGTCCTTATCACAAGTGGCAATATAAAGTGAAGTTATTCTATGCTAATACTTTGTGCATCCAACCATAAAAACACATGACAACCTCTGCTTCCCTCTGCGAAGGGCCTATCTATTATTCTTGCCTTATAAGAGTCAAGGTGAATTTCACCTTTCCTTTTTACATTTTATCCTTTGGCAAGCACATTGTGTTGGAAAGATCCTGACATATATACCCACTTGGATGTAAGTTTTCATGGTCTATTAATGTTGACATTACCCTTGAGGTAAAAGGTTGGGGGGCAACACCATAAGCCCCTATCTTTCTCTGTGTCCGATTAAAACTCCATAAACATAAGTATTGCGTGAGTGTGAGCAATTGTGAAAGACTATATGATAGTTGAGTATGTAGGCTTGCTGAAAAGCTCTTATATTGACTCTTTCCGATGTTAGGATAAATTGCAATTGCTTCAATGACCAGGATCAAAGTTTGTTAGTTTTCAATGAAGTTTATGATTCTTGCTTGATATGGTGAATTAATTGTTACTTTAGCATAAGAATCATATGACAATATATATATGTTGTTGTTATGAGAATGATCATGATGCCATCATGTCTGTATTTTGTTTTTATCGACACCTCTATCTCTAAACATGTGGACATATTTTTCGATTTCGGATTTCGCTTGAGGACAAGCGAGGTCTAAGCTTGGGGGAGTCGATACGTCCATTTCGCATCATGCTTATATGTTGATATTTATTTCATTATGGGTTTTTATTACACTTATTTCACAATACTTATGTCTTCTCTCTCTTATTTTACAAGGTTTACATGAAGAGGGAGAATGCCGGCAGCTGGAATTCAGGGCTGGAAAAGGAGCAAACTCTGGAAACCTATTCTGCACAACTCCAAAAGCCCCGAAACTCCACATAACTCCGTTTCAGAAAATATAAAAAATATCTGGCGAAATAAGTCCACGAGGGAGGGCACCTACTCTCCACGAGGGTGGGGGCGCGTCCCCCTCTCAGGGCGTGCCCCCTGTCTCATGGGCCCCCCGATGCCCATCTTCTCCTATATGAGGTGTTTTGACCTGGAAAAAATCATAAGGAGGCTTTCGGGACCAGACGCCGCCATCTCAAGGCGGAACCGAGGTGGAAACCAATCTAGGGCTCCGACAGAGCTGTTCTCCCGGGGATACTTCCCTCCGGGAGGGGGAAATCATCACCGCCGTCATCACTAAAAACTCTCCCATCTTGGGGAGGGATATCTTCATCAACATCTTCACCAGCACCATCTCCTCTCAAACCCTAGTTCATCTCTTGTTTCCAATCTTTGTACCCAAACCTCAGATTGGTACCTGTGGGTTGCTAGTAGTGTTGATTACTCCTTGTAGTTGATGCTAGTTGGTTTATTTGGTGGAAGATCATATGTTCAGATCCATTATGCATATTAATACCCCTCTGATCATGAACCATATTATGTGTTGTGAGTAGTTACTTTTGTTCCTGAGGACATGGGAGAAGTCTTGCTATTAGTAGTCATGTGAATTTGGTCTTCGTTTGATATTTTGATGAGATGTATGTTGTCTTCCCTCTAGTGGTGTCATGTGAACGTCGGCTACATGACACTTCACCATTATTTTGGCCTAGAGGAAGGCATTGGGAAGTAATAAGTAGATGATGGGTTGCTAGAGTGACAGAAGCTTAAACCCTAGTTTATGCGTTGCTTTGTAAGGGGCTGATTTGGATCCATATGTTTCATGCTATGGTTAGGTTTACCTTAATACTTATTTTGTAGTTGCGGAAGCTTGCATTAGAGGTTAATCATAAGTGGGAGGCTTTTCCAAGTAGGGACAGCACCCAAGCACCAGTCCACCCACATACCAAATTATCAAAGTACCGAACGCGAATCAGACGATCGTGATGAAAACTAGCTTGACGATAATTCCCATGTGTCCTCGGGAGCACTTTCCTTTATATAAGAGTTTGTCTGGGCTTTTCCTTTGCTACAAAAAGGATTGGTCCACCTTGCTGCACCTTATTTACTTTTACCTTTTGTCACTTGCTACCAATTACCTTATCACAAAACTATATGTTGCCTATAATTTCAATGCTTGCAGAAAATACCTTACTGAAAACTGCATATCATTTCCTTCTACTCCTCGTTGGGTTCAACACTCTTACTTATCGAAAGGACTACGATAGACCCCCTACACTTGTAGGTCATCAGGGAGCGTTGAATCTTGCTGCTCTCGGGCAACACGGCCGATGGCAGCGTCGACAGCCGGTGATGGAGAACGGCGGGGAATGTCGTCGCCTGGAGGCGCAGTCTGAGTTACCCGGGCGGCGAGGGCAGCCCAACGCTCAGCACGAACTCGACGAGCATCCGCCATGGAGACAGTGAGGCGGCGGCGGACCGGTCGGAAGAAGAGAGACTCCGACGCATCCCTACCTAGCGCACCAAATGTCGTATTTGGGGCTCCGCAAAATCCTTGTAAGTTCGAATACTGGGGTGCGTGCGAAGAACACAACTTCCCCTATCAGCCTACTCGTTGTGTCTATGATCTAGCTCGAAGTACAAGAAAGGAAATGACACAGGGCAGTTTACTCAGGTTCAGGCCACCTATCGGTGAGTGACCCTACTCCTGCAATGTTGTGGATTGCCTCAAGGTAGGCTGAGGAAGAACTAGTACAGTGGATGAACAAACTCGCGAGGTGTGTTCTTGCTTGTGGTGGTGAGGGAGGTCTCAATGATCCCCCTCTTCTATGTGGTGGCTAAGCTATATTTATAGTGGCCTTGGTCCTCTTCCCCCAAAATATAGGCGGGAAGGGATCCCACAACGGCCAAATTTTAAGGGAGACAACTAATACATCCTATCCTAACTAAAGGCGGTCTTCGCGTGCAAAGCCTCTCATCCTGACGCCACGGTGGGTGTGACGCCCCCGATTTGACCGTACACTAATCATGCACGCAAATGTGTACGACCAAGATCAGGGACTCACTTGAAGATATCACAACACAACTCTAGACACAAATTAAAATAATACAAGCTTTATATTACAAGCCAGGGGCCTCGAGGGCTCGAATACATAAGCTCGAAAACACAAGAGTCAGCGGAAGCAATAATATCTGAGTAAAGACATAAGTTAAACAAGTTTTCCTTAAGAAGGCTAGCACAAATATAGCAACAATCGAAAAGGCAAGGCCTCCTGCCTGGGACCTCCTAACTACTCCTCGAAGCCGAACTCCACGTAGAAACATCCCGGGATCCTCTAGGTCCTGGAATCCACCAGCTGGTTGCATCATCTGAGAAGTAGGGACAAAAGGGGAAAAAGGGGAGAAAGCAACCGTGAGTACTCATCCAAAGTACTCGCAAGCAAGGATCTATACTACATATGCAATGGTAACAATGATATGGGTAGTATCGGTGGATTGAATTGCAGCAAGCCAGAATAAGAGGGGGATAGCTAATCCAAACGAAGACTACGCTTCTGGAAGCCTCCATCTTGCAGCAGTAGAAGAGAATTAGATGGTAAGTTCACCAAGTAACATCGAATAGCATAATCCTACTCGGCGAACCTCCCGCACATCACCCTGTGAGAGAGCAACCACCGAGTTATATCTAGAACTCATCTGGGTGTGTTTTATCAAGTGTCCGGTTCTAGTTGTCATGAGGTCGGAATACAAGTCCGGGTCGTCCTTTTACCGAGGGACACGGCTATTCGAATAGATTAACTTCCCTGCAGGGGTGCAACACATAACCCAGCACGCTCGATCCCATTTGGCCGGACACACTTTCCAGGGTCGTGCCCGGCCTCGAAAGATCAACACGTCGCAGCCCTACCTAAGCACAACAGAGAGGTCAGCACGCCGGTCTAAACCCTAAGCGCACGGGGGTCTGGGCCCATCGCCCAATGCACACCTGCACGTTGCGAGGGTGGCGGGTAAGCAGACCAAGCCTCTCCTAATACCAGAGTAGGCGTTCCGGTCCAATCCGGCGCGCGCTGCTAAGTCGCTGACATCAAGAAGGCTTCGGTTGATACCACGACGTCGAGTGCCCATAACTATTCCCACGTAGCTGGTTAGTGCGTATAGACCAAATGGCCAGACTCAGATCAAATACCAAGATCCCGTTAAACGTGTTATTATGAAATAACCGCGGACAACGACCAGGGCCAGGCCCACCTGTCTCCTAGGTGGTCGCAACCCGCCCTGTCGCTCCGCCACAAAGTAACCATCAGGGGGCTGCCGGGAACCCAGGCCCACCACTACCTGGGTGGAAGCACCTGCCCCTTCAGCCCCCATCTCCGAATCATCATCATGTGTATGTAATAGTAAAGTATATACCCGTGATCACCACCCGAGTGATCACGGCCCGATAGTATAGCATGGCAGACGGACAAGAATGTAGGGTCACTGATGGAATACTACCATCCTATACTAAGTATTAGGATAGCAGGTAAGGTATCAACAGTGGTAGCAACAATGACAGGCTATGCAACAGAATAGGAATAACCGAACAGTAACATGCTACACTACTCTAATGCAAGCAATAGAGAGAAGAATAGGCGATATCTGGTGATCAAAAAGGGGGGGCTTGCCTGGTTGATTTGGCAAGAAGGAGGGGTCGTCGTCGATGTAGTCGATCACGGGGGCATCGGCATCGTCTCAGGTTCTACCGAAAAGGAAGTAACGGAGGGGGAATACAATAAATAATAGAGCAATCAAAGCAACACAAAGCATAACATGGCAATACGCGGTGCTACGTGTGACCTAACGCGGTAGGAGGTGTTACCGACGAAGGGGGGTAAACATCCGGGAAAGTATTCCCGGTGTTTCGCGTTTTCGGACAAATGAAACGGAGGGGGAAAGTTGCAGGTTCGGTATGATAGAGGTGTGTGGAGGGCGAACGGACCGCGTAATCAGATTCGTCTCGTCGTTCTGAGCAACTTTCATGTACAAAGTATTTTCATCCGAGTTACGGTTTAAAAGATATGATTTTCTAAAGTTTTTATTAATTTCTGGAATTTAATATTAAATAAATTAATTCGAAAAAGGATTTATGACATCAGCATGACATCATGCTGACGTCAGCATGGTTGACTGGTCAACCTGACTAGTGGGTTCCACCTGTCATTGACTATTTAGATAATTAACAGTTAATTAAGTTAATTAGTGTTTAGGTTATTCTAAATAGAATTAATTAAGTTAATTAAGTAATTAATTAACTAATTAAATAACACTTTACTATTTATTTATTTATTTATTTATTTATTTATTTAATCCTCTTTTTTTGTAAAATCGTTTTTTTTACAGGGTGATGGGCCCGCAAGTCAGTGGCCCAGAGGGCCTTAGTGGGTTCGGGCGAACGGGTGTAGCGGGCACTGGCCGCCCAACTGGCGATCGGGGCGGGCGTGCTAACGGGCGGGCGCCCGCAGCGTCCACGCCCCACGCCCAGGCGCGAGGGAGATGGCCATGGGGCGCCGGCGGCCATCGGCTGTGGTGCGGGGCTGCCCCAGGCGATGGCGGGCGGCTGACGCGCTGGTCGGGGCGGTCGAGGGGGCGGTGTGGCGCGGCGCCGCGGGCTGGGAGCGAGGCGAGGGGAGCGGGCCGCAGAGCGACGACGAGCCTGGCGGGGAGGGAGTGCGGTCGGGAGCCCGGCGCGGCAGGGCTGCGACGGCAGCCAGGGGCGCGCGAGGCCGGCGGGGGCGAGCCGCAGCCGCGATGGAGGAGAGAATTGGCTGTAGGCGCCGAGGCCGTCGGGGTGCGAGCGTGCGCGCACGCCAAGCACGGCCGCGGGCGGGTGGCGGAGGTGGTGACCGGGGTGAGGCAATGCAGCGCGCGATGACGACGAGCGCGGGTTGGGGCGACGAGGAGAGGAGGCCGAGGGCCTCACCGGGGTTCGTAGGGACAGGGCAGCGGGGCTCGGGGAGGTAGACGGAGACGACGCGTTGACGGAGTAGGGGAGGCAGTCCGGCGAGGAGAAGGTCGCGGCGGGGCTCCGGGCGGCGACGATGCGGCGACCAGGGCGCCGGGGCTGCGTCGGGGCGAGAGGGGTTTGGCCCCGATCCAAATTGGATCGGGAGGGGGAGGGGAGAGATGTGGGAGTGGGGGCATAGTGGGACTAGGGTTTCGCCGGATGGGGGTTACGGGGCCATATAGGCCAGAGGGTCGGGGTGGGCCGGCCAACTGGGTGTCCAGCTAGGCCTAACGGCCCACGGAAGGGAGAATGGACTTTTGCTTGCTTTGTTTTCACCTTTTTATTATTCATTTCTATCTCGGCTAATTGTTTGGGCACCATATGAGTTTTGTAAAATATGAGAGCTGGCCCACAAATCACAGCATAATATATCCTACCACCAAAAACTAGTTTGGGGTAAGTATCTTTTCATAATTCTTTGGTATTAATAAAAAGGTTATTAAATAATGTTTTCAGCCACTGTTTGAGGTTGTTTAAGTCACTTAACAAATTTCATTAATGTTGTTTACAATTTTATCATAGCCTCTGATTTATCTACTAGTTATTGAACATTTTAGTTTTAATATTTGAAAACTTTTATTGTTTGTTTGATTTCAAATTTGAATTCGAACCGGTTTCCAACTAACACGAGATTATCAACAGTGATTGCGGTGACGTGTCGTCATTAGCAGAGGGTTTACTGTAGCTTGACTATCCGGGCGTCACAATTCTCCTCCACTACAAGAAATCTCGTCCCTGAGATTTAAGCGGTGGAGTAGGGGGGAAGTGCTGGTAGCGAAAACCTAACGAGTCTTCTCGGTCTTGACTGCCCTTTCGAAGAGGTTGATCCTTTTAGTTGATGTCTTCATTTCTCTGCTTTTCAAGTCATCGTGATCAAGTCGGCATCCTTTCTTCGGGATCTCCATCATCCTACGAACGCGACCAGTGGAAAAGAAAAAAAAACTTTGGAGAAACGTATCTCCGCGAAGTCTGTGCATACGACGGCGAATTCCGAAATTGATATACGAAGTACCCTACGAGTAGTATTTCAGTGAATGCATTGAGAACAATAAGAGATGGTACCAAAGTTTCAATCTGGTAGGCAGTCATTCGATGCCTAACCAGAAGTTGGAATGGGGTCTTGATCAACGAGAATAATATGGTGTTTGATACCAGGATGAATAATGATATAGAACTTAGCTCGTGAATCACATACGAAGCCAGGTGCAAAGGACACGTTAGCATCCGGGTTGTAAAGAAGAGCCAGGTTTCGATCCAGTGGACCTATGGGTTATGGGCCCACCAGGTGGGTTGAAATTAGGAAGGGTGGTGACATCTTGCACAGCCTCGACAGGGAGGCATGTGAGTGGATAGCTTGTCACCTATGTCGGCATCAATGTCGGAACCAAGGACGGGGAACGAAGAGAACCATTTTCCCGCTTGTTGAAACGAGGCGGACCAATAGGCAAAGTTCTCGTCCAGCGGCAGTACTGGGATGTTATCAACAATAGAATCAAGGTCTTACTAATAGAGTTGTACACCAAGGTGTTTACATAAGCAGAAAATTATTACTGCTTAGATTATATGTAGATCAAAGAAAGGTTAAACAAACAAATGGAAAGGAAAATTGTGATTACACAAAATTAATAGGAGTATATGCTTCCCCTGGACAAGCAGAACATGGCATACTGGGTAGGAGGGCAAGGACCCTACCATTCCGATAAAGTAGCAAGGATTAATCAAGATGTTACCCAGACACGGTGTCTGGATAACTGACTATGAAACATTTAGCATTGGGCTTGAAATGCTCTTGTTGAAAATCGGAGTACCACAGACATGCTTCGAGATAGCATTGGCATGGTCTTGAAGCAAAGGTCGGACTTGGATACACGAAGGATTCATCAGTAACAACTTATAGAATGAGTCTTATAATTTCCTCCTGGAAGAATGGTTATCCTTGCAAAAGAGATTATAATGATAGGTCCTCTAGCCAGGGGTGCTAGACATGACATCATATTATCGAGTCATCAAAGGAACAATATTATAACTTCTGGAAAGTTTTCCCAGCCATCATATCTGACCGAGATTCGGATCCGATTGGTGTCATGATACCTCAGACTCGGGATGTTCGAGAAGAAAAGGTGCAAACATAAATCGATGAAATGACATTTCAAGATTCTCGGGAAATTAACTATGGGAGCAGGATCCCGAAACAATAGTTCATCATTAAACCAAGGAGAGGATGAGGAGGTGGCTGATGGGCTCAGTGACAATTCATCGAGAATTCGAAACGGATGGACTTCCACAATAATGTGAACAAGAAGAAGACACTTGTCAATTCAAATGATATAATGTTGTATGCTTGAGGAAAACATACACCATTAATCATTAGTTGAAAGGTGTGCCCGAAATATGACCATAGGCAGCAAGATCAATGTTAGAGTGGCGATTCAATAACTAACAGTCTAAGAACGAACTGTCGATTGTTAACTTCAAAGCAAAAGCGTTGCTAGGAGTATTGAACGCAAGCAACATCGTTAGCATATTGGTATCCCGGTTAAAAAAAACACGGGCACCAAGGAAGAATAGTGATGGTGAGAAGTATCATCATACCGAGAATTTCTAAGAGGTGGAGCAATGCCCACAACATTCTCGACTTTAAAGACAGTAATACTTCAAGGTAGAACACAACACTAGCTGGGGAGCAAGTGGTATTCATAGAGTAGACAAGTACGCGATGAAAGGAAGTCAAGGGTGTTGTCGATGATCATAAAAATCATCGAGGGCAAGGAGGGTATTCCTCAACATGAACACAGTTGACATCTCGGAAGAAGTCAAAGTGTCGAAGGTGATCCGACACATTTGCCGAGAGGTTTCAAGAGGATGCAAGCAAACAACAACGGCAACAAGCAAGGGATAGACGAAGTGGTGAGTTATAGGATCAATATATAAGATGCAAGCTCAGAACCAAAGTTGCCTTTCAAGACAAGCAACATGATGCTGAAAGCCCGACGTAAGTTATGCTTACACACTGAAGGATTCGTGCACCAGAGAAGGACGAAGTAGCACAGTCAAAGATAGCAAGACCAGGATGCAGCCAATAGTCTGGGAATGACCAGATTGAGTTTAGAATTTCCCAGTAAAATACTAGGGGTATTTGATTTGTAGTGCGGAATAATTTCGCTAGTCGGTATCCTCAGTTGACAACAACCCAGAACCTATAGAGTGATCACGACAAGGAAAGACATTACTTCAACAAAGTTAGTAAGATGTGGTGCAATAGTAAGACATCTTTGAGATACCAGGGGGTAATACTCGAAGGTAGAACATGGTAGAAGTAGAACCGGGTCAATGACCTATGACAGTAGATACTTCAACCCTACCAAAGCTAGATGAGGCACTGGAATGAATTCCCATTAGATATATCAGATCAGAACAGCATGGTCGGAGCCATAACTGTAAGGAATCAATTCAAGAATACCGAAAGAATCATACAGCTGGATAATCATTTGGCAAGAAGCTTCGAGACGGTCTACATCATTTTCATGGGCATGAACACAAAGTTCAAGGTCGACTCCCACTTCTTTAATGCATATCATTTCATTCACCTCTCGCTTTGATAAAACTGTAGCGTTGGAATTTTAATTGGTAGAACACCGAAAGAGTATGACTTGTGAAATCTTTCGGGTTCTCACAGATTACGGGAAGGCATAGGTTCAACCCATCGATCATCTTAGTAACATATACCACAAGTTTCAAAAGTGAATATCATTAGCTCAAAAGAAGAGCATGGTTGTCAAAGCAGAGGATACAATTTACCAATGGCATTATGTATCAGGGGAAGAACTCACAAGGTGTTTGAATAAGAAGGACACTGTCGGATAACAATCCAACAATGGATCGGGCGGTCCACAATGGAGCTGATGTGAAAGTCGATACTCACTCAGAGGAAGAAGAATGCAGAGGCATCAGATTCAAGAATCACCTGATTAGTCTGATGCTTAAATAGAAAGAAATTATGGTTTTCAAAATGAATGATCAGAAGCAAACGCTCTAATCAAGGATGGATAAGTTAAAAACACTTAGTTGGACAATCAATAAAGGTTTGAATTGTCGAGAACCAACTCATGTCCGGAATGACGTCTGAGCCAGAAAGATAATTTTAAAAAGGATAACATAATGACTGCGTGCATACGCACACATTGAATAATTATGCTCAAAATGGCTAAGACAAGGGATGTTAACAAAGACTACTAGCAATATGGAATTAACCATAATGCAAGCAGGCGAGAATTTCAAGAGTAACATGCTGCAGAGGATTTTCGAAAGATCGAAAAGTATTCCGAAGAATTTTGTTAGACACGTGAACAATTAAGAAGAACGGATCCTCGATAATTGTGAGGAAATAACCGTAAGGGTTTTTACGTGAATAAAATTGTAAGACAGTAACTCAAAGGATTCTCGGGACAACGGAGAATATTTCGAGGTATCTTGTAACAACAAGAGCGACGAGGAATGATCATGAGAATGACAAGTGCATGCAGATATTCATAGGGATATATCGGTGGCAGTGAATGGCAAAGGTGATGAGCACAAGGGTCTCGGGAAAATATCGAGGGATATCCTTCGAATCTTCTGACGAAGCAGGTGATCTTTCGGAATGAGGGCTCTCCGGGAGAAATAGTTGCGAGAACCTAGAGTCAGAGTTAGTAAAATATTTTAACCCGAATAGAAGAGTGATCAGAGTCCCAGAGCATAGAAGAGGAATAAAAGATCCTAACATCACCCATTGGTGTTGTGGGCCCGTAAGCCACACAACAAGTTAGTAAATTTGTTTTCCAAAGACTAAACTCAACTTCGGCCAAGGTGTTGGAAAGGGGGATTCCTACAGGCAGTCGGCTCTGATACCAACTTGTGACGCCCCCGATTTGACCGTACATTAATCATGCACGCAAATGTGTACGACCAAGATCAGGGACTCACTTGAAGATATCACAACACAACTCTAGACACAAATTAAAATAATACAAGCTTTATATTACAAGCCAGGGGCCTCGAGGGCTCGAATACATAAGCTCGAAAACACAAGAGTCAGCGGAAGCAATAATATCTGAGTACAGACATAAGTTAAACAAGTTTGCCTTAAGAAGGCTAGCACAAATATAGCAACGATCGAAAAGGCAAGGCCTCCTTCCTGGGACCTCCTAACTACTCCTCGAAGCCGAACTCCACGTAGAAACATCCTCGGGATCCTATGGGTCCTGGACTCCACCATCTGGTTGCATCATCCGAGAAGTAGGGACAAAAGGGGAAAAGGGGGAGAAAGCAACCGTGAGTACTCATCCAAAGTACTCGCAAGCAAGGATCTATACTACATATGCAATGGTAACAATGATATGGGTAGTATCGGTGGACTGAACTGCAACAAGCCAGAATAAGAGGGGGATGGCTAATCCAAACGAAGACTACACTTCTGGCAGCCTCCATCTTGCAGTAGTAGAAGAGAATTAGATGGTAAGTTCACCAAGTAACATCGAATAGCATAATCCTACTCGGCGATCCTCCCGCACATCACCCTGTGAGAGAGCAACCACCGAGTTATATCTGGAACTCATCTGGTGTGTTTTATCAAGTGTCCGGTTCTAGTTGTCATGAGGTCGGAATACAACTCCGGGTCGTCCTTTTACCGAGGGACACGGCTATTCGAATAGATTAACTTCCCTGCAGGGGTGCACCACATAACCCAGCACGCTCGATCCCATTTGGCCGGACACACTTTCCAGGGTCATGCCCGGCCTCGGAAGATCAACACGTCACAGCCCTACCTAAGCACAACAGAGAGGTCAGCACGCCGGTCTAAACCCTAAGCGCACGGGGGTCTGGGCCCATCGCCCAATGCACACCTGCACGTTGCGAGGGCGGCCGGTAAGCAGACCTAGCCTCTCCTAATACCAGAGTAGGCGTTCCGGTCCAATCCGGCACGCGCCGCTAAGTCGCTGACGTCAAGAAGGCTTCGGCTGATACCACGACGTCGAGTGCCCATAACTATTCCCACGTAGCTGGTTAGTGCGTATAGACCAAATGGCCAGACTCAGATCAAATACCAAGATCCCGTTAAACGTGTTATTATGAAATTACCGCGGACAACGACCAGGGCCAGGGCTACCTGTCTCCTAGGTGGTCGCAACCCGCCCTGTTGCTCCGCCACAAAGTAACCATCAGGGTGCTGCCGGGAACCCGGGCCCACCACTACCTGGGTGGAACCACCTGCCCCTTCAGCCCCCATCTCCGAATCATCATCATGTATATGTAATAGTAATGTATATACCCGTGATCACCACCCGAGTGATCACGGCCCGATAGTATAGCATGGCAGATGGACAAGAATGTAGGGACACTGATGGAATACTAGCATCCTATACTAAGCATTAGGATAGCAGGTAAGGTATCAACAGTGGTAGCAACAATGACAGGCTATGCAACAGAATAGGAATAACCGAACAGTAACATGCTACACTACTCTAATGCAAGCAGTAGAGAGAAGAATAGGCGATATATGGTGATCAAAAAGGGGGGGGGGGCTTGCTTGGTTGATCTGGCAAGAAGGAGGGGTCGTCGTCGATGTAGTCGATCACGGGGTCATCGGCATCGTCTCAGGTTCTACCGGAAAGGAAGTAACGGAGGGGGAATACAATAAATAATAGAGCAATCAAAGCAACACAAGGCATAACATGGCAATACACGGTGCTACGTGTGACCTAACGCGGTAGGAGGTGTTACCGACGAAGGGGGATAAACATCCGGGAAAGTATTCCCGGTGTTTCGCGTTTTCAGACAAATGAAACGGAGGGGGAAAGTTGCAGGTTCGGTATGATAGACGTGTGTGGCGGACGAACGGACCATGTATTCGGATTGGTCTCGTCGTTTTGAGCAACTTTCATGTACAAAGTATTTTCATCCGAGTTACGGTTTAAAAGATATGATTTTCTAAAGTTTTTATTAATTTCTGGAATTTAATATTAATTAAATTAATTCGAAAAAGGATTTATGACATCAGCATGACATCATGCTGACGTCAGCATGGTTGACTGGTCAACCTGACCAGTGGGTCCCACCTGTCATTGACTGTTTATATAATTAACAGTTAATTAAGTTAATTAGTGTTTAGGTTATTCTAAACCGAATTAATTAAGTAAATTAAGTAATTAATTAACTAATTAAATAACACTTTATTATATATTTATGTTTATTTATTTATTATTATTATTTAATCCACTTTTTTTTGTAAAATCGTTTTTTTTAACAGGGGGCTGGGCCCGCAAGTCAGTGGCCCAAAGGGCCTTAGTGGGTTCGGGGGAACGGGTGTAGCGGGCACTGGCCGCCCAACTGGCGATCGGGGCGGGCGTGTTAACGGGCGGGCGCCCGCAACGTCCACACCCCACGCCCGGGCACGAGGGAGATGGATGTGGGGCGCCGGCGGCCATCGGCTGTGGTGCGGGGCGGCCCCAGGCGGTGGCGGGCGGCCGACGCGCTGGTGGGGGCGGTCGGGGGGGCGGTGCGGCGCGGCGCCGTGGGCTGGGAGCGAGGCGAGGGGAGAGGGCCGCAGAGCGACGACGAGCCTGGCGGGGAGGGAGTGCGGTCGTGCGCCTGGCGCGGCAGGGCTGCGGCAGCGGCCAGGGGCGCGAGAGGCCGGCGGGGAGAATGGGCTGCGGGCGCCGAGGCCGTCGGGGTGCGAGCGTGCGCGCACGCCAAGCACGGCCGCGTGCGGGTGGCGGAGGTGGTGACCGTGGTGAGGCAACGCAGCGCGCGATGACGACGAGCGCGGGTTGGGGCGACGAGGAGAGGAGGCCGAGGGCCTCACCGGGGTTCGTAGGGACAGGGCAGCGGGGCTCGGGGAGGTAGACGGAAACGACGCGTTGTCCGGCGAGGAGAAGGTCGCGGCGCGGCTCCGGGCGGCGACGATCCGGCGACCAAGGCGCCGGGGCTGCGTCGGGGGCGAGAGGGGTTTGGCCCCGATCCAGATTGGATCGGGAGGGGAAGGGGAGAGACGTGGGAGTGGGGGAATAGTGGGACTAGGGTTTCGCCGGATGGGGGTTAGGGGCCATATAGGCTAGAGGGTTGGGGTGGGCTGGCCAGCTGGGTGTCCAGCTAGGCCTAACGGCCCAGGGAAGGGAGAATGGCCTTTTGCTTGCTTTGTTTTCACCTTTTTATTATTCTTTTCTATCTCGGCTAATTGTTTGGGCACAATATGAGTTTTGTAAAATATGAGAGCTGGCCCACAAATCACAGCATAATATATCCTACCACCAAAAACTAATTTGGGGTAAGTATCTTTTCATAATTCTTTGGTATTAATAAAAAGGTTATTAAATAATGTTTTCAGCCATTGTTTGAGGTTGTTTAAGTCACTTAAGAAATTTCATTAATGTTGTTTACAATTTTATCATAGCCTCTTATTTATCTACTAGTTATTGAACATTTTAGTTTTAATATTTGAAAACTTTTATTGTTTGTTTGATTTTAAATTTGAATTCGAACCGGTTTCCAACTAACACGAGATTATCAACAGTGATTGCGGTGACGTGTCGTCATTAGCAGAGGGTTTACTGTAGCTTGACTATCCGGGCGTCACAGTGGGCTCGGTGATGACCTCCGTCCTGCCGTCCTGGCGACCCTGGTCTTGTTGCACGGAAATGTAAACCTTTGGCTGATTCCTCGGGACTCCACGCCTGTGCTTGCTTCTTTAGCACCAAAGAGGAAACTTGTTGTCATGGGCCCACTGGCGGCCGCCTGGACTTGGTCCTCATGGCTTGCGTCATCCGAACCTCACGAGGTGGGGGCTTGCATAGAGATCTCCGCCCCTCGGGAGCCAGCCTGGTGAGACTACTCCTTCTGGGGGTCTGGATGTCGTTCACCTCTCGAGGCTTGGCCCCTCGCAAGGGTCTTGAGTGTCGATGCTGAAGATGGGCCGTACCAGGCCGGTGAAGGAGTCACGTCATGGGCCGCAGGCAGGCAAGTCTGGATAACCTGGTTCCCAAAATGCCGACATTGACGATGTCAAAATAAGTATATCTCAGCTGATTTAGAAGGCATGCATGTCATTTAGAGTATTTTCGAACCGTCCCATCTTTTTAGAAAACAGGCACAAGCGGCGCCCGGATTTAAATCAATAACGCCAACACAGGCCAGCGATAAAGAGGTCCGTTTCCATTTCACAGTGGAGAATAAAAAAGAGAAATGCAAGCTCGAGGCTCTATTTGGAAACCTCACTGACAAGGGCCTGCACTCGAAACCCTTACTTAGGGGTAACCCTCCCTCCAATAAAAAAGTGGTTATACGAGGTGTCCATATAATTTTGGGGAGGTTTATAGGTTAGCATCTTCAACACATCCTGTGAAAAGATCCATCTATAAGTGGTTATTGTTGTTGGCACTGTGGCCGCATCGGACACAGACGGTAGTTGTCGACGACAGCGGCGGGGATGGTCGGTGATGGTCGATAGTGGTGGCGCGGTGGTCGGCGCAACAGAGGTAGCTGACGACACGATGGTCGACGGCGGTGTGATGGGTATGGCGGTGGCGCAGCGGAATCTAGCGATGGCGCGACGGACACTGACAATTGCTAATTGACATGGCACTTATAGGGGAAGGTTTACGAGACGACCCTCCCTCCCTCCCAAATAGAGGGGCATGCGGGCTGATTTACATGGGGTCCCTTGAACAAAATCGCGTTTACAAGGTCTGTTGAGCCTTTTTTGGGGGTTCAACTCCTCCTATACCAGTTTTTTACAGGCGAAACGGGACTTGTATGACATGCTAAGAGCAAGTCTAGCTTTTATAAACTAAATTAGAGTCGAATTTGTTGAGAGTGCTCTTTTCAAGACTAAATTTAGTCGGAACCGCTACATTTTGAGGGATCAAAAGTTGTTTTTGTAGATCAAAGGTATTGTGGAAGGGCTAGGTAGAGATTGATCACCTAAACAAGTTTAGATGATTAAGTAATTTTAGGGAAAAAGTTAGAGATGCCCTTAGAGCAACTCTACGAGAGCTGTCATGTTAAGCAAATCGTCATAATAACCGCCAATATGGCGATTTTTGCCAAAGAAAGTCACTCTAACAGTGTTGCAGTTTCAACATCATTACAGAACCACCCCAGTAATGTTTTCAGTCTTAAAAGGAATTTCCGCATGCCAAATCACTGTTGTGAGCTCCAGCAGTATCCTTTTATTTAGTGCATTTGTGTTAGTTGGGGTTTAGATGATAGCCTGGTGGTCTGGGTAACTCTAGAATCAAATGGTTGCATGTGTGTGTATCTTTTGCATTCTTGTTTATCCATACGTTGATAAACACTTTGCCACTTAACACGACTGCACTCATTTAGTTGCCTATCTGACATCAGCAGCGCTTTAAACACTGTGACCATCTTTGATTCGTCTTCCTCCAAATACTTCAAACGTGTCGATGAGTTACAATCATAGCGCGAGGGGCTTGTAGTACCGCTGGTCCAGCCGGGCAAATGGCACTCTGAAGCAACCCTTGGTCCAGGACTTAATTAATGTCGATCATGCATACGACCGCCTAATCGAAATCGGGTACGGCATGCGTTTCATTAGACTACTCATAATGGAAGTAACATAGGTGGTAACATCACACTTATCTAAGCAAAATAGATGATGTGACATGTAATTAATGAAGAAAGAGAGGCATGTGGTAACATAACTAGTTACTGTAACATCACACATATCAAGAAAAGATGAGTCTACAATCCAATAAATAAAGCGGTGCATGACACAACACATATGTTACTTAGTAACATAGAATGGTAACATATGCATGTTACTACTCTAAGTTACTCTTCACTGTGACTAATCTTACGGCGAAAGCAATAGGCTACTCCATCTAAAGGGCTAGAGAATAAGCGAGGAGTGCAGTACTGAAGCAAGTACTCGGTCCATGTGCATAGGTCTGGCAATTAGAGTGACATGAGCCGACTATAAAATGTGCACATCAGATATATGATGTCTTGGGAAATAAGAGAAGAGAGAATAAGAGCAGACGTCCATGGTGTTGGATCTCGAGATGTTGGATGTCATGCTTGGTGTGGGCTGCTTCTCCGGGCGTGGCCATCTGGGACGCAATGTACGACATCGTCAGCTCTTCCTCCATGGCTCCTTCCTCGGGCTCGACCATATCCTACAACCCACTCGTCGACTCTTCTAGGTGCTTACAGTGAGGGGTACGTCGATTCAATAATCGGTTCTTGAGTCGTAGCCACATGTTGCGGTTGCCTCGTGTTGGTCGTGACACGGCCTTGGTGTCGTCAGCCTCGTCTCCTCGCCTTTGTTGTTTGGAGTTCAGGCTAGGCTAATTTAGGGTTGTGTTGTTTTTGTTCTCTTTTCCCACATCTTGGTGTTGTACCCTCCCTTCCCTTTCCTATGTAATATTGTCTCCTATCTATTAACGAAAAGATACGTAATCTTTGTGTACTCACAAAAAATAAATAAGAGCAGACTATAAATTACTCACTCGGTTCCTAAATATAAGTCATTTTAGATATTTCAATATGAACTACTCCCTCCGTTCCATAATATAAGACGTTTTTTGACACTTGGGATGAAGGGAGTGCATCAGGATATATATAGATGTATGTAAGAGTGTAGATTCACTCATTTTGCTCCATATGTAGTTCATATTAGAACCTCTAAAAAAAACTTATATTTTGAAACAGAGGGAGTAGTAGTCAGTTGTAGCAGGAGCACCATAAACATTACGAGAGAAAGAAATGGGTTAAGTAATGTCCAACTTATGTTGCCTATATGTGACATGACTACCTCTGCCTTTGCGCTTATTAGGCTCTCTCTTGTTTTGAATCAAAATTTGACTATCTTAACTAAAAAATGTAAAATTATATGTCACTGAAATTAAACAGTAGGTAACCTCTTTCAAATAGAATTCAAACATTGTAGTACGTACTTTTATATTTTATTTATTTTGTTAGGATGCGATGTTTAGAGCATATGCTCTCTAATGAACAGTAAATTTGAAATAAATAGTATGTAAACTTTAAAACTTCAGATTATTTTGTAGTTATTCATGTTCGTGTGGCATGTGCTTGGCAATTTTCATGCGATACGAGATAGCGGTGCTTCATTGGTGAGAAAAATAAAACTAAGTGTAACATTTGAAGGCAACATTTGGCGTTTGACTTGTTTTTTTTTGTTCTTGTTGCATATGTCAAAATACTTGAGTTTTTTCTCTTACAGCTAGCATTTGGGTGTGACAATGAACACATTTACTTTTTCAAAAAAAAAATGTCATTTGCAAATAACAGTGTTGGCACGCAGAAGCATGTGCTCTCGAGAGCCGAATTGTATTTCCGATTTTGTTAGTCATATATAATGGTTAAACTTAAACCCAGCCGAAGAGCTGGATAGAACCAGCCGCTGGATGTATCATTAGTCATCATGCTTCTAGAACAGCCTCATGTTCACCAGCGATGGCTACGAACACGAACGTTCTCCGTGCAGGACCTTTAATTGTTTCAATCAATTATTGGTTTTGAGCTGGCATGCCATTCGGTCTCCAAGACAATTAACTACGTCTAGCAACGGCTTATATAAAAGCAAGAAAACGGCTACTGCCGTGTGGTGTTGAACAATTGAACATTGTCATGTTAATGACCAAGGTGTCAGGTGTGCACTGCTTCCTGAGCGAGAGCAAGTTGCTGCAGATCACCGGTGTGCCGCCAACCGTCGCTGCCCGCCTTCCGCCTACCACACTGTCACATCTCGATAAGTGCGGTCAGACAGATGACTAGTCAAAGTTGACACCGGTGACCCCTTTATGGTACCATTGTAGTACACTGGTTGGGTTTGCTCTGACGAATTGTCATGTCTAGCTCTTAAACCTCGTCCGTGACACTTTCAGGCCACGACTAAAGGCCACCAATTGAAATGGATGTTCCTTTTTTCCGGAGAAAATGAAAGTTAACACGACTAGTCATCATGGTTCGATAGGACATAAGTGGTAATATTTCTATCCTCCTATCCTATCTAAAAAAGAGTACTGTGTGGTTTCCAGAGAACCGTAGCGGCCGGTGGAGAAATTTCGGTCTCCTCGCCTTGCTGCCATCTTGACGCTGAGAGGTGAGGGAACCGAAGATGTTTAAGAGTTATATGTTCTTTGTCGGCATCTAGTCATGATTGTAGTTTTGTGAGAATAAGTTGCTTTTTTTTGCGGTGTTATGAAGTTAGACTGTTTTGTGTCTCATCTGATGAGTTTATGTTATTGTGTCAAGGTTTTTTTTTTTTTGTTGGTTTGATTTTTGTGGTGTTGGAATCTTTAGCAACACCACGGTGAAGATACTGTGATTCGAAGGCCTGCATTTTTAGGGCATCATCCCCAGTCCAAGTGTGTTGATCGCTCAATGCTTCGCATCTTTTTGGATGGGGGACTGGAGGTGCTTCCAGAAAACCTTATTGGCAATCAAATTTGTGCGGGTGAAATAATGACGACATCGTTGTTCCGGTCTAATTGCAATATCTTTATCAAAGTCTTTGGAGTATTTTTGTCTTGCAGAGATTGATACCACGCAAAATATGCTTCCAAGAGCTGTCCTTATAATTCTTAGTCATGGGAATAGCTTTGTATTTTACTGAATCTTAGATCCAAATCAATCTACACATAACTGTTATGAGTATGAATATAATTACAAATGTTTCTAAAAGAAATAACTAATAATAGTAGTGGTTCTTCAAAAATGAAATGAAATTATAGGGTAAAAATGTGGTAACCATTTATTAACGAGATAACTATTATCCCAAGGGCATGATTAAGGAATCAACTCTGAATCTGTTTAAAAAAACTAATAGGCTTATCTTGTTAGTTTGGAAAAATAACAAAGTAGGGTAAAAGTCATCATAATATCACAAGGCAAAATGTGGTAATCATTTTATTAACATGATAAGTATTATCCGAAGGGCATGAATACGGAGAAGAATTCATTGTGAATTTTAAACCGATAAAAAGCTTGAGGGTAAATGTGCAAATTCTGTCGTTCTATTATTTTATGGAAACGGGTTCATATTTAGATATATTATAACCGAGCACTCTTCCAGCCCTCCCAGGCCATCAATGATTTCTGCCGTTGGATCTAGATTTGCGATCGTTTTTTTTTTCACTTGATCAACCTACGACCGCTATAGTTTTCACAAGTGGGCATGGGCTGCTGCTCCCGTAACAAACTTGGGCTTCTCTGGTGAATTTGGCCAGCATGGGCCTTTGAACGCTTCGCCGGGTGTCGGAGTGAAGCAAGCGGCGCCGCTTCGACCCCCACTTCTCCCCTCTCTCACGATCTCTGCGGCGGCGTCCGCTCTAGGTCCGCTCGCCGCCGTGATGGTATCCATGTGCCCGAGGATTCACCCATAGACATCTCCCTCCCGTTCACCTCCAACTAATACTAATCTGGTCCATCGTCTCACTGTATTTGAGACTGCAGTATCAACGTACGCCTTCCCCTTTCCCCACCGCTGCCGCTCCAGGTCGCTCCGCTGTCGTTGCTGCATCCCATCGTCAGTCCTCATCCCCATCCCCGGCGGTGCCCTAGATGGAGGTCGGCGACAGGTATACCTATGGTGGCCGCGCCGAGCAGTATCCACGGCGGCACGGGTATCCTCTCCATCCTCCTTCTCCTGTCCTTTTCCTCCGCATATGACCCTCCTCCGCCGCGTCCCACGCACCTCCACTACGGCGGCATCCATGGTGGCGCCTAGCGGGATTGATATAGGCGTGGCCACCATAGCCCAGCCCCCTCCATCGTGCCCCCCTTCCTCCCGTCCTAGCCCTTCTTCCCTTTCGTATTTCCTATAGAACAAAAGGGGTGTTTATGTGTGACTGATCCACGTACGCCATCTGCTATAGAACAAAAGGGATGTTGTGGTCACAATCTTGAGTCCTTCTAATCACAAATAAGCTTTGTTAAAATTTTGATATATTTCTTTGTATTGTGAGTTTATTTGTTCTAGAGTTGGATATTGATGAACCTCGTGCCAGCACACCAGGCAAATGATTTTGTTTCTTGATGATGATGCTTCTATATTACTAGCAACTGAGGACATCTGTAATATCTCGATCTTCTCTTTGCAGAATGGGGAGAGATGCACAAACCTATAGAGGATGGATGAAGTGACTCGGTGGTCAACTAATATCTAGCACACAAGCATGCTTGATATTCCCCGATCTATTTGTACGTGTTTGATGTGTAGGCACTGAGGCGTATGCAAAACAGGTGAGCAACAAGACCGGGCAGCTTGCCAAAGGTGAGGGCACACATAATCTTTGCCGCAATGTCTGGCATCCCACAATGTCTGGCATCTCCCTAATCCAATTCGCCAAACAAACATCAAATCAATCTGCAGGTTTATGATTTATTCTCTCCCTCTCAATGTAAGCAGAGCTTTCCAGTGCATTTCTTTTCTTGTATGTAAACCAGATTCACATGGCTTGGATATGCAATTGCTTGATATTGTTTTCATCCCATGAAAGCTCTTGTGGCCTAATGGGCAAGTTGTAATGCCCAGTATGTGACTATGTCTCCCACGTGTCGAGGCACGACTTAAAGACATAATCACATACTAGAATGATCTCAAGTATGGTATCTTTGCACAACTCATGTAAAAGCAGGGATGAAAAGTAAAATAGTAGTTGGCTTACACTCGCCACATCATACAGTGAAATACATTAACATATATCATCCAAATAACATCAGAGTCTAGCTACGGACGAAATCCAAATGAAAGATACCATAAATAAAGCAACACAAGGCCTGATCACCCCTAGCAGAAGCCACTACTGATCGTCGGGATAAGACACATAGTAACGTCCACGCTCTTCATCGAACTCCCAATACAGCTTTGAACCACCACCTGTGTAGTTCTCATCGGTACCTGCATTTGATGTTGTGTTGAATCTGTGAGCCACAGAGGACTTAGCAATCCCGTTCCCGGGTAGCAATACTATCAAAGCCTTAGGTGTGGAAAAGGCTTAAATCAAGGTTGCAGCAGCACTAGCACTAACTTACGAGTTTAGAGCGAGAAGAGAACAAGTGCCAACGATCGCCAAGTTGATCAAGAGGTGATCCTAACTACTCACAATCAAACATAACCCCACCGTGTTCACTTCCCGAACCCCTTCGGAAAGAGACCATCACGGTTACTCACGCAGGTAGTGTATTATGAACATGGTGTCAAGTTATCTACAACCGGATATTAACAAAATCACATCTACACATAACCGCGGGCATGGCTTTCGAAAGATCAAACCCTGCAGGGGTGTCCCAACTTAGCCCATCACAAGCTCACGATCTGCGGAGTCGCAACTCCAAGGTGGGAAGACCCGAGTATTCTCGGAATCCCGTGCTCAATATATTCCGACAAAGGTAAAACTAGTCCAGCAAGACCTCTCGGCGTGCCGACACCCTGATAGTAGCCGCGCGTATCTCGTCTCAGGCCACGACCGGATGGGTGATCATACAGGTAATACCAGATACCTCGGGTTTCCCCATGGCGGCCCCGCATAACCCCAAGTTTAGACCAACACTCATGAGGAGCACTGGCCCGGTTTGTAAAATTAAGTCTTCGGGGTCCGAAAAGTCCCTATGCAAGTTATTTAGTTATGGCAAATGGTAAAACCAAAGTTGGGCCTTGCTGAAAAAGTTTTAGCGCTGAGCGGGTTATCAAGGGGGGCCCATAAACCACAACCGTATTAGGGACGCAAAAAATCAAGGAACATAACACCGGTTTATCGGTTCCTAGGGTGGCATGAGTGGAACAAAACACCAAGCAAGAGGCTTAGCCTTCCACCCATTACCAATATATAGGTGATTTAGTTTAACAGATTATATATTGTGATATCCCAACAATAACTTCATCACGAAGCAAGAATCTTCAAATCTTCACCTGCAACTAACAACGCTATAATAGGGGCTATGCGATGCATACTTAGCCAATCAACGGTTTGCTAGGAGGGTGGTTAGAGAGTTCATGGCAACAATAGGAGGGCTGACAAACATACATAGGCATCGAGGCAATATCTAAAGAGCGAGACATCTAGCATAGGCAAAGATAGTAGTGATATCTGGGTATGGTCATCTTGCATGTTGATTCCACGGAGGGATCGTAACCTTGCTCCTCAAACTCAGCCTCGGTAGGAACCTCGTACTCCGAATCAGCTCCCGGCTCTACCCAACAAAAGAACACAACAACGGCACAATATCAAACACGGTGCAATGCACAATCAATATGATGCAACACACGTCAAGGAATGCGAGTATGATGTGCGTATGCATGCGGATACTCTTGAGCCTAAGGAGAAGATGATGGAAACGGCCTTATCTTGGGAAACCAAGCAAGCTACTGGATAGAGGGGAAGATTTTGGTTGAAATCGATATAAAGATCACCGGAAACGGACGCACGGTTTGCAAATGGCAAGCAAAACAATATTCACACAAAACTGCAGTTTACAACAACATGGCATCTTTGGAGCAAGACATAATTATGCTACAGCACTCAAACATGGAGACAAAGGGCATGGATGTGAAATAGACATGATACTTAACAAGCATGAACTTAGAACACACCGAAAAACCTACTGGAACACAATTAACCAAGCATGGCAAGTTGCAATAAATTTACAGAATTCTCAGACTTAGTGAAAATTACAAGGCATGGCAGAATTACAACGGAATGGCATGTTTACAAGCTTGTGCAACTCAACTCAAAGCATGGCATGGCAAGTTAAGGTAACCAACAGCAAGAAGATATATTTGGGAAGCTATTCAAAGCAAGAACATGCTCATAGGGTGCTTGGAACACTAGCTACACTCGTGGCAAAACTGAACTTGTTGATAACATGCTTACAGCTACATTTTATAGTCACTTGAGAGCATGAAAACAACAAGTTACAGCAAGCCATCATGCAAACAAAGGCATGGCAATAACATATATAACATGCTCTTCAAGAATAACCATATGGCTACTTCTACAACATACTAGAACCTGTCCCAAACAACATGGCAAAAGAGCAAAAAATTATCCAGACTTAGCAAAATCAGGGCATGCTGACAGATAAATTTTATAGCAACTTGAGGGCCTCATAATAACAATCTACAGCATAGCATCATGGCAAACAAGTGCATGGATAGCTAGAGCATGACATATACTTCGAGGAACAATCATTGGACAACCCTTAACATGCACATCAAAGACGGTGGCAACATGGAGACATAGCAATAAATTTAACACATTCACACTTAGCAGAAATTTACAACATGATGACATGTTAACGAGCTTGTTGCACTCATATCAAGACATATCATGGCATGAAAATGAATCTATCATGTATAGCACATACTCAAGAGCAAAACTCATGTTGACACCTAGCTCATATGACACATGGATGAATAAACACAAGCATGGCAAAACATCATCTCATAACAAGTCCAGAAACTTATCAGCCGAATGCACTTTTGCAACAGAGATATACATGTCAAGATGACAACTAACATGAATGCTACAGCAACCATCATGTAGAGCATTTCACAACGAAGATTTGGACATATCATTCACTCCAATCAGACCAACATGCACAAAGTTATCACATCTCAAACATGGCAACAAATTTACATAGACAACTAGTTACAGCAACATGCACTCTTGCCACGAAGATTAAGTCAACAAGATGAACTCTAACATGCATGAAACTGGTACTAACATGTAGAGCACGACGAGACAAACATTTCGACATATCATACGCACAAAACGGAGCTACCAGCACGAAGTTATCACATGGCAAAGGAGGCAACAAATTTAACGGATCTGGGGACTTAGTGGAAAATCACCTCCGCGAAAAGTCAAACGTGGACGGGACGAAGCGGGACGAGGAGATCCAGGCGCGGGGACGGGCGTTTGGTTGGACGCGTGGGTGGATCTGATCCACCCACGGGATCCGGATCGGGATCGGCCGCCGGAGACGGGGAAGTCGACGGGGCCAGCGGTGGAGGCGAGGCGGCGGTCGGCCGGCAGAGCGGAGGCCCGCGGCGGTGGCGGGGCGCGCCGACGGCCGGAGACGGGGCCGGCCGGGGGCGGCGGACGAGCGGCGGCGGGGCGTCGGGGAGGTGGAGGGGCGGCGCCGTCGAGCTGGAGGGGCGGTCGCAATTGCGGCGATGGCCGGCGGTACGGCGGCGGCGAGGTGCGGGGGAGTGCGGGCGTCGGGCGCGGGCGGTACGGGCGGCGAGCGCCGCGGGCGGCGAGCGCCGCGGGCGGCGGGAGGCGCGCAGGCCTCGCAGGCCGGCCTGGGCCGCCCCGGGCCCGGCAGCGCGGGTGGAGGCTAGCGGCGTGGACGGGACACGTGGCGGCGGCAGATTCGTCCAGCACGTCCGGGCGGACGTGTCCGGTCCGTTCCGGACGTGTTCGGTGGCGCGAGAAGGGAGGAGCTAGGGTTTCGCCCGAAAATGGACGTGGGAGGCTGTTTATATAGATTCTGGGAGCTAGGAAGGTCCAAATGGGGAGCGGTTTTCGCCCACACGATCACGATCCAACGACCGAGAGGATGGGAGTGGTTGTGCTGGGTTAGTGGGCTGTTGTGGAGGGGGTCTTGGGCCAAAAGAAGAGGAGCTTTTAGCCCACTAGGTTAACCGTTGGAGTATCAAACGACCTCCAAACGCGATGAAACTTGACAGGCGGCCTACACGTACTAAAACAACAACGCACGACAAGTCTCACCTCATTCCAAGAACGTTACACGGCCACATACGAAAGAAGGACTCGGGGGTGCCACGGGCACGTGTGTGAGTGTCGGAACTCGAAACGGACAACGGGAAGAGACAGGCATGACCAGGTGCAAGTGGCAACACGATTGCAATGCAATGCACATGATAACATGACATGAATGAAATGCACACACGCACATGACAAAACAAAGAAACCCAAAAAGAAAGAAGAGCCCAGAATGGAATTGATGAAGTCAATGTTTCATATATTGCCATAAATGGAAGGTATCACATATGGGGTGTTACAAACTCTCCTCTACTACAAAAAGATCTCATCCCGAGATCTAGGACTGGAGGAAGGAGGTATACTCGGAACGAAGGTGATCTTCTCATTCCCACGTAGCTTCTCGGTCGGTATGGTGTGACCACTTGACTTTCAAGAAGTTGATGGACTTGTTGCGGGTTTTGCGCTCAGTTTCCTCAAGAATAGCAACAGGGTGCTCACGATAAGACAAGTCTTGTTGGAGATCAATCTCCTCGAACGGAATGGTGCGTTCAGGTGTCTTGAAGTACTTGCGGAGTTGAGACACGTGAAACACATCATGAACATTTGCAAAGTTGGAGGGAAGCTTGAGTTGGTAGGCTAGATCGCCTCTCTTGCCAAGATCTTGAAAGGAACCACGTATCTAGGAGCAAGCTTGCCTTTGATACCGAACCTCTGGGTGCCCTTCATAGGGGAAACACGGAGATAGACATGGTCCCCAATGTCGAAAGCCAAGTCACGATGCTTGCCGTCATAGTAGCTCTTTTGACGCGATTGCTTGGCTTTGAGATTCTCACGTATGACTTTGCACATTTCTTCGGCTTCTGAGATCAAATCATTGCCAAGAAGTTGACATTCACCAGTCTCGGACCAGTTCAGAGGGGTACGACACTTTCTGTCATATAGGATTTCAAAAGTAGCTTTGCCGGCACTTGCTTGGAAGCTGTTGTTGTAGGAGAATTCGGCAAACGGGAGACAATCTTCCCATTTCATATTGAAAGGGATGACACATGCTCTTAGCATGTCTTCGAGGATCTGGTTCACTCTTTCGACTTGACCACTAGTCTAAGGGTGAAACGCAGTGCTGAAGCGAATCTTAGTGCCCATGGCTGACTGAAAGGAGTCCCAGAACTTGGAGGTGAACAAACTTCCACGGTCTGAGGAGATGACTTGAGGAATGCCATGCAAAGAAATAATTCTGGAGGTGTACAGCTCTGCCAGCTGAGCTGCGTTGATGGATTCTTTGACGGGAAGAAAGTGAGCTACTTTAGTTAGCTTGTCAATCACTACAAAGATAACATCATTCCCCTTCTTGGACTTAGGAAACCCAGTGACGAAATCCATCTCAATGTGATCGAATTTCCACTCGGGAAAAGGTAGAGATTGAAGGAGACCGGCTGGACGTTGATGCTCTGCCTTCACTCTTCTACAGACATCACATTCATTCACGAATTGGGCAATCTCCCTTTTCATGCGAGTCCACCAATATGATTGCTTGAGGTCTTGGTACATCTTGGAACTTTCAGGATGAATCGAGATGAGGGAGTCATGTGCTTCGTTCATTATGAGCTTCCTAAGATCACCCTTGGGAACCACAATTATGTCCTCAAAGAACAAGGTGTCTTTCTCATCAACGCGATAGCACTTGTATATGGGAGTACCCTTAGCAATACCATATTTTACTTTCTGCACCATAGCATCACTGAGTTGGGCCTCACAGATTTGATCTTCCAAGGTAGGAGCAACTTGAAGGTTTGCAAGAAAGCCTTTCGGAACAACTTGGAGGTTGAGCTTCCTGAATGATTCACAAAGTTCAGGCTGGAACGGTTTGAGAAGGAGACTGTTGCACTATGCCTTTCTGCTCAAGACATCTGCAATGACATTGGCCTTGCCAGGTGTGTACTCAATGCATGGATCATACTCTTGGATCATCTCAACCCAACGAGTCTAGCGAAGGTTAAGGTTTGGCTGTGTGAAGATGTACTTCAAGCTCTTGTGATCGGTGAAGATGTCCACTTTTCTGCCCAACAGAAGGTGTCTCCACGTGATCAAGGCATGTACAACTTCTGCTAGCTCGAGATCATGTGTGGGGTAATTCTTCTCATCTGGTTTCAACTTACGAGAAGTGTATGCCACAATCTTCTTGTCTTGCATGAGAACACCACCAAGACCTTGCAATGAAGCATCACAAAAGACTTCATAAGGCTTGGACTCATCCGGAGGAGTAAGAACCGGAGCAGAAATGAGCTTCTCTTTGAGTGTTTTGAATGCCACATCAGAATCAGGAGTCTAGGAGTACTTGACATTCTTCTGCAACAGGTTGGAAAGAGGCTTGGCAATCTTGGAGAAGTTCTCAACGAACCTTCTGCAATAGCTAGCGAGACCAAGAAAGCTTCGGAGTTGCTTGATATTCTGCCGGGGTTCCCAGTCGACAATAGCTTCAACTTTCTCGGGGTTCACAGAAATACCCTCGGCAGAGATAATATGGCCAAGATATAAAACTTTATCCAGCCAGAATTCACATTTGGAGAACTTCGCATAGAACTAGTGTTCACGGAGCCTGTCAAGGACCAAACGGAGGTGCTTGGCATGGTCTTCTTCATTCTTGGAGAATACCAAGATATCATCCAGATAGACGAGAACAAATTCATTGGTGTAGGGGTTGAATATGAAGTGTATCATCCTTGAGAAGGTGGGTGGAGCATTTGCAAGGCCGAAAGACATGAACGTGTATTCATAGGAGCCATAGCTTGTTATGAATGCGGTCTTGTGAATATCCTCTTCACGGATATGAATCTGATTGTAACCCATCCGGAGATCGAGCTTCGGGAACACCTTTGCTCCTTTGAGCTGCTCGAACAATTCATTGATATTGGGGAGCGGATACTTGTTCTTTATTGTCTTCTTGTTCAATGGCTAGTAATCAACGCAAAGGTGTTCCGTGCCATCCTTCTTCTTGACAAATAGAACACCACAGCCCCAAGGAGAAGTACTAGGCCTGATTAGACCCATACGTTCTTGCTCATCGAGTTTTTCTTCAGCTCCTTCAACTCATCAGGAGAAAGCTTGTACGGACGCTGACATGTTGGCTCGGTACCGGGCTCGAGTTCAATGACGAATTCAACTTGACGATGGGGAGGCATGCCTGGAAGCTCTTCACGGAAAACATCTTCATATTCATTTACCACCAGAATCTGAGAAATGTCATTAATCTCGCCCTTGTCATTGAGAGAGAATATCATGATTGTGTTATCTCGAGAGGCGAAGATAATCATGTCTTCGTCAGGATGAGTCAGCTTGACTTCCTTATTTGCACAATCAATGTTTGCATCATTCTTGGAAAGCCAATCCATCCCAAGAATAAGATCAATGTCGGAGTTGCCGAGAATAACCGGAGAAACCAGGAAATTGTAATCGCCCATATGAATAGATATATCCGGAGCAAACATGCTAGAATGCATTAGTTTTCCCGGAGAAACAATTGATAATTCCCTTGGTAAACTTTTGATGTCAACATTGTGCTTCGAAGCAAAAGGTTGAGACATGAAAGAGCATGATGCACCCGAATCAAACAAGACTTTAGCAGGTTTAAGGTTAACTGGAAGATTACCAAGTATCACATCTGAAGAATTTTCTGCTTGAGTTGCATTCATCAGATTCACTCTTGCTGACTTGTGCTTGACAATAGCATTGCTGACAGGTGGAGCAGGCAGAAGGCGCCTTTGAGTACACTTGTTTGCATAGTGACCCTTCTGGCCACACTTGTTGCAAGTCACTTCTGAGAGAGGCCGGTGATAAGGACCACTTGATCTTGAAGCTTGAAACTGAGGCTTGGACTGATTGCTTGGGTTGGGTGGGTGGGAGAAACCACGACCACCTGAGTGCTTGTTGTTGCTAGGAGGACGGAGCACTGGAGGAGGCGGTAGCCAGAACTTCTGCTGCTTGGAAACCACTTGAGAAGACGAGGAGGAGTGAACAACATCTATGATCCTCTTTTTGGAAGCTTCAACCTTGAGCTGAGCTGCCTCTTGCTTGAGAGCCATATTGTAGAATTGGTCAAATTCATCCGGCTCGAACAAGGTGAGAGCTAGTTGGAGTTCATCCTTCAGACCACCACGGAACTAATAAATCTTGCTCTTGGCATCTGGGATGTCTTGCTTCGCATAGCGGGCAAGATTCTGGAACTTGGCATTGTATTGATAGACGGACATGGTGCCTTGCTTCAGGTTGCGGAATTGCTCACGCATGCCTTCAATGACACTGGTTGGAATGTGGTGAGAGCGGAAGTCCTTGCAGAGGTCAGTCCACGAGATCTCACGTCCACCTCTGGAATCTTTGTACTGTTGCCACCAATCAGCAGCTTGATCTTTGAGTTGAAAAATGGCAAACTTGACATAATGCGCAGGTCTCCCGTTACTGCATTCAAAGTGTTTTTTGATGTCTGTGATCCTGTCTTCAGCATCTAGCAGATCCACACAGTAACTGAACGACTTCGGTTGGTTTGCCAGGGATTGGTTGAAATTCACAAAGTGAGGTTGATTGAACAGATTCCTTGGCCTTGGTTCCCATGACCACCTTGATTTGCTTGGTTGGCTTGAAAGTTCTGCATCATTTGCATAAGCATCTGGGTGTTCTGGTTGGTCGCTTGCATAATTGCTCTCCATGCCTCAGACGGAGGAGGAGGGGAAGGAGGACATTCAGGAACATGATCTTCTTCGCCCTCTGGGTTAGCATTGGGAACCTTCTTAGGAGCCATCCTGAATGAGATGACAACTATTAGCCATTAATGGAAAATATATAAGTTGAATCAACGGCTAGAAATTGCAACATAAGTCTTCACAAGAACATTCGAACAAAATGAACGAATGTATTCCACATTTAATGATACAACAATCTTCTCGAGAAGCCACTTGGGAGAACAAAAGGTAAATAAAAAACAACAAGGAGCAGATGGAACAAATACATAATAGAAGCTTCGCCCCACATGTTCGTGCTGAAAGCTCATGGAACGTGTTACAAAAGGGTGTTGCAATCCCCGGATCAGCATAGCCAAGGACCCTTTAAGATGCAACTCCCGATTGGAACAACGCCCATAAAACCTCTTCACTCGATGTTGAACCCCAAACTTCATACCATGCACTCATTGGAAGAATGCCTACGAGCTACTAGAAGAACCCACCTATTAATTCCCGAAGGTTTCCGGTTATGCAATCGGGTGTTGGGGATACAGGGGAAGCATCGCGCACTCAACTCTAATCCTACATCCAGCTGTATCCATCCTTCACCACATAACCAGTCATCCTCGGAAGTTGTTTACCTCGGACCTTCGAAACGCATCCCCTATACAAGCTGTGGCAATACTCCCGAACCATCCCACCAGTACTGGGTGACGTCGAGGTTATCTCACCACTAACCGCATAGAAGAGTTTTCGATGTCGGCTGTCTTAAGTATTCTAGAACCGCTGCGATACATTTGTGACGACAACACCTCGGAGCTCAACTCCCCGGGACACTGCCACAACCCCTAAATGACAGGATGCATCGAGAACAATGTTCTCGTCACAAAGATATCGGAACAATCCAACAATACTCGCGTGATCCTAAAAACAATTTAGTGAATTTTTTAGAGTAGAAAAGATAGAACAACGCCAGGAGTCCTCACCGGAGCGATGAAGGGATGAGGAGTAAAAGAAATCCTACTCTCCGATATATATATATATATATAGGACTCAAAACATTTTTATGTGTGTGCCTAGACTCAACCGTCAACGATTCGATCAATCAGGGGGGCTCCTAGGTCGGAGAAGGCTCTGATACCAACTTGTAATGCCCAGTATGTGAATATGTCTCCCACGTGTCGAGGCACGACTTAAAGACATAATCACATACTAGAATGATCTCAAGTATGGTATCTTTGCACAACTCATGTAAAAGCAAGGATGAAAGAGTAAAATAGTAGTTGGCTTACACTCGCCACGTCACACAGTGAAATACATTAACATACATCATCCAAATAACATCAGAGTCTAGCTACAGACGAAATTCAAATGAAATATACCATAAATAAAGCAACACAAGGCCTGATCGCCCCTAGTAGAAGCCACTACTGATCGTCGGGATAAGACACATAGTAACGTCCACGCTCTTCATCGAACTCCCAATACAGCTCTAAACCACCACCTATGTAGTTCTCATCGGTACCTGCATCTCGTGTTGTGTTGAATCTGTGAGCCACAGAGGACTCAGCAATCCCGTTCCCGGTTAGCAATACTATTAAAGCCTTAGGTGTGGAAAAGGCTTAAATCAAGGTTGCAGCAGCACTAGCACTAACTTACGAGTTTAGAGCGAGAAGAGAACAAGTGCCAACGATCGCCAAGTTAATCAAGAGGTGATCCTAACTACTCACGATCAAACATAACCCCACCGTGTTCACTTCCCGAACCCCTTCGGAAAGAGACCATCACGGTTACTCACGCAGGTAGTGTATTATGAACATGGTGTCAAGTTATCTACAACCGGATATTAACAAAATCCCATCAACCACATAACCGCGGGCACGGCTTTCGAAAGATGAAACCCTGCAAGGGTGTCCAAACTTAGCCCATCACAAGCTCACGATCTGCGGAGTCGCAACTCCAAGGTGGGAAGACCCGAGTATTCTCGGAATCCCATGCTCAAGATATTTCGACAAAGGTAAAACTAGTCCAGCAAGACCTCCCGGCGTGCCGACACCCTGATAGTAGCCGCGCGTATCCCGTCTCAGGCCACGACCGGATGGGTGATCATACAGGTAATACCAGATACATTGGTTTCCCCAAGGCGGCCCCGCATAACCCCCAGTTTGGACCAACACTCATGAGGAGCACTGGCCCGGTTTGTAAAATTAAGTCCTCGGGGTCCGGAAAGTCCCTATGCAAGTTATTTAGTTATGGCAAATGGTAAAACCAAAGTTGGGCCTTGCTGGAAAAGCTTTAGCGCTTAGCGGGTTATCAAGGGGGCCCATAAACCCCAATCGTGTTAGGGACGCAGAAAAATCAAGGAACATAACACCGGTTTATCGGTTCCTAGGGTGGCATGAGCGGAAAAAAACACCAAGCAAGAGGCTTAGCCTTCCACCCATTACCAATATATAGGTGATTTAGTTTAACAGATTATATATTCTGATATCCCAACAATAACTTCATCACGAAGCAAGAATCTTCAAATATTCACCTGCAACTAACAACGCTATAATAGGGGCTGAGCGATGCATACTTAGCCAATCAACGGTTTGCTAGGAGGGTGGTTAGAGAGTTTCATGGCAATAATAGGAGGGCTGACAAACATACATAGGCATCGAGGCAATATCTAAAGAGCGAGACATCTAGCATACGCAAAGATAGTAGTGATATCTGGGTATGGTCATCTTGCCTGTTGATTCCACGGAGGGATCGTAACCTTGCTCCTCAAACTCAGCCTCGGTAGGAACCTCGTACTCCGAATCGGCTCCCGGCTCTACCCAACACAAGAACACAACAACGGCACAATATCAAACATGGTGCAATGCACAATCAATATGATGCAACACATGTCAAAGAATGCGAGTATGATGTGCGTATGCATGCGGATACTCTTGAGCAAGGAGAAGACGATGGAAAAAGCCTTATCTTGGGAAACCAAGCAAGCCACTGGACAGAGGGGAAGATTTCGGTTGAAATCGATATAAAGATCACCGGAAACGGACGCACGGTTTGCAAATGGCAAGCAAAACAATATTCACACAAAACTACAGTTTACAGCAACATGGCATCTTTGTAGCAAGACATAATTATGCTACAGCATTCAAACATGGAGACAAATGGCATGGATTTGAAATAGACATGATACTTAACAAGCATGAACTTAGAACACACCCAAAAACCTACTAGAACACAATTAACCAAGCATGGCAAGTTGCAATAAATTTACAGAATTCTCAGACTTGGTGAAAATTACAAGGCATGGCAGAATTACAACGGAATGGCATGTTTACAAGCTGCAACTCAACTCAAAGCATGGCATGGCAAGTTAAGGTAACCAACAACAAGAAGACATATTTGAGAAGCTACTCAAAGCAAGAACATGCTCATAGGGTGCTTGGAACACTAGCTACACTCGTGGCAAAACTGAACTTTTTGATAACATGCTGACAGCTACATTTTATAGTCACTTGAGAGCATGAAAACAACAAGTTACAGCAAGCCATCATGCAAACAAAGGCATGGCAATAACATACATAACATGCTCTTCAAGAATAACCACATGGCTACTTCTACAACATACTAGAACATGTCCCAAACAACATGGCAAAAGAGCAAAAGTTTATCCAGACTTAGCAAAATCTGGGCATGCTGACAGATAAATTTTATAGCAACTTGAGGGCCTCATAATAACAATCTACAGCATGACATAATGGAAAACAAGTGCATGGATAGCTAGAGCATGACATATACTTCGAGGAACATCCATTGGACAACCCTTAACATGCACAACAAAGACGGTGGCAACATGGATACATAGCAATAAATTTAACAGATTCACACTTAGGAGAAATTTAAAACATGATGACATGTTAACGAGCTTGTTGCACTCATATCAAGACATATCATGGCATGAAAATGAATCTATCATGTAGAGCACATACTCAAGAGCAAAACTCATGTTGACACCTAGCTCATATGACACATGGATGAATAAGCACAAGCATGGCAAAACATCATCTCATAACAAGTCCAGAAACTTATCAGCCAAATGCACTTTTGCAACAGAGATATATATACATGTCAAGATGACAACTAACATGAATGCTACAGCAACCATCGTGTAGAGCATTTCACAACGAAGATCTGGACATATCATTCACTCCAATCGGACCAACATGCATAGAGTTATCACATCTCAAACATGGCAACAAATTTACACAGACAACTAGTTACATCAACATGCACTCTTGCCACGAAGATTAAGTCAACAAGATGAACTCTAACATACATGAAACTGGTACTAACATGTAGAGCACAAGGAGACGAACATTTCGACATATCATACACGCAAAACGGAGCTACGAGCACGAAGTTATCACATGGCAAAGGAGGCAACAAATTTAACGGATCTGGGGACTTAGTGGAAAATCACCTCCGCGAAAAGTCAAACGTGGACGGGACAAAGCGGGACGAGGAGATACGGGCGCAGGGACGGGCGTTTGGTTGGACGTGTAGGTGGATCTGATCCACCCACGGGATCCGGATCGGGATCGGCCGCCGGAGACGGGGAAGTCGACGGGGCCGGCGGCGGAGGCGATGCGGCGGCCGGCCGGCAGAGCGGAGGCCCGCGCTGGCGGCCGGAGACGGGCCGGCCGGGACGGCGGAGACGGGGCCGGCGGGGGGCGGCGGACGAGCGGCGGCGGGGCGTCAGGGAGCTGGAGGGGCGGCGCCGGTGAGCTGGAGGGGCGGCGGCGTCGAGCTGGAGGGGCGGCGGCGATTGCGGCTATGGCCGGCAGCACGGCGGCGGCGAGGCGCGCCGGCGGCGAGGCGCGGGGGAGCGCGGGCGTCGGGCGTGGGTGGTACGGGCGGCGAGCGCCGCGGGCGGCGGGAGACGCGCGGGCCTCGCGGGCCGGCCTCGGGCCGCGGCGGTCCCGGCGGCGCAGGTGGAGGCTGGCGGCGGGGATGGGACACGTGGCGGCGGCGGGTTTGTCCGGCGCGTCCGGGCAGACGTGTCCGGCGGCGCGAGGAGGGAGGAACTAGGGTTTCGCCCGAAAATGGACGTGAGAGGCTGTTTATATAGATTCTGGGAGCTAAGAAGGTCCAAATGGGGAGCGGTTTTCGCCCACACGATCACGATCCAACGACCGAGGGGATTGGAGTGGTTGTGCTGGGTTAGTGGGCTGTTGTGGAGGGGGTCTTGGGCCAAAAGAAGAGGAGTTTTTAGCCCACTAGGTTAACCGTTGGAGTATCAAACGACCTTCAAACGCGATGAAACTTGACAGACGACCTACACGTACTAAAACGACAACGCACGACAAGTCTCACCTCATTCCGAGAATGTTACACGCCCACATACGAAAGAAGGACTCGGGGGTGCCACGGGCGTGTGTGAGTGTCGGAACTCGAAACGGACAACGGGAAGAGACGGGCATGACCGGGTGCAAGTGGCAACACGAATGCAATGCAATGCACATGATAACATGATATGGATGAAATGCACACACGCACACGACAAAACGAAGAAACCCGAAAAGAAAGAAGAGCCCAGAATGGAATTGATGAAGTCAACGTTTCATATATTGCCATAAATGGAAGGTATCGCATATGGGGTGTTACACAAGTACCACCAAATATGATTACTTATGTGCTGCCTATGACCATGTAATTTAACTTACACATCTAAACTTAACATATTATTTTTTATTATTATAGTATATTTGATTCCATGTCCGATGGCCATTTTCCTTTTTGATTTCTTGCACAGCTAATTGAAACCCCAATGGAAAATTTCAAGGATTATATGAAGGTATATGCTTGACTCTTTATGTTCATTTAGAATTTATCATGTTTTATGATGAAGGTTTTCATACGTAATTCTCTAATTACACTCTTCAAACATGCATTGGTTGTCAATATGTTAGTTGTCCACACTAACAATTTACCTTAGTAGTGCACTTCTATGTAATAACATCAACGCTGCTGGCCAGATCCTTTCATCTGGACCCATTAGTTTTCTACATCTCAAGAAATCTGAACATGAAGTTTTCAAGCTTGAGTAACTGGATTTCCTTTATCCAAATGAGAATTGTGTAAGTCGTACAGACTTGCTGTGATTTCTTTACCCAACTCATCTTACAGATGCTAGCATCACACAAGAGGTTGTTCATGTCATAAAAAAGTGCTACAAGAATCTAAAGCCCAATTGAAATCATTTTTTTACCCAAAGTGCAACTAAGCTAGCTGCAGCTTCTTTTCGGCAGCTCTGCACATGTTAATACTCTCCTACCAACGCTGGGTGTACTAAGATGTTAATTAGTGAGCGCTGCTATTCTTGGTTCTTAATTTCATGATTTGTTGCTTGGTTCTATTATTTTTTGGATAATACTATCGAGATGCAGCCGTGTCACTTTGCCCCTAATATTTCTACATATCTTTATTTTATCTACCCGCGTGCTCCTATTCTGTGTGACTCAAATGTCCAAACATTGTTGTCTTAGTGATGGCCAAGGAAATTCAGATCATTGTCATCTAAGTGATCTCTATGTTAGCTTCAAGGTCAGCCTTAACAGTCAATGGGAGGTTTATCCCTAATAATAAAATGTAAATGTGGAAAATGGAAATATAGTTGATCTTGTTTGTTTAGGTAAGCAATATTATGATTTGAATACCAAAAGTATTCAAGTCCAAGGTTGTTTTGTGTGTAGGCTTACCCGAGTGCAATTATCATCTCGTTTATGAACATGATTTTCAAATTTCAGCAAGTTTGGAAAGGCTACAATGATTGCTCAGAGTAAGTTTTGCATTGGTGTTATATTGTTAGTACATTGGCATGTAGAATATTTTGTCTTGTGATGTTGTGTATTAAATCACATTTCTTCCTCTTCTGCTATATTGCAGGGTTCAAGGCTTCCTGATAAGTGACCATAACCATTGTTCAGGTAACTGTTTGTTGCTATTGAGTAAAGTGACGCTAAAATACAAGGGCGTTTCTCAATCAAGAGCTATTAGTTACCTTGACCATGTTGCATCTCTTCTAATTTCTTCAGTTAAAAGGGTCCTCGATTGCTGAATTGTGTCTTCAATGCTACAACAGATTATGAGTTGTATATCGGTAATGCATACAAATGAATTCTATCAGTAAACATGGACAAATGAATTCCACAACTACATGAGCTTTCTTAACTAAATGTTGTTACTATAATAATAATTTTATTATCAAAATAGACGGGTGCGGCAACGCGCGCCTTCAGTGATCTAGTCTACTATAAAAGATGGGCGGAAGTTCAAAGCGCACCAAACCAAATAAAAATCACGTCAATGTCATTGGACCATCGCATGACAAGTATCGTCGCGAAATAAGCTTTTGTTGACCGGAGTGTGACAGTTAGAAAGTCATCATGCGTGCATCCTAAGGATCCGCGCCTGCTTGTCGTTAAACCTTGAACCGATTTGAAGTGTATGAACCTCATCGCCTCAATAAGACGGAAGTAATCTAGCCGAAAGCTTAGTCGACTTTGTTCCGACGGAAGAACTTTAGAAAAATTGAAGCCTGAAAAACTAGCTTCAAGATGAAGTTTAGTGATGCGCAAGTGCCTCCTCTATGAGGATTAAAAAATCCTAACCTAAACTATTAGCCAGAGCTAAAGCACTAGGATTCGCTTCCCCGCCACCGACTACAGGAGCAGCATGCTGATGGGAGGCGAATCCACGGGCTTGATAATGAAGTTGTAGGGGACGAGGTCTTCCACCCAACGCTGCTTTCACGATCGCATGTAGGAAAGGAAAAACGATTCAGTCATGCCTTAACCTAATCTTATCGTATGACCAACCAATGACATTGTTCTTGAGGGAAAAGCGGATGTAATTTTGTGAGTAGTGTTAATTAAAATTACAATCAAACCAAAAAGTATCATGTTCCAAGCCTACAACTTAATTTGTAAAGGACGAGGCCACTAAGGCAAATGTCACATTAGAGATATATTTAGTTTTAAAATATTCCTTTTTCGATATTCTTTCACTCTCCATCAAGAAACTTTAGTTGGGCAAAAAAATTTCTAGTGCCTACTTCAGAATGTTTTGTCAAGGCTACTTTCATCAAAATGTATTTGACACTCCTTAAACATCCTCGCATGAGCTTGTTTCGTAGTCGGGGAAAGAAGATTTAGGAAAGAGTGGACTCCTACGTGCACTCAAAGTATTGACATCATTTCTTCTTAAATGTTAACTAATTTATGTTAGTTCATTGTTGTTTTAGTTCAAGCCATGTGCGCGAATCGCAAAGTGTTCGCTTTCATCACCCTCCCTAGGGAACGATTGAGAATGAAAAAACGGTTCGCTGCAAACACACCTCCTCTGACTGAACAGTCTGATTTTTCTGTGTTTTTGTATCCATTCCTAAGTTTCAACACATGGTCTATTTTTTTTCTTTTGCGGATGACAACTATGCTACATCCTACCAAATTGTACGTGTTTTATGTTTTTGCACATTGCCAGCGCTATAGCATGCCAATTTTTGTGTGTTATAGTCCTTTCGCACCTGGCAACTATATGTGTTATAACATGGAAACTCTTGTTTTCTTTCTAAAACACGACATCACAGCTTTTTGCTCTGCACCATGGCAGCTCTCTCCATGTAGCATGGCAAATCTCTATCTTGTAGCAGTGCAATTCTCTACTTGAAATATGTCAAAACTTTATCTTGTAGCATGGTAATTATCTACTGCAGCATGGCAAATCTCCATCTTGTACCATGGCAATTTCCTATATTGTAGCATGGTATTTTTTTTCTGGACATGCGTGGCAATTTTCTTGTGTACCATGGCAATCATTTTTCTTTTTCACATGGCAATTTTCTCTGCTCAACATTTGTTGTCATGTTTTTTTGGCCGAAAATTGTTGGTGCTTTTTGTGCAATAGGTTGTGTTTGTGTTTTTTCATTTGCACGGAAGGTCATTATGAGGGAGCAGCTGGAAAAAAACACAAATGTTTTGTTTGTTCAAAGCTGACTGAGGGGATGATTGTTCCCTGGAGGAACCCTCCTTGTTGTTCCCCAATATAAGCATCTTATTTCTTTGCCGAGAAATTCTTTTTTTGAATAAGTAATAGATTACTCATGGAGCAGGTCGAATTTAGAGTACATTAAGTTTTGGAGCTCCTATGGGACATCACCACTTAAAAATGTATCCTCATTTGATCTTGAGCGGCCGACAAGAGCATGAGCCATATCGTTATGTTCCCTTCTTGTGTGTTGGACTTGAGCAGTTTCAAACTTCTTCAGAACTGATTTAATTTGAGTGAGGATAGGGAACAAGGATGACCGTGTGCTGGAGTCAAAGGATAATTAATTTGCAAGAAAAGCACAGTCTGTTTTAGCCACAACTGGGCCTTGTACACATTAACCAAACTGTTTAAACTGGCAAAAAATTGCACATGCATTAGCCTCCTCCACATCTACACATTTATTGGCTTTCTTTGACATTGAGTATAAGACTAGGCCCATATGATCTCTAGCAACTGCACCTGCGTAGCTTTGTCCATTGGAGTTGGTGACGATGGTTGCTTCAAATCCTATGCTTTTCAACTGTGTGGCATGGCGATTGCTACACGACACATGCAATGCCGGCCATTTAGCCATACCAAATGTTTTACTCCGTGTGTTTTGAACCGTACATGTTCTTGTTATGTGCCGCCAGAGTACAATGGGTCTCAGCTTGATGTCTACTACACGCTTCTATTCCTGTAGATAGTGTTGGGCCTTCAAGAGCAGAGGTTTGTAGGACAGCACCAAATTTCCCTTAAGTGAGTAACCCAAGGTTTATCGAACTCAGGGAAGTGGAGGTTGAACGTACCCCTTTCAAGCAACCCTGCAATCAAGATACAAGAAGTCTCTTGTGTCCCCAACACACCTAATACACTTGTCAGATGTATAGGTGCACTAGTTCGGCGAAGAGATGTTAAATGGCAAGTGATATGGATGGCAAAAGATGTATTTGTAAATCTGAAATAAAAAGTGTAGCAAGCAAACAAGTAACAAAACTGAAAGTAAACGGTGTTCAATTGATGAAAACAAGGCCTAGGCTTCATACTTTCACTAGTGGCAACTGCCAACAACATTGACATAGTCTAATCACATGATATTTCCCATAAAACATGCAATGGAGACGCACTCGGAGGTCATTCCTTTGTGGTCAAGAGAGGACGAGAATTACGTAGGGCTACAAAAGCACACCTCAAAGTTCGTAGTTCTCAATCTATGGATTTCCCAATGTCACCGCAGCCATCCAAAGAGAGTACCACAATCACCACAACATATCTCCAGGATAGTCAAAGACAAGCACCAAGAGACTCTCAATCTTCAATCAACACACAAAAGAGGAAATCACTCATGAAAATATTCTTCTAATCCATGTCCAATAGACCGTTGTCACCTTGGTCTCGGGGATTATACTAGATAAAGACAAGTGAGTACATCAATTCAATACATAGAGGAAGGGGAAATATCATGGGATCACCCTAGATTAACATAGCCTATGATCACAACGAAGATCACATCATGGGAGAGAGAGATAACCACATAGCTACACGTACAAGCCCTCAGCCCCGGAGAAGACTACTCACACATGGCCATGGTGAGCAAGAGATTGATGTTGGTGTTGATGGAGAGGTGCAGCCCGGAGAGGAGGAGGCGGCAGGCGACAGCCGTGGCGGCGGCGGCAGCCCTCCGGGGCGGCGGTGGCCCTAGGGGGCAGCGGCTCCTTGGCCCCCGTTCTTCCTTGTGGATGGTGCTGCAATCGTGCTGGTCCTCCCCTCCAAGACGACAGCCTGGGAGGAGGAAAATTCGTGGCCCTTGGTGACCTAGGTTTCCTCTCTTTATATAGACTCTCGGATTCCCGTCATCAGATTTTGGGCTTCAGTAAAACGGGCTTTTCTCGGCCGTCCGGACTCCGATTTGGACGAATTTTATATCTGGAAGCATCCTCTCGAAATTCCTCACAACTTTCGCAACTAGACTTTTCCGTTTGACGTTGTCTTCGGGCCGGAACGTGACCAGCTTCTAAAAACATTCTCAGACAGATTTCAGGAAAGTCAGAGTCCTACTCCAATACGACTCCTTTTGCGTTTTTGTCAATTTCCAAGTAATTCCTACACAATAAAGTGTAAAACAAGAACGTTGTGCACTTTTGCAACCATTAGTAGGTTAGTCCAATAAATGCCTAAAAAGATAGAAAACTTTGATATAAACATGAGACAATGATGCAAAACAAGCATGTCACAAGCAAAAATTATGGATACGTTTGGGACGTATCACAGCTCCATCTAAAATAAAATAAAATAATCTGGTACTCCATTTGTCGTGGTATATGCACGGCAGATGCCATGGGATGGCGAAAAGAGGTGAGATCAAGGCTACGGTGGAGATCCGAGACAGGATTGGTTAACAACACACGGTGATATACCTAGGTTCAGGGCCATCATGTGGAGGTAACTCTCCTAATCTTGCAAGGATTTCTACGAACTCATGATGTACAAGGTTGCTCGTGGAGCTATATCAGAGGAGGAAGAGGCTCTGAGATCTGCTATCTCCTTTCAGTGGAAAAGGTGATACGTCTCCAACGTATCTACTTTTCCAAACACTTTTATCCTTGTTTCGGACTCTAACTTGCATGATTTGAATGGAACTAACCCGGACTGACGCTGTTTTCAGCAGAATTGCCATGGTGTTGTTTTTGTGCAGAAATAAAAAGTTCTCGGAATGACCTGAAAATTTACGGAGAATTATTTTGGATAATATAAAAAATACCTGCGAGAAGATCCAGACCAGGGGGGCCACACCTGTCCACGAGGGTGGGGGCACGCCCCCTCCCCTAGGGCGCGCCCCCTGCCTCGTGGGCCCCCTGGTGATCCACCGACATATCTCCGGATCCCATATATTCACTTTCGGGGAGAAAAAAAATCATAGAGGAAGAATTATCGCGTTTTACGATACGGAGCCGCCGCCAAGCCCTAATCTCTCTCGGGAGGGCTGATCTGGAGTCCGTTCGGGGTTCCGGAGAGTGGAGATCGTCGCCATCGTCATCATCAACCTTCCTCCATCACCGATTCCATGATGCTCACCGTCGTGCGTGAGTAATTCCATCATAGGCTTGTTGGGCGGTGATGGGTTGGATGTGATCTATCATGTAATCGAGTTAGTTTTGTTAGGGTTTGATCCCTAGTATCCACTATGTTCTGAGATTGATGTTGCTATGACTTTGCTATGCTTAATGCTTGTCACTAGGGCCCGAGTGCCATGATTTCAGATCTGAACCTATTATGTTTTCATGAATATATGTGTGTTCTTGATCCTATCTTGCAAGTCTATAGTCACCTACTATGTGTTATGATCCGGCAACCCCGAAGTGACAATAATCGGGACCACTCCCGGTAATGACCGTAGTTTGAGGAGTTCATGTATTCACTATGTGTTAATGCTTTGGTCCGGTACTCTATTAAAAGGAGGCCTTAATATCCCTTAGTTTCCAATAGGACCCCACTACCACGGGAGGGTAGGACAAAAGATGTCATGCAAGTTCTTTTCCATAAGCACGTATGACTATATTCGGAAGCCATGCCTACATTACATTGATGAACTAGAGCTAGTTCTGTTTCACCCTAGGTTATAACCTCTACATGATGAATTGCATCCGACATAATTCCCCATCACCGATCCAATTCCTACGAGCTTTTCACATATTGCTTGTCGCTTATTTACTTTTTCATTGCTACTATTACAAAAACTATAAAAACACTACCGTTACTTTTATTGCTGCTACCGCTACTATCATATTACTTTGCTACTAAACTATCATGCTGCAGATACTAAGTTTCCAGGTGTGGTTGAATTGACAACTCAGCTGCTAATACTTAAGAGTATTCTTTGGCTCCCCTTGTGTCGAATCAATAAATTTGGGTTGAATACTTACGCTCGAAGATGTTGCGATCCCCTACACTTGTGGGTTATCAAGACTATTTTCTGGCGCCGTTGCCAGGGAGCATAGCTCTATTCTTTAAGTCACTTGGGATTTATATCTGTTGATCACTATGAAGAATTTCAAAGGCTCAAAAACCAAGATCTTACCCTCAACTACGAGGGGTGGGGGGGTAAGGAACTGCCATCTAGCTCTGCACTTGATTCACCATCTGTTATGGGTAAATTTGCGACACCTACTCCTGCTATTGAATCTGATATGTCGTATGTTCTTAATGATGCCACTTCTGCTATGTATGATGAAAGTACTTCTATGCCCGATAATATTGTGCCACTAGGTGAATTCCTAGATGAACAAATTGCTAGGGTTAGGGAGAATGCAAATATTGAAACTGATGATATTTATGAAAGTGATGATGAAGCTTCTCCCAATAGATATGAATCGCCTGTTGTTCCTGAGGGTTATGTTATGGATGAAGAAACTGCTAGAGACTTTCTTGCTTGCAACGATAGATATGATCTTAAGAAATTATTAGCTAAGCTGAAAGAAAAGTCGTTGAATGCTAGAATGAAACATGACCCTGCTTTCGCAACTTCACCTATCTGTATTACTGATAACGATTATGAATTCTCTATTGATCCTGAGTTAATTACTTTGGTTGAATCTGATCCTTTCCATGGCTATGAGTCTGAAATTGTTGTGGCACATCTTACTAAGTTGAATGATATAGCCATCATGTTTACCAACAATGAAAAGATCTGTTACTACTATATCCTTAAGTTATTTCCTTTCTCGTTAAAGGGTGATGCTAAGACTTGGTTTAATTCTCTTGATCCTGGTTGTGTGCGTAGTCCCCAGGATATGATGTATTACTTCTCTGCTAAATATTTTCCCGCTCATAAGAAACAAGCTGCCTTACGGGAAATATATAACTTTGTGCAAATTGAAGAAGAGAGTCTCCCACAAGCTTGGGGGGAGTCTTCTCCAATTACTTAATGCTTTGCCTGATCATCCTCTTGAGAGGAACGATATACTTGATGTCTTTTATAGTGGACTGACCGATGCTTCCGTAGACCACCTGGATAGTTGTGCTGGTTATGTTTTCAGGGAAAGAACAGTTGATCAAGATGAATTACTATTGAATAATATGATGGCCAATGAAAATAACTGGACACTTCCTGAACCAGCCCCTAAGCCAACTCCGAAGAAAAGAGGTGTTCTATTTCTCAGTCCTGAAGATATGCAAGAGGCAAAGAAATCTATGAAAGAAAAATGTACTAAAGCTGAAGATGTTAAGAATTTACCACCTATTGAAGAAATACATGGTCTTGATAACCTGACACCGGTAGTAAAGGTAAATTCTCTTTATAGATTTGATGAAAGTGATATTCCTCTTTATAAGTCTGCTAGCCAATTCTTAGATGAGTTTAACAATTTCATTGTGAAACAAGAAAACTTTAATGCTTATGTTGGTAGACAATTGCAACACAATGCTTATATGATTGAACGCTTGAGTGATTATCTGTCTAGAGTTAAAGGTGAACTGAAACTTATTAGTATACATGCTTCCATGGTCACCACTCAAGTAGAACAAGTACTTAAGGCTCAGAATGATTTTCTCAATGAATTAAATAGTAAGAATAATGACTATGTTGTTAGAGTTGCGACTAGAGGTGGTAAAATGACTCAGGAACCTCTGTATCCTAAAGGCCACCCTAAGAGAATTGAGCAAGATTTTCAGAGAGCTAATTTGGATGCACCTAGTTCTTCTAAGAAGAAGAAAACGAAAAAAGATAGAACTTTGCATGCTTCTAGTGAACCTGTAGTTGACACACCTGAGAATCCCAATGATATATATGTTTCTGATGCTGAGACACAATCTGTTAATGAACATGAACCTAGTGATAATATTAATGATGATGTTCAGGATGATGCTCAACCTAGCAATGATAATGATGTAGAGATAGAAACTGCTGTTGATCTTGATAACCCACAATCAAAGAATCAACGTTATGATAAGAGGGACTTTGTTGCTAGGAAGCACGGTAGGGAAAGAGAACTATGGGTTCAGAAACCCATGCCTTTTCCTCCGAAACCATCCAAGAAAAAGGATGATGAGGATTTTGAGCGCTTTGCTGAAATGATTAGACCTATCTTCTTGCGTATGCGTTTTACTGATGTGCTTAAAACAAATCCTTATGTTAAGTATATGAAAGATATTATTACCAACAAAAGAAAAATACCTGAAGTAAAAATTTCCACCATGCTTACCGATTACACTTTTAAGGGTGGAATACCTAAGAAACTAGGAGATCCAGGAGTACCTACTATACCTTGCTCCATTAAAAGAAACTATGTTAAAACTGCTTTATGTGATCTTGGAGCCGGTGTTAGTGTTATGCCTCTCTCTTTATATCGTAGACTTGACTTGAGTAAGTTGACACCTACTGAAATATCTTTGCAAATGGCTGATAAATCAACTGCTATACCTATCGGTATTTGTGAGGATGTGCCTATTGTGGTTGCAAATGTTACTATTCTAACGGACTTTGTTATACTTGATATTCCCGATGACGATAGTATGTCTATTATCCTTGGTAGACCCTTTTTGAATACTGCAGGGGCTGTTATTGATTGCAACAAAGGCAATGTCACTTTTCATGTCAATGGTAATGAGCATACGGTACACTTTTCGAGGAAACAATCTTAGGTCCACAGTATCAATTATATTGGAAAAAATTCAACTGTTACTATTGGAGGTTTTAAATTTCCTCTTCCTACTATCAAGAAGACATATGATATTCTTATTGTTGGGGACATACGTATCCCCATTGAGGTAACCTAGTGTTATTCGAAAATTCGTCGGTTTCATGTTATTCGAAAAGAGTTTATTAACAAGACCTGATCAACCTTGTTAATGGATTCCTTTTGATGAGCATGAGATAGGTGAATCTAGATAGCACAACCTTCTGTACCCTCCTTTTACTTTATGTTAATTAGGATAAATAAAGCAAAAATAGTATTTTCTGTCTGTTTCCAGACTTATCCGTGCAATAAAAAAATACCCCGAAAATAGAAGTTCTCTAAATGCCCTGAAAATTTAACATGCTTTTTTCTGAAATATTTGAGAATATATGGCACAGAACACACAGCGAGGGGAGCCAGCACCTGGCCACGAGGGTCCAGGGCACCCCCCCCCCTCACAGGGCGCGCCCCCTGCCTCATGGGCCCTACGTGGCCCCCTCCACTTATTCCTGCACCCATACTCTTCTTCCCCCAAAAAAAATCACCAACCAGCTCAAGCACGAGTTCTAGCTCATCTTGCTGCCATTTTCGATCTGCTTGCTCAAAGCACCATTCACCAAACTGTTTGGGGGGATTGTTCCTTGGTATGTGACTCCTCCATTGGTCCAATTATTTTTTTGTTCTAGTGCCTTATTTCTGTGGTGACCTTGTTCTTGAGCTTGCATGTCAAATTGCTTTGGTCCCAAGTAGTTCTAATGCATGATATGGTCTCTAGGCACTTATAGGAGTTGTTGCTATCAATCTTGTTGAGTTTGGTTAACTTTTATTTTGAGTTACTAAAAATTTCAGAAATTTTCAGAGGAGGAAAATGATAAAGAGTTTGTTGAGGGGTTCCTCCAGTAAAAGTTCATAGGAGAAGAAGAAGGAAGAAAATAAGAAGCCCAAATATAATCTCCCTCGCATGGCGGAAGTGCGGCCATGTGAATGGCCTTGTAATAACTTCATGATGGTCGCCAAGATTTACGAAGACTTTTATTGGTTGACAAATAATGCAGGCCTCACCGACTTCATCCACAACCAGCGTGAACAGTATCTCTTACTCACTAATACTTTCACGCAAATTTTTCATTTTCATGCTAAGAAAACACCACCTACAGTGGAGTTTCGTTGATATGATGAGGTTAAGGAGATATCACTCTTAGAATTTTGTGAAGTATGCAAGATACCCTTTGAAGGTAGACTTGATGAACCACGTCGTGAAGACGTTGAAGGGTTTATTGACATGATAGCTGTAGGGGGAACTAGACAAGTCTCGGGGGCAAGAATTACTAGTATACACTTCCCTGTTATGCGCTACTTTGCTTTATTTGCTAGTAGATGTTTAATTGGTCACGGGAACAGTAGGAATCTTAGTGCCCCTGATATTGTCATTTTACGCCATGCTTTGTTTCAAGACACAACTTTTAGCTTGGGTGCCGTCGTAGCTAAACGACTGAGTCTGGACCGCTCAAAGGGGCCCGTCTTTGGAGGCATCTTTGCTTCTCACCTTGCTGAACATTTTAGAATACCTATTAGGCATCATGAGAAGGAAGAAAAATTGCTTGCCCCTGTTTATCTAGATTACAAGAGCATGATAGCACATGATTTTATTGTTAAAGACAAGGATAGGTTGCTTAATTATAAATTAAGGTTTGATGAAAAATATTGTGAGATTGTTATCTTGCCTGCACCATCTCTGTTTGATCTGTCTACAGGCATATATCTCGTTACATCAGATGCCTTCTACAAGTACCAGGGCCAGGCACAAGCTTCGGAGCCTGAGCCGGAGCCACCACTAGATCCTTACCGTCAATCTGTTTATGGGTGGGACCTGGATGAGCTTGCCAACCAGTGGCACCCAGAGGACACATCTCAGTACACTGGAGGGAGTAGCTTCGATCTGTGGCCATATACTAACTTAGGCCAAAAGCCTAAGCTTGGGGGAGTACGTGTTTCTCACCGACTTTACATTCATGCTCACACTCATTCTACTTGTCGGTGCTCACACTCTTTCATTATACCATCCATGTTTAGTTTCAATTCTTTTTCTTAGTCTTTTTATTGTGTGCTAGAAAGAACCTTAAGAAAAACAAAAAAAAATAGTTGTAGCTTCTAGCTAGTTTACTTTCCTTGCTTGTAGTAGTAGTAATTAAAATAAAACCCAAAAATATTTCTCGTTCTTCTTTTGCTTGTTGGGAGCTTTCCCGTGTAAATAGTTTCTTTTCTTTTCTTTGGGGGTCAAGAGTAGAAGACCATGATTAAAATGATTAGTGGCTCTCATATGCTTTATTGTTGATTTAACCTTGAACCATATCACCTCGTCTTATCTCTTGTATTAAATGCTCGCGGATTCCAGCTTAGTCCAATGCACGTGCACTATTATTACTATCCACATAGTTCGGTCGTGCGAGTGAAAGGCAATAAGGATGATATTGTTGGGGAACGTAGCAGAATTCAAAAAAATTCTATGCTTTCACCAAGATCCAACTAAGGAGACATCTAGCAACGAGCAAATAAGAGTGCATCTACATACCTTTATGTAGATCGCGTGCGGAAGCTTTGGAAGAAGCGTGGATGAAGTAGTCGTACTCTTCGCGTTCTTCGTCACCGATGATCTAGCGCCGAACGGACGGCACCTCCGCGTTCAACACACGTCCGGTACAGCAACGTCACCTCCTTCTTGATCCAGCAAGGGGGGAGGAGAAGTCGTCAGAGTTCCAATAGCACAACGGCGTGGTGGTGGATGCAGTGGAGAATCCTGCAGGGCTTCGCTGGGCGCCCTGCGTTGAGGAGACGGAGGTGTGACGGGAGGGGGAGAGGCGCCAGGGCAAGGGGTGCGGCTGCCCTCTCCCAGCCCCCCCCCCCCGCACATATATATAGGGGGTCAGGGGGGTGCGCCGGCCCTGCAGATGGCATCTGCAGGGTGGGGCGGCGGCCAGGGGGGAATCCTTGCCCCCCAAGGCAAGTGGCGCCCCCTCCCCCCTAGGGTTTCAACCCTAGGCGCATGGGGAGGAGGGCCCATGTGGTGCGCCAGCCCATTAGGGCTGGCCACTTCCCCCTTGCGGCCTAGGGGCCCCACCGGGATGGGTGGCCCCACCCGGTGGACCCCCGGGGCCCCTCCGGTGGTCCCGGGACACTCCCGGTGACCCCCGGAGATCACCCGATGGCCGAAACTGGACTTCCTATATATCATTCTTTACCTTCGGACCATTACGGAACTCCTCGTGACGTCCGGGATCTCATCCGGGGCTCCGAACAACTTTTGGGTTTCCATGTGCATGTATCTCTACGACCCTAGCGTTACCGAACTTTAAGTGTGTAGACCCTACGGGTTCGGGAGACACGTAGACATGACCGAAACCACTCTCCGGTCAATAACCAACAGCGGGATCTGGATACCCATGTTGGTTCCCACGTGTTCCTCAATGATCTTCATCGGATGAACCACTGTGTTAAGGATTCACTCAATCCCGTATGTTATTCCCTTTGTCCATCGGTACGATACTTGCCCGAGATTCGATCGTCGGTATGCCCGATACCTTGTTCAATCTCGTCATGCCAAGTCTCTTTACTCGATCCGTAATCCATCATCCCGTGACTAACTACTTAGTCACATTGAGCTCATTGTGATGATGTCTTACCGAGTGGGCCCAGAGGTACCTCTCCGTCATACGGAGTGACAACATCCCAGTCTCGGTTCGTACCAGCTCAACAGACACTTTCGGAGATACCCGATGCGTACCTTTATAGCCACCCAGTTACGTTGTGACGTTTGGCACACCCAAAGTATTCCTACGGCATCCGGGAGTTGTACAACCTCATGGTCTAAGGAATAAATACTTGACACCGAAAAGTTTATGCATTACGAACTATACGATCTCGTGCTATGCTTGGGATTGGGTCTTGTCCATCACATCATTCTCCTAATGATGTGATCCCGTTATCACTGACATCACATGTCCATGATGAGGAAACCGTGATCATCTGTTGATTAATGAGCTGGTAACTAGAGGCTCACCAGGGACTCATTGTGGTCTATATATTCACACATGTATCGCTGTTTCCGTACAATACAATTCAAGCATGAATAACAGACAATTATCATGAACAAGGAAATATAATAATAATACTTTTATTATTGCCTCTAGGGCATATCTCCAACAGTCTCCCACTTGCACTAGTGTCAATAATCTAGTTACATTGTGATGAATCGAACACCCATAGAGTTCTGGTGTTGATCATGTTTTGCCCGTGGAAGAGGTTTAGTCAACGGGTCTGCGACATTCAGATCCGTATGCACTTTACAAATATCTATATCTCCATCCTGAACATAATTCCGGATGGAGTTGAAACGGCGCTTGATGTGCTTGGTCTTCTTGTGAAACCTGGGCTCCTTGGTAATGGCAATAGCACCAGTGTTGTCACAGAAGAGAGTCATCGGGCTTGACGCGCTTGGTATGACTCCTAGGTCGGTGATGAACTCCTTCATCCAGACTCCTTCCTGCGCTGCTTCGGAAGCAGCTATGTACTCCGCTTCACATGTAGATGCTGCCACGACGCTTTGCTTGCAACTGCACCAGCTGACTGCCCCTCCGTTCAAAATATACACGTATCCGGTTTGAGACTTAGAGTCATCCAGATCTGTGTCGAAGCTAGCATCGACGTAACCCTTTACGACGAGCTCTTCGTCACCTACATAAACGAGAAACATATCCTTAGTCCTTTTCAGGTACTTCAGGATGTTCTTGACCATTGTCCAGTGTTCCGTACCGGGATCACTTTGGTACCTCCCTACCAAACTTATGGCAAGGTTCACATCAGGTCTGGTACACAGCATGGCATTCATGATAGAACCTATGGCCGAGGCATAGGGAATGACACTCATATTTTCTCTATCTTCTGCCGTGGTCAGCGACTGAGCCTTGCTCAATCTCATACCTTGCAAAACAGGCAAGAATCCCTTCTTGGACTGATCCATATTGAACTTTTTCAATATCTTGTCAAGGTATGTACTTTGTGAAAGACCAATGAGGCGTCTTTATCTATCTCTATAGATTTTGATGCCTAATATGTAAGCAGCTTCTCCAAGGTCCTTCATTGAAAAACTTTTATTCAAGTAGGCCTTTACATTTTCCAAGAATTCTATATCATTTCCTATCAGCAATATGTCATCCACATATAATATGAGAAATGCCACAGAGCTCCCACTCACTTTCTTGTAAATACAGGCTTCTCCATAAGTCTGTATAAAGCCAAACGCTTTGATCACATCATCAAAGCGAATATTCCAACTCCGAGATGCTTGCACCAGCCCGTAAATCGAGCGCTGGAGCTTGCATACCTTGTTAGCGTTCTCTGGATCGACAAAACCTTCCGGTTGCATCATATAGCACTCTTCCTTGAGGAAGCCATTAAGGAATGCTGTTTTGACGTCCATTTGCCATATCTCATAATCATAGAATGCGACAATAGCTAACATGATTCTGACTGACTTCAGCATCGCTACGGGAGAGAAAGTCTCGTTGTAGCCAATCCCTTGAACTTGTCGATAACCCTTAGCGACAAGCCGAGCCTTATAGATGGTCACATTACCATCCGCGTCTGTCTTCTTCTTAAATATCCATTTGTTTTCTATGGCGTGCCTATCATCAGGCAAGTCCACCAAAGTCCATACTTTTTTTCATACATGGATTCTATCTCGGATTTCATGGCTCCAAGCCATTTATTGGAATCCGGGCCCGCCATCGCTTCTTCATAGTTCAAAGGTTCAGCGTTGTCTAACAACATGATTTCCAAGACAGGGTTGCCGTACCACTCTGGTGCGGAACGTGCCCTCGTGGACCTTCGAAGTTCAGTAGTAACTTGATCTGTTTCTTCATGATCATTATCATCAACTTCCTCCCTTGTCGGTGCAGGCACCTCAGGAACAATTTTCTGCGCGGTGCTACTTTCCGGTCCAGGAGGGGTGACTGTCACCTCATCAAGTTCTACTTTCCTCCCACTCACTTCTTTCGAGAGAAACTCTTTCTCCAGAAAGGATCCACTCTTTGCAACAAAGACTTTGCCTTCGGATCTGTGGTAGAAGGTGTACCCAATCGTTTCCTTTGGGTATCCTATGAAGACGCATTTTTCCGATTTGGGTTCGAGCTTTTCAGGTTGAAGTTTCTTGACATAAGCATCGCAACCCCAAACTCTTAGAAACGACAGCTTCGGTTTCTTGCCAAACCAAAGTTCATACGGAGTCGTCTCAATGGATTTCGACAGAGCCCTATTTAAAGTGAATGCGGCAGTCTCTAAAGCATAACCTCAAAAAGATAGCGATAAATCGGTGAGGGACATCATAGATCACACCATGTCCAACAGAGTACGATTTCGACGTTCGGACACACCGTTACGTTCAGGTGTTCCGGGCGGTGTCAATTGTGAAACAATTCCACAGCTCCTAAGGTGTGTGCCAAATTCATGACTTAAATATTCACCCCCATGATCTGATCGTAAGAACTTTATTTTTCTGTCACGTTGATTCTCAACCTCATTCTGAAATTCCTTGAACTTTTCAAAGGTTTTAGACTTGTGTTTCATCAAATAGATATACCCATATCTACTCAAGTCATCTGTGAGGGTGAGAACATAACGATAGCCTCCGCGAGCCTCAACACTCATTGGACCGCACACATCGGTATGTATGATTTCCAACAAGTTGGTTGCTCGCTCCATTGTTCCGGAGAACGGAGTCTTGGTCATCTTGCCCAAGAGGCATGGTTCGCACGTGTCAAATGATTCATAATCAAGAGACTCTAGAAGTCCATCTGAATGGAGCTTCTTCATACGTTTGACACCAATATGACCAAGGCGGCAATGCCACAAGTATGTGGGACTATCATTATCAACTTTACATCTTTTGGCATCTACACTATGAATATGTGTATCATCACGTTCGAGATTCATCAAAAATAAACCATTGACCAGTGGGGCATGACCATAAAACATATCTCTCAAATAAATAGAACAAACATTATTCTCCGATTTGAAAGAGTAGCCATCTCGCATAAGACGAGATCCAGATATAGTGTTCATGCTCAAAGCTGGTACTAAATACCAATTATTGAGGTTTAAAACTAATCCCGAGGGTAGATGTAGAGGCAGTGTGCCGACGGCGATCACATCGACCTTGGAACCATTCCCGACGCGCATCGTCACCTCATCCTTCGCTAGTCTCCGTTTATTCCGCAGCTCCTGTTTTGAGTTACAAATGTGAGCAACCGCACCGGTATCAAATACCCAGGAGCTACTACTAGTGTTGGTAAGGTACACATCAATAACATGTATATCATATATACCTTTGACGTTGCCGGCCTTCTTGTCTGCTAAGTATTTGGGGCAGTTCCGCTTCCAGTGACCCGTTCCCTTGCAATAAAAGCACTCTGTCTCAGGCTTGGGTCCATACTTTGGCTTCTTCCCAGCAACAGGCTTGCCGGGCACGGAAACTCCCTTGCCGTCCTTCTTAAAGTTCTTCTTACCCTTGCCTTTCTTGAACTTAGTGGTTTTATTGACCATCAACACTTGATTTTCTTTCTTGATGTCCACCTCCGCTGATTTCAGCATCGAATACACCTCGGGAATGGACTTCTCCATCCCCTGCATATTGAAGTTTAACACGAAGCTCTTGAAGCTTGGTGGGAGCGACTGGAGGATTCTGTCAACGACCGCTTCATCTGGGAGATTCATTCCCAGCTGAGACAAGCGGTTGTGCAATCCAGAAATCTTGAGGATGTGCTCACTGACAGAACTATTTTCCTCCATCTTACAGTTGTAGAATGCGTCGGAGACATCATATCTCTCGACTCGGGCATGAGCTTGGAAAACCATTTTCAGCTCTTCGAACATCTCATATGCTTCGTGGTGCTCAAAACGTTTTTGGAGCCCCGACTCTAAGCTGTAAAGCATGCAGCACTGAACCAGGGAGTAATCATCACTACGCGACTGCCAGACGTTCAAAACGTCTTGGGCCGCATCGGGAGCAGGTGCATCACCTAGCGGTGCTTCTAGGACATATGATCTCTTGGCAGCTATGAGGATAATCCTCAGGTTACGGACCCAATCCGTATAGTTGCTACCATCGTCTTTCAGCTTGGTTTTCTCTAGGAATGCGTTGAAGTTGAGGGAAACTGGAGCGTGGGCCATTTGATCTACAAGAGATATTGTAAAGAATTTATACTAAGTTCATGATAATTAAGTTCATCTTAATCAAATTTTAATGAACTCCCACTCAGAATGACATCTCTCTAGTCATCTAAGTGATACACGATCCGAATCGACTAGCCCGTGTCCGATCATCACGTGAGACGGACTAGTCATCAACGGTGAACATCTTCATGTTGATCGTATCTTCTATACGACTCGTGTTCAACCTTTCGGTCTTCCGTGTTCCGAGGCCATGTCTGTACATGCTAGGCTCGTCAAGTAAACCCTAAGTGTATTGCGTGTGTAAATCTGGCTTACACCCGTTGTATGTGAACGTTAGAACCTATCACACCCGATCATCACGTGGTGCTTCGGAACAACGAACTTTAGCAACGGCGCACAGTTAGGGGAAACACAATTCTTGAAATTTTAGTGAGAGATCATCTTATTTACTACCGTCGTTCTAAGTAAACAAGATGCATAAACATGATAAACATCACATGCAATCAATTAAAGTGACATGATATGGCCAATATCATCTTGCTCCTTGGATCTCCATCTTCGGGGCACCATGATCATCTTGTCACCGGCTCGACACCATGATCTTCATCATCGTGTCTTGAAAAAGTCGTCACGCCAACTATTACTTCTACTACTATAGCTAACGTTTAGCAATGAAGTAAAGTAATTACATGGCGTTATTCAGTGACACGCAGGTCATACAATAATTAAGACAACTCCTATGGCTCCTGCCGGTTGTCAAGTTCATCGACATGCAAGTCGTGATTCCCTATTAAAAGAACATGATCAATCTCATACATCACATATATCATTCATCACATCTTCGTTTTGGCCATACCACGTCACATAGCACATGCTGCAAAAACAAGTTAGACGTCCTCTAATTGTTGTTGCAAGTTTTTACGTGGCTTCTATAGGTTTTCTAGCAAGAACGTTTCTTACCTACGCCAAAACCACAACGTGATTTGTCAATTTCTATTTACCCTTCATAAGGACCCTTTTCATCGAATCCGATCCGACTAAAGTAGGAGAGACAGACACCCGCCAGCCACCTTATGCATCTAGTGCATGTCTGTCGGTGGAACCAGTCTCACGTAAGCGTAACCGTAAAGTCGGTCCGGGCCGCTTCATCCCACAATACCGCCGAATCAAGATTGACTAGTAACGGCAAGAAAATTGAACAACTCAAACGCCCACAACTGTTTTGTGTTCTACTCGTGCAAGATGCTACGCATAAGACCTAGCTCAGATGCCACTGTTGGGGAACGTAGCAGAATTCAAAAAAATTCTACGCTTTCACCAAGATCCAACTAAGGAGACATCTAGCAACGAGCAAATAAGAGTGCATCTACATACCGTTATGTAGATCGCGTGCGGAAGCTTTCGAAGAAGCGTGGATGAAGTAGTCGTACTCTTCGCGTTCTTCGTCACCGATGATCTAGCGCCGAACGGACGGCACCTCCGTGTTCAACACATGTCCGGTACAGCAACGTCACCTCCTTCTTGATCCAGCAAGGGGGGAGGAGAAGTCATCAGAGATCCAACAGCACAACAGCGTGGTGGTGGATGCAGTGGAGATTTCTGCAGGGCTTCGCCGGGCGCCCTCGTTGAGGAGACGGAGGTGTAACGGGAGGGGGAGAGGCGCCAGGGCAAGGGGTGCGGCTGCCCTCTCCCCCCCCCCCCACATATATATAGGGGGCCAGGGGGGTGCGCCGGCCCTGCAGATGGCATCTGCAGGGTGGGGCGGCGGCCAGGGGGGAATCCTTGCCCCCCAAGGCAAGTGGCGCCCCCTCCCCCCTAGGGTTTCAACCCTAGGCGCATGGGGAGGAGGGCCCATGTGGTGCGCCAGCCCATTAGGGCTGGCCACTTCCCCCTTGCGGCCTAGGGGCCCCACCGGGATGGGTGGCCCCACCCGGTGGACCCCCGGGGCCCCTCCGTGGTCCCGGGACACTCCCGGTGACCCCCGGAGATCACCCGATGGCCGAAACTGGACTTCCTATATATCATTATTTACCTCCGGACCATTCCGGAACTCCTCGTGACGTCCGGGATCTCATCCGGGACTCTGAACAACTTTCGGTTTTCCACGTGCATGTATCTCTACGACCCTAGCGTTACCGAACCTTAAGTGTGTAGACCCTACGGGTTCGGGAGACACGTAGACATGACCGAGATCACTCTCCGGTCAATAACCAACAGCGGGATCTGGATACCCATGTTGGTTCCCACGTGTTCCTCGATGATCTTCATCGGATGAACCACCGTGTCAAGGATTCACTCAATCCCGTATGTTATTCCCTTTGTCCATCGGTACGGTACTTGCCCGAGATTCGATCGTCGGTATGCCCGATACCTTGTTCAATCTTGTCATGGCAAGTCTCTTTACTCGATCCGTAATCCATCATCCCGTGACTAACTACTTAGTCACATTGAGCTCATTATGATGATGTCTTACCGAGTGGGCCCAGAGGTACCTCTCCGTCATACGGAGTGACAACATCCCAGTCTCGGTTCGTACCAACTCAACAGACACTTTCAGAGATACCCGATGCGTACCTTTATAGCCACCCAGTTACGTTGTGACGTTTGGCACACCCAAAGTATTCCTATGGCATCCGGGAGTTGTACAACCTCATGGTCTAAGGAATAAATACTTGACACCGAAAAGTTTATGCATTACGAACTATACGATCTCGTGCTATGCTTAGGATTGGGTCTTGTACATCACATCATTCTCCTAATTATGTGATCCCGTTATCATTGACATCACATGTCCATGATCAGGAAACCGTGATCATCTGTTGCTTAACGAGCTGGTAACTAGAGGCTCACCAGGGACTCATTGTGGTCTATATATTCACACATGTATCGCTGTTTCCGTACAATACAATTCAAGCATGAATAACAGACAATTATCATGAACAAGGAAATATAATAATAATACTTTTATTATTGCCTCTAGGGCATATCTCCAACAGATATATGATGAACTAATTGAGATGAGAAAAGCTGGTATGAACTCGACATCTCTTGTTTTTGTAAGTATGATAGTTCATCGTTCCTGATTCAGCTTATTATGAATGAAACATGCTTGCAATGACAATTAGAGATCATAGCTGCTTATGCCATGCTTAATTAGCTGAGAGTTTATAATGATCTATCTTGCGTGCCAACATGATATTAAAATGGTTGTGATGTGGTATGATGGGGTGGTATCCTCCTTTGAACAATTCAAGTGGTCTGACTTGACACATGTTCACGCATGTAGTTGAAACAAATCAACATAGCCTCCACGATATTAATGTTCATGGTGATTTATATCCTACTCATGCTTGCATTCATTGTCGATTAATTTTAATGCATGTTCATGACCGTTGTCGCTCTCTAGCTGGTTGCTTCCCAGTCCCTTTCTAGCCTTCACCTGTACTAAGCGGGAATACTGCTTGTACATCCACTTCCATAAACCTCAAAGTTGTTCCATATGAGTCCACTATACCTTCCTATATGCGGTATTTACCTGCCGTTCCAAGTAAATTTGTATCTGCCAAACTCTAAACCTTCAAATAAAATTATGTTTTGTATGCTCGAACAGATCATGTATCAACTAGGGCTATCTATATCTTCCATGCTAGGTGGGTTATTCTCATGATGAGTGGACTCCGCTCATCATTCATGAGAAAATGGCTGGTAATCGGGATGCCCAGTCCCATGCTCGAAATCATAATAATTAAACAAAACTCCCCCAAGGTTGTTGTTGGTTTGGACGGTACCCGTTGTTTCGGGCTAGCCGTGGAGTGTGCTTGTTGGTGGTTGGGGGAGTATAAACTTTATCATTCTGTTTGGGAACCGCCTATAATGAGCGTAGCATGGGAGATATCGAGATTCTTGGTTGTTATGTTGACAATGAAATTATACCGCTCAAAACGTTATTCATCTCTATTTAAAAATCGAGCTCTGGCACCTCTACAAATCCCTGGTTCCCTCTGCGAAGGGCCTATCTATTACTTTTATGTAGAGTCATCATCCTCTTATAAAAGAGCACCAGTAGGAGAGCACCTCTGTCATTTGCATTCATTACTATTAATTTGCATTGAGTATGATCATGACTTGATCTCTTTTACCATGAATTACAATGTCTAGTCAGTCCTTGATCTTTAAAGGTGCCCTGCATTTATGTTTTGCGGTCTCAGAAAGGGCTAGCGAGATACCATCTTGTTATATCATATCATGATTGTTTTGAGAAAGTGTTGTCATTTGAGGTTTATTATTATTGCTCGCTAGTTGATTATGCCATTGATGTGAGTAGACATGAGACCTGAAAGTTATTGTGAATGTGGTTAGTTCATGATCATTGCTGAAAACCTGAATGGTGTCTTACATATTTACAACAACAAGAGAAAACAGAGTTTGTCAAAGTTTTTCTTTATCACTTTCAGTTTATCATCTGAATTGATTGAGGACAAGCAAAGGTTTAAGCTTGCGGGAGTTGATACGTCTCCAACGTATCTACTTTTCCAAACACTTTTGCCCTTGTTTTGGACTCTAACTTGCATGATTTGAATGGAACTAACCCGAACTGACGCTGTTTTCAGCAGAATTGCCATGGTGTTGTTTTTGTGCAGAAATAAAAAGTTCTCGGAATGACCTGGAAATTTACGGAGAATTATTTTGGAAAATATAAAAAATACCTGCGAATAGATCCAGACCAGCGGGCCCACACCTTGTCCACGAGCGTGGGCGGCGCGCCCCCTCCCCTAGGGCGTGCCCCCTGCCTCGTGGGCTCCCTGGTGCTCCACCGACATATCTCCGGATCCCATATATTCACTTTCGGGGAGAAAAAATCAGAGAGGAAGAATTATCGCGTTTTACGATACGGAGCCGCCGCCAAGCCATAATCTCTCTAGGGAGGGCTGATCTGGAGTCCGCTCAGGGCCCGGGAGAGTGGAGATCGTTGCAATCGTCATCATCAACCTTCCTCCATCACCAATTCCATGATGCTCACCTCCGTGCATGAGTAATTCCATCGTAGGCTTGCTGGATGGTGATGGGTTGGATGGGATCTATCATGTAATCAAGTTAGTTTTGTTAGGATTGGATCCCTAGTATCCAGTATGTTTTGAGATTGATGTTGCTATGACTTTCCTATGCTTAATGCTTGTCAATAGAGCCCGAGTGCCATGATTTCAGATCTGAACCTATTATGTTTTCATGAATATATGTGTGTTCTTGATCCTATCTTGCAAGTCTATAGTCACCTACTATGTGTTATGATCCGGCAACCCCGAAGTGACAATAATCGGGACCACTCCCGGTGATGACCGTAGTTTGAGGAGTTCATGTATTCACTATGTGTTAATGCTTTGGTCCGGTACTCTATTAAAAGGAGGCCTTAATATCCCTTAGTTTCCAATAGGACCCCGCTGCCACGGGAGGGTAGGAAAAAAGATGTCATGCAAGTTCTTTTCCATAAGCACGTATGACTATAGTCGGAATACATGCCTACATTACATTGATGAACTGGAGCTAGTTCTGTGTCACCCTAGGTTATAACTTCTACATGATGAATTGCATCTGACATAATTCCCCATCACCGATCCAATGCCTATGAGCTTTTCACATATTGCTTGTCACTTATTTACTTTTCCGTTGCTACTATTACAAAAACTACAAAAACACTACCATTACTTTTATTGTTGCTACCGCTACTATCATATTACTTTGCTACTAAACTATCTTGCTGCAGATACTAAGTTTCCAGGTGTGGTTGAATTGACAACTCAGCTGCTAATACTTAAGAGTATTCTTTGGTTCCCCTTGTGTCGAATCAATAAATTTGGGTTGAATACTTACCCTCGAAAACTTTTGCAATCCCCTAGACTTGTGGGTTATCTGTGTGTAGAATGGATCCTCCTCCGTGTTCTCCTCACGTGGGAAAGCTACCTGGTCACCTTATAAGCACGGCGCCCGGGGACAAGAGAGTGAGGGGGAGTAAAAGGCAGACCTGATGGAACCCAGCTTGCTGCTCCGTCTTGTCCCGTCAGGTCTCGTAGTGGGCGGCACTATTTAAAAGTAATGCTCGATTGTAACGGTATGGCCAACTCTGCAGTCTATCAGCCATAGTGTCTTCCACTTTTGTCTGATGGGATGCCCAATGTTGACTTTACCGATTTGCAGCTGGCCGGTTGCAGCCGGCCAGGCTAGAGCCAGCCAGGCTCTAGTACGTCGGGAAGCCGATTTTTTGGCTTATCCTCTTCGGTTGTCTTGTTGATTCATGGGGTTTGGCATACTGGAGGTTACTCCCTCGACATTGTCTTGGAATGTTGTCTTGTCTCCTTTAGCTTACCCGGGGGTCATCCACCCGACATTAGCCTCCAGGTGACTTGAAGAGTCGGTGGAGGGTCTCTGCCGTTTTGTCGTTGAGGTTGCAATGGTAGCCGGCAGCGGGCCTTAGCCGGTGCAGCTTTTTTCCAGTGGGGCACGCCAGCGCACCCACTTGGTGTAGCCTTTGAGCCTTCGGGTGACTCAAAGAGTTGGGTGGAGGGTCTCCGTTGTTTTGTCTTTTAGGTTGCCGACGGAAGCCGGCTGTGAGCCTTAGCCCGTGCATCTTTTTTCCAGTGGGGGCGCGCCAGCACACCCACTAGGTGTATCCTTGCTACTTCTTGAGCTTGCGTTGTATTCCCTCAAAGAGGAAAGGGAGATGCAGCACAGTAGCGTAAGTATTTCCCTCAGTTTTTGAGAACCAGGATATCAATCCAGTAGGAGACCACGCGCGAGTCCCTCGCACCTGCACAAACAAATAAGAACTTCGCAGCCAATGCGATAAGGGGTTGTCAATCCCTTTACGGTCACTTACGAAAGTGAGATCTGATAGAGATGATAGTTTATATTTTTGGTATTTTTGTTTATAAGACCAGAAAGTAAAAGAGGAAAAGGTAAAGTAGGTGTAGATTGATATGTTGAGAATAGGCCTGGGGGCCATAGTGTTCTCTAGTGGCTTCTCTCATGATAGCGATATTCTACGGCGGGTAAACAAATTACTGTCGAGCAATTGATAGAAAAGCGAATAATTATGATACTATCTAGGCATGATCATTATATATAGGCATCACGTCCGAGACAAGTAGACCGAAACGATTCTGCATCTACTACTATTACTCCACACATCGACCGCTCTCCAGCATGCATCTAGTGTATTGAGTTCATAAGAACAGAGTAACGCCTTCAGCAAGATGACATGATGTAGAGGGATACACTCAAGCAATATGATATAAATGAAGGAAATATGCCCTAGAGGCAATAATAAAGTTATTATTTATTTCCTTATATCATGATAAATGTTTATTATTCATGCTAGAATTGTATTAACCGGAAACTTAGTACATCTGTGAATACATAGACAAAACAGAGTGTCTCTAGTATGCCTCTACTAGACTAGCTCATTGATCAAAGATGGTTATGTTTCCTAGCCATAGACATGAGTTGTCATTTGATCAACAGGATCACATCATTAGGAGAATGATGTGATGGACAAGACCCATCCGTTAGCTTAGCACTATGATCGTTTAGTTTTACTGATATTGCTTACTTCATGACTTATATATGTTCCTATGACTATGAGATTATGCAACTCCCGAATACCGGAGGAACACCTTGTGTGCTATCAAACGTCACAACATAACTGGGTGATTATAAATATGCTCTACAGGTGTCTCCGAAGGTGTTCGTGGTGTTGGCATAGATCAAGAATAGGATTTGTTACTCCGAGTGTCGGAGAGGTATCTCTGGGCCCTCTCGGTAATACACATCATAATAAGCCTTGCAAACAAATGACTAATGAGTTAGTCACGAGATGATGTATTACGGAACGAGTAAAGAGACTTGCCGGTAACGAGATTAACTAGGTATGGTGATACCGACGATCGAATCTCGGGCAAGTAACATACCAATGACAAAAGGAACAACGTATGTTGTTATGCGGTTTGACCGATAAAGATATTCGTAGAATATGTAGGAGCCAATACGAGCATCCAGGTTCCGTTATTGGTTATTGACCGGAGATGAGTCTCGGTCATGTCTACATAGTTCTCGAACCCGTAGGGTCCGCACGCTTAACGTTTGATGACGATCGGTATTATGAGTTTATGAGTTTTGATGTACCGAAGGTAATTCGGAGTCCCAGATAAGATCACGGACATGACGAGGAGTCTCGGAATGTCCGAGACGTATATATTGATATATTGGACGACTATATTCGGACACTGGAAGTGTTCCGAGAAAGTTTCGGATTTAACCGGATTGCCGGAGGGGGTTACTGGAACCCCCCGAGGCAGTATGGTCCATAGTGGGCCTTGAAAGAAAAGTGAGAGGCAGCCCAAGAGGCTGGCCGGCGCCCCCACTAGGGAATCCTAGTTGGACTAGGAGTGTGGGGCGCCACCTCTCTCCTTCCTTCTCTTCTCCTTCTTCCTTTCCTACTCCTAGTAGGACTAGGAAGGAGGATTCATATTCCTACTAGGAGTAGGAATCCAACTCCCTATGGCGCGCCAAGCTTGGCCGGCCGGCCTCCCCCTTTCTCCTTTATATACAGGGGCAGGGGCACCCTAGGACACAAAAGTTGAATTGTTTTAGCCGTGTGCGGTGCCCCCCTCCACAGAAACACACCTCGGTCATACTGTTGCAGAGCCTAGGCGAAGCCCTGCGCTAGTAACTTCATCATATCCGTCACCACGCCGTCGTGCTGACGAAACTCTCCCGTGAAGCTCAACTGGATCAAGAGCTCGTGGGACGTTATCAAGCTGAACGTGTGCTGAACGCCGAGGTGTCGTATGTTCGGTGCATGATCGGTTGGATCGCAAAGAAGTTCGACTACATCAACCGCGTCACTTGACGCTTCCGCTTTCGGTCTACGAGGGTACGGAGACACACTCTCCCCTCTCGTTGCTATGCATCTGGTAGATAGATCTTGCGTGATCGTATGAAAATTTAAAAATACTACGTTCCCCAACAGTGGCATCATGAGCCAGGTCTATGCGTAGATGATATGGACGAGTAGAACACAAGTGAGTTGTGGATGATACTAGTCATAATGCTTACCAGCATGTCATACTTTGCTTCGGCGGTATTGTAAGATGAAGCGGCCCGGACTGACAATACGCGTACGCTTACGCGAGACTGTTTTCACCATTATGAGCACTCGTTGCTTAAAGGTGACTGGCGGGTGTCTGTCTCTCTCACTTTAGCTGAATCAAGTGTAACTACGCCCGGTCCTTGTGAAGGTTAAAATATCACATACTTGACAAAACATCGTTGTGGTTTTGTATGCGTAGGTAAGAATGGTTCTTGCTAAGACCGTAGCAGCCACGTAAAACTTGCAACAACAAAGTAGAGGACGTCTAACTTGTTTTTGCAGGGCATGTTGTGATGTGATATGGTCAAGACATGATGAGTTATACGGTTTTGTATGAGATGATCATGTTTTGTAAAGTTATCGGCAACTGGCAGGAGCCATATGGTTGTCGCTTTATTGTATGAAATGCAATCGCCATGTAATTGCTTTACTTTATCACTAAGCGGTAGCGATAGTGGTAGAAGCAATAGTTGGCGAGACGACAACGATGCTACGATGGAGATCAAGGTGTCGCGCCAGTGACGAAGGTGATCATGACGGTGCTTTGGAGATGGAGATCAAAAGCACAAGATGATGATGGCCATATCATGTCACATATTTTGATTGCATGTGATGTTTATCTTATTATGCTTCTTATTTTGCTTAGTACGACGGTAGCATTATAAGATGATCCCTTACAAAATTTCAAGGTGTAAGTGTTCTCCCTGAGTATGCACCGTTGCGAAAGTTCGTCGTGCCGAGACACCACGTGATGATCGGGTGTGATAAGCTCTACGTTCAAATACAACAGGTCTAAGCCAGTTTTGCACATGCAGAATACTCGGGTTAAACTTGACGAGCCTAGCATATGCAGATATGGCCTCGGAACACTGGAGACCAAAACATCGAGCGCGAATCATATAGTAGATATGATCAACATAAGATGTTCACCATTGAAAACTACTCCATCTCACGTGATGATCGGACATGGTTTAGTTGATTTGGATCACGTGATCATTTAGATGATTAGAGGGGTGTCTATCTAAGTGGGAGTTCTTAAGTAATATGATTAAATTGAACTTTAATTTATCATGAACTTAGTCATGGTAGTATTAGCATATCTATGTTGTAGATCAATAGCTCGCGATGTTGCTCCCCGTTTATATTTTATATGTTCCTAGAGAAAACTAAGTTGAAAGATGTTAGTAGCAATGATGCAGACTAGGTCCCTGATCTGAGGATTATCCTCATTGTTGCACAGAAGTATTATGTCCTTGATGCACCGCTAGGTGACATATCTATTGCAGGAGCCGATGTAGACATTATGAACGTTTGACAAGCTCGGTATGATGACTACTTGATAGTTTAGTGCGCCATGCTTTACGGCTTATAACCAAGACTTAAAAAACGTTTTGAAACGGCACGGAGCATATGAGATGTTCCAAGAGTTGAAATTAGTATTTCATACTCATGCCCGTGTCGAGAGGTATAAGACCTCTGACAGTACTTTGCCTACAAGATGGAGGAGAATAGCTCAACCAGTGAGCATGTGATCAGATTGTCTGGGTACTACAATTACTTGAATCAAGTGGGAGTTAATCTTCCAGATAAGATGGTAATTGACAAAGTTCTCTAGTCACTATCACCAAGTTAGTAGAACTTTGTGACGAACTATAATATGCAAGGGATGACGAAAGTAATTCCCGAGCTCTTCGCGATGCTGAAATTGGCGAAGGTAGAAATCAAGAAAGAGCATCAAGTGTTGATGGTTAACAAGACCACTTGTTTCAAGTAAAGGGCAAACGGATAGAAATAGAACTACAAGAAGAATAACAAGCAAGTTGTCACTCCCGTGAAGAAACCCAAAGCTAAACTCAAGCCTGAAACTAAGTGCTTCTACTGCAAAAAATATGGTCACTGGAAGTGGAACTGCCCTAGATACTTGGCGGATAAGAAGGATGGCAAAGTGAACAAAGGTATATTTGATATACAGATTATTGATGTGTATTTTACTAGTATTCATAGCAACTCCTGGGTATTTGATACCAGTTCAGTTGCTAAAAATTAGTAACTCGAAATGAGTTGCAGAATGAACAGAGACTAGTTAAAAGTGAAGTGATGATGTGTGTTGGAAGTGGTTTCCAAGATTGATATGATCATCATCGCACACTCCCTATACTTTCGGGATTAGTGTAGAACCTAAATAAATGTTATTTGGCATTTGAGTTGAGCATGAATATGATTTGATCATGTTTGTTGCAATATGGTTATTCATTTAAAGTCATAGAATAATTGTTATTCTGTTTACATGAATAAAGCCTTCGATGGTCATACACCCAATGAAAATAGTTTATTGGATCTCGATCGTAGTGATACACATATTCATAATATTGAAGCCAAATGATGCAAGGTTAATAATGATAGTGCAACTTATTTGTGGCACTGCCGTTTAGGTCATATTGGTGTAAAGCGCATGAAGAAACTCCATAGTGATGGACTTTTGGAATCACTTGATTATGAATCACTTGGTGCTTGCGAACCATGCCTCATGGGCAAGATGACTAAAACTTCGTTCTCCGGAACTGTGGAGCGAGCAACGGATTTGTTGGAAATCATACATACTGATGTATGTGGACCAATGAGTGTTGAAGCTCGCGGCGGGTATTGTTATTTTCTGACCTTCACTGATGATTTGAGCAGATATGGGTATATCTACTTGATGAAGCACAAGTCTGAAACATTTGAAAAGTTCAAAGAATTTCAGAGTGAAGTAGAGAATCATCGTAACAAGAAAATAAAGTTTCTACAATCTGATCGTGGAGGTGAATATTTGAGTTATGAGTTTAGTCTTCATTTGAAACAATGTGGAATAGTTTCACAACTCACGCCACCTCGGAACACCACAGCGTAATGGTGTGTCCGAACGTCGTAACCGTGCTTTATTAGATATGGTGCGACCTATGATGTCTCTTACCGATTTACCACTATCGTTTTGGGTTATGCATTAGAGAAAGCTGCATTCACGTTTAATAAGGGCACCATCTAAATCCGTTGAGACGACACCTTATGAACTGTGGTTTGGCCAGAAACCAAAGTTGTCATTTCTTAAAGTTTGGGGCTCGATGCTTATGTGAAAAAGCTTTAACCTGATAAGCTTGAACCCAAGTCAGAGAAATGTGTCTTCATAGGATACCCAAAGGAGACTGTTGGGTACACCTTCTATCACAGATCCGAAGGCAAGATATTCGTTGCTAAGAATGGATCCTTTCTAGAGAAGGAGTTTCTCTCAAAAGAAGTGAGTGGGAGGAAAGTGGAACTTGATGAGGTAATTGTACCTTCTCCAGGATTAGAAAATAGTACATCACAGAAACTAGTTCCAGTGATTACTACACCAATTAATGAGGAAGCTAACGATGATGATCATGAAACTTCAGATCACGTTTCTGCTGAACGTCGTAGATCAACCAGAGTACGTTCCGCACCAGAGTGGTACGGCAACCCAGTTCTCGAAGTCATGTTACTAGACCATGATGAACCTACGAATTATGAGGAAGTGATGATGAGCCCAGATTCTGCAAAATGGCATGAGGCCATGAAATCTGAGATGGGATCCATGTATGAGAACAAAGTATGGACTTTGGTTGACTTGCCCGATGACCGGCGAGCCATCGAAAATAAATGAATCCTCAAGAGGAAGACCGACGCAGACGGTAATGTTACTGTTTACAAAGCTCGACTTGTCGCGAAAGGGTTTCGACAAGTTCAAGGAGTTGACTACGATGAGACTTTCTCACCCGTAGCGATGCCTAAGTCTGTCCGAATCATGTTAGCAATTGCCGCGTTTTATGATTATGAAATCTGGCAAATGGATGTCAAAACTGCATTCCTAAATGGATATCTTAAAGAAGAGTTGTATATGATGCAACCAAGAGGTTTTTGTCGAACCTAAATGTGCTAACAAAGTGTGCAAGCTCCAGTGATCCATCTATGGACTGGTGCAAGCATCTCAGAATTGGAATATACGCTTTGATAAGTTGATCAAAGCATATAGTTTTATACAGACTTGCGGTGAAGCCTGTATTTACAAGAAAGTGAGTGGGAGGACTACAGCCTTTCTGATAAGTATATGTGAATGACATATTGTCGATCAGAAATGATGTAGAATTTTCTGGAAAGCATAAAGGAGTGTTTGAAAGGAGTTTTTTTTAAAGAAAAACCTCGGTAAAGCTGCTTACATATTGAGCATCAAGATCTATAGAGATAGATCAAGACTCTTGATAAGTTTTTTCAATAAGTACATACCTTGACAAGATTTTGAAGCAGTTCAAAATGGAACATTCAGAAAAAGAGTTCTTGCCTGTGTTGCAAGGTATGAAGTTGAGTGAGACTCAAAACCCGACCACGGCAGAAGATAGAGAGTCATTCCCTATGCATCAGTCATAGGTTCTATAAAGTATGCCATGATGTGTGCCAAACCTGTTGTGTACCTTGTCACGAGTTTGACAAGGAGGTACAATAGTGATCCAGGAGTAGATCACTGTACAGCGGTCAAAATTGTCCTTAGTTACTGGATGACTAAGGAAATATTTCTCGGTTATGGAGGTGATAAAGAGTTCGTCGTAAAGAGTTACGTTGATGTAAGCTTTAACACCGATCTGGATGACTCTGAGTCTCGATCTGGATGCATATTGGACGTGGTAGCAATTAGCTAGAGTAGCTCCATGCAGAGCATTGTAGACATAGAATTTTGCAAAAAACATACGGATCTAAATTTGACAGACCCGTTACTTCTCTCACAAGCAAAACATGATCACACCTTATCACTCTTGGGTGTCAATCACATAGCGATGTGAACTACATTATTGAATCTAGTAAACCCTTTGGGTGTTAGTCACATGGCAATGTGAACTATGGGTGTTATTCACATAACGATGTGAACTGTCGGTATTAAATCACATGGCGATGTGAACTAGATTATTAACTCTAGTGCAAGTGGGAGACTGAAGGAAATATGCCCTATAGGCAATAATAAAGTTATTATTTATTTCCTTATATCATGATAAATGTTTATTATTCATGCAAAAATTGTATTAACCGGAAACTTAGTACATGTATGAATACATAGACAAAACAGAGTGTCCCTAGTATGCCTCTACTAGACTAGCTCATTGATCAAAGATGGTTATGTTTCCTAGCCATAGACATGAGTTGTCATTTGATCAACGGGATCACATCATTAGGAGAATTATGTGATAGACAAGACCCATCCGTTAACTTAGCACTATGATCGTTTAGTTTTACTGCTATTGCTTTCTTCATGACTTATATATGTTCCTATGACTATGAGATTATGCAACTCCCGAATACCGGAGGAACACCTTGTGTGCTATCAAACATCACAACGTAACTGGGTGATTATAAAGATGCTCTACAGGTGTCTCCGAAGGTGTTCGTGGTGTTGGCATAGATCAAGAATAGGATTTGTCACTCCGAGTGTCGGGGAGGTATCTCTGGGCCCTCTCGGTAATACACATCATAATAAGCCTTGCAAGCAAATGACTAATGAGTTAGTCACGAGATGATTTACTATGGAACGAGTAAAGATACTTGCCAGTAACGAGATTAACTAGGTATGGTGATACCGACGATCGAATCTCGGGCAAGTAACATACCAATTACAAAAGGAACAACGTATGTTGTTATGCGGTTTGACTGATAAAGATCTTCATAGAATATGTAGGAGCCAATATGAGCATCCAGGTTCCGCTATCGGTTATTGACCGGAGATGAGTCTCGGTCATGTCTACATAGTACTCGAACCCGTAGGGTCCGCACGCTTAACATTTGAGGACGATCGGTATTATGAGTTTATGAGTTTTGATGTACCGAAGGTAGTTCGGAGTCCCGGATAAGATCACGGACATGACGAGGAGTCTCGGAATGTCCGAGACATAAAGATTGATATATTGGACGACTATATTCGGACACTGGAAGTGTTCCGAGAAAGTTTCGGATTTAACCGGATTGCCGGAGGGGGTTACCGAAACCCCTCTGAGGGAGTATGGTCCATAGTGGGCCTTGAAGGAAAAGTGAGAGGCAGCCCAAGAGGCTGGCCGGCGCCCCCACTAGGGAATCCTAGTTGGACTAGGAGTGGGGGGCGCCACCTCTCTCCTTCCTTCTCTTCTCCTTCTTCCTTTCCTACTCCTAGTAGGAATAGGAAGGAGGATTTCTATTCCTACTAAGAGTAGGAATCCTACTCCCTATGGCGCGCCAAGCTTGGCCGGCCGGCCTTCCCCCTTGCTCCTTTATATGCGGGGGCAGGGGGCACCATAGGACACAAAAGTTGAATTGTTTTAGCCGTGTGTGGTGCCCCCCTCCACAGAAACACACCTCGGTCATACTGTTGCACAGCTTAGGCGAAGCCTTGTGCCTGTAACTTCATCATATCCGTCACCACGCCATCGTGCTGACGAAACTCTCCCATGAAGCTCAACTGGATCAAGAGCTCATGGGACGTCATCAAGCTGAACGTGTGCTGAATGCGGAGGTTCCGTACGTTCGGTGCTTGATCGGTTGGATCGCGAAGATGTTCGACTACATCAACCGCGTCACTTGACGCTTCCGCTTTCGGTCTACAAGGGTACGTAGACACACTGTCCCCTCTCATTGCTATGCATCTGGTAAATAGATCTTGCGTGATCGTAGGAAAATTTTAAAATACTATGTTCCCCAACAATAAACCCCATCTTTTTATCCTCGATGGCATCAATACAATACGTTCCTTGCTGCCACGACTGTCAATGGGAAAGGACACCGCAAGATTGAACCCAAAGCCAAGAACTTCTCCCATTGCAAGAACTATAGATCTAGTAGGCCAAACCAAACCAATAAATTCTAATAGACTTGCAAGGATATTATAATCATACATAAAGAGTTTAGAAAAGAACCAAATATTTCTCATAGATAATCTTGATCATAAACCCACAATTCATCGGATCTCGACAAACACACCGCAAAAAGAGATTACATCAAATAGATCTCCTCGAAGACTGAGGAGAACTTTGTATTGCCATCCATAGAGAGAGAAGAAGCCATCTAGATACTAGCTATGGACCCGAAGGTGTGTAGTAAACTACTTACAACTCATGGTGAGGCGATGATGATGATGTAGAAGCACTCCGTGGTAGATCCCCCCCTCCGGCGGAGCTCCGGAACAGGCCCCAAGATGGGATCTCATGGAAACAGAAGGTTACGGCAGTGGAACTAGGGTTTTCTCTGTTGCTCTGATGGTTTCAGGGTACGTAGGCTTATATAGGAGGAAGGAGGGCACCGGGGGCCTTACGTGGGACCCACGAGGCAGGGGGCGCCCTAGGGGGGCGCCCCCACCCTCGTGGGCACCACGCAAGCCCTACTCCATGGTTCTCAAGTCTCTCGAGCGTGATTTTCTCCAAAATATCCCTCCCGAAGGTTTTATTCCGTTTTGACTCCGTTTGATATCCCTTTTCTATAAAACCCTGAAACAGGCAAAAAACAGCAATCTAGACTGGGCCTTTGGGTTAGTAGGCGTGACACCCCGAGACCGATGCGCCAAGTGTCAGCCAGATATTCGTGGCGTTGCCATGTTATTTGCTTGCGTGTTGCATTTTGCCATGTCATCATGTGCATTGTCATCAGCATGTTTTCAAAACATGCATTCGTCCGAGTCCGTCCTTCCTTTCCGTTGTCCGTTCTGAGCCACACACACTCACACGCGCCCGCGGTACCTCCGAAACCTCCTTTTATGAGTGGCCGAAAAACGTTCTCGGAATGGGGTGAAACTTGGCATGTGGTCTTATTATAGTATAGGTAGGCCGCCTGTCAAATTTCGTCACATTCGGAGTTCGTTTGATAGCCCAACGGTTAACCGTGTTAACCGCCGAGAGCCCTTTGTATTTTGGCCCAGCAACCCTTCACCACAGCCCGCTAGCCCATCCCAACCACCTTCACGCTCTCGGTCGTTGGATCGTGATCGCGTGGCCGAAAACCGCTCCTTATTTGGACACTCCTAGCTCCCTCTACCTATATATTAGCCCTCCTCGTCCAAATTCGCGGATGAAACCTAGTCCTCTTCCTCCTCGCGCCGCCGGACATGTCCACTCCGCCATCGGACATGTCCACCCCTCCCAGCCACGTCACTTCGGCCAATCGTGAGCCGCCACATCACTCCACTGCCTCTCTCCGCCATCCCGCGCCCGGCCGACCTCCGCTCCGGCCATCGCCACCTCCGCGCCGGTGCGCCGCCGCCTCCACCGTGCTCCTCCACCGCCGTCGCCTACCTCTACCTCACCGCCACCACCACAGACCTCGCGGCGTTGCCACTTGTCCGATCACCGCGCCGGAGCCGCGCCGGATCCCGCTGCCGCCTTGACATCTCGCCGCCGGTCACCCTTCTCCCGATCCGGTCGGGAACCACCGGATTCGTGGCCTTCCGGTTCGTCCCCAACCTCGCCGACCCCGACAGCCCCCGCCGGTGTCCGCCACCATCGCCAACCACCGTCGCGCCAGCCGGCTGCCTCCCTCGATCCAGAGGGGTCGAGGATGACGACTGGCATGTTCGCCTCGGCCCCGTGGGCCGCGTCCCGCGCGAGGCCCAGCAGCGCCCCGCTCCGCCTAGTGGGTCGGCCCCGTCTCCATCCGGCCCGCTTCCGCTCAAGGCCTGCCTCGCCTCTCTCCACCAACCTGGGCCGAAGCCCATGGTGAGCCACATAATCCCCGCCCGAGCGTCGTTTAGTTAAACGGTGGTCACTCTGTTTTTTCGGAGTTTAAAAAATGGCTAAGTCTGTGAATTTCATACATCATATATGCATGTTTGAGCGGCTGTAACTTTTTGTGTGTTTGTCCAAATGAAGCATATAATATGTCAAAATGTTCGTCTCGTGATGCTCTTCATATTCTTGTACTATGGCATGCTTGTTTGAGTTCATCTTGATGCCCTAATCATCGTTGCAAAAGTGCTATATGTTATAAACTGCCGATAACTGTAATTTGGTTGCATGCTTGTGGTGATGATATCTTTGTGCATCTTGGTCCAAATGGAGTGTATGATATGTCAAAATGTTCATTGTGAAGTGCTCTACATGATGGTTGGTGTAGCATTCATGTTAGGTGCCATCTTGCCATATTTATCTCTGTTGCAAAAGTGCATGTGGCTGATAAGTTTCTGAACTTGTTATGAGATGATGTTTTGTCTTGCTTGTGAATATTAATCCATGTGTCATATGAGCTAGGTGTCAACATGAGTTTTGCTCTGTGGAATGTGATCTACATGATATATTCATTTTCATGCCATGATATGTCTTGAGATGAGTGCAACAAGCTTGTTAACATGTCATCGTGATGGTAAATTTCTGTAAGTGTGAATATGTTAATTTTTATGCCATGTTTCCGTGATACCACCGTTATTTTTGTGCATGGTTAGAGTTGTCCAGTGGGTGTCCCTTGATGTATATGTTATGCTCTAGCTATCCATGCTACTGTTTGCCTTGATGCCATGCTGTAGCTTGTTCTTTTGAGGCCCTTTAGTTGCTTCAAAATGTTTCTGTCAGCATGCCCAGATTTTGCTAAGTCTGGATAAACTTTTGCACTTTTGCCATGATGTTTGGGACATGTTCTAGTATGTTGTAAAAGTAGCCATGTTGTTTTCTTCAAGAGCATGTTATGTAAGTTATTGCCATGCCTTTTGCTTGCATGATGGCTTGATGTAGCTTGTTGTTTTCATGCTCCCAAGTGGCTATAAAATGTATCTGTCAGCATGTTATCAACAAGTTTAGTTTTGCCATGTGAATTGCTAGTGATCTATGCATCCTATGACCATGTTCTTGTCATGAGTAGCTTCATAAACATGCCTTCTTGCTATTGGTTATCTTATTATGCCATGATATGCTCTGAGTTGAGTTGCACAAGCTTCCAAACATGCCTACTTGTTGTAATTTCTTCCATGCCTTGTAATTTTCACTAAGTCTGAGAAATCTGTAAACTTATTGAATCTTGCCATGCTTGCTTAATTGTGCTCCAGCAAGTTTTTGGGTGTGCTCTAAGTTCATGCTTGTTAAGTATCATGTCTATTTCACATCCATGCCTTTTGTGTTCGTGTTTGGGTGATGTAGCATATTTATATCTTGCTCCAAAGATGCCATGTTGCTGTTTTTGGACAGCTTGTTGTTATATCTTGTTTCGTGTGTATGTGTTGAACCGTTGCTTCGTTTTGAGCGTGCTCTATATGAAACTTGTGTGATTTTTCATGTAGTTGCACAATATCTTGTTGAATATCTGTTTGGAGTGTGTTTGCTTGATGTTTGGATGCATCTTGCATATTTGACATGCTTGTCTTGTTTTGCTCATATCTTCTAGGCCGTAGCTCCGAATTAAATAAACTTTGTACGAAACTTAACTAGAATTTCGAGTAGATCATCATGGTGCATGTTAACTTGCTGTTTAACAACTTGAACTTAAGGTTTGTTCAGATTTGGACCAATTTCGAAATGTGCATATGAGGACTTACCGGATTTGTTATATGTTGTTTCCGGCCTCATTTAAACTTGCCTGGATGTGTTGATCTTGTGTGCATCATCCTTGCCATGTTTTGCATCTTATAGACTTCTCTTGCATCATAATTGGTTGAGCATTATGTCATGTTCTTGTGTGGTGTGTTTATCGTGTTGCTTGCTTCTTCTCGTTAGTGCTTGTTTCGTTGCGTTCGTGAGTATTCGTTCGACTACACTTGGCTCGTCTTCATGGCTTCTTCTTCGTCTTCTTCATGGACTCGTTCTTCTTCCTTGCGGGATCTCAGGCAAGATGACCGTCTCCTTGGATACCTTTACTACCATTGCTATGCTAGCTATCTCGATGCTATCGCTATGTCGCGCTACCTATCTTTTGATGTCAACCTCTCCTTATTGACATGAAACCTCTAACCTTTGACACCTTCCTAGCAAACCGTTGTTTGGCTATGTTACCCACTTGCTCAGCCCCTCGTATAGCGTTGCTAGTTGCAGGTGAAGATGAAGATTGCTCCATGTTGGAGCTGGACGTTGTTAGAATATCACAATGTCTATTAATTTAATTAATGCACATATATACTTGGCAATGGGTGGAAGGCTTGGACTTTTGCTCGGTGTTTTGTTCCACTCATGCCGCCTTAAGAAGCGATAAACCGGTGTTATGTTCCTTGATTTTGCGTTCCTAACACGGTTGGGGTTTATGGGCCCCCCTTGATAATTCGCACTGCTTAAAGCTTTTCCAGCAAGACCCAACCTTGGAACTACATTTGCCTAATAACTAAAAAAACTTGCATAGGGACCGGATAGCACCCGAGGACTCTTAATCAACCCCCGGGCCAGTGCTCCTCATGAGTGTTGGTCCAAACCTGTCAATTGTCGGTGGCCGCCAGGGGCAGCTCTGGTATTTTGGTCTACCGGAAGTTTGGACAATCCGATCGTGGCCTGAGACGAGATTCGCATGGCTCTTATCAAGGTGTCGGCACGTCGGGAGGTCTTGTTGGATTAGTTTTACCTTTGTCGAAATATCTTGAGCACGGGATTCCAAGAATACTCGGGTCTTCCCAACTTGGAGTTGCGACTCCGCAGATCGTGAGCTTGTGATGGGCTAAGTTGGAACATCCCTGCAGGGTTTTGATCTTTCGAAAGCCGTGCCCCCGTGGTTATATGGCAGATGGGAATTTGTTAATGTCCGGTTGTAGAAAACTTGACAGAGGATCTGATAATAAAATACACAACCGCGTGAGTAACCGTGACTATCTCTTTTCATGTTGAGAAGAGAACACGGTGGGGTTATGTTTGACTCGTAGGTAGTTCAGGATCTCTAGCGATCATTACTAATTTGTGACTGTTTGCGTAGAGGCTCATCTTATTCTTGTACTCGTAAGTTAGCCACCATACTTTTGCTTAGCCGCTGTTGCAACCTCACCACTATCCTTTCCATACCCATTAAAGCTTTGCTAGTCTTGATACCCATGGTTATGGGATTGCTGAGTCCTCGTGGCTCACAGATACTACAAAAATAGTTGCAGGTGCAGGGTTCCGATGACTTGACGTGAGAGCGATGTTACCTTTTGTTGGCGTTCTTTCTTCTTCTTCTTCGTCAGTCTTGGGCTAGGTTCCTGGTCGGCAGCCTGGGATAGCAGGATGGATGCCATTGTGCTTTTCATGTTTGCATCCGTAGTCGGATGCCTTGTATTGATGTTGTTGGATTCATGTGACTTGTATGAATTGTTGTATCCCCATATATTTATGTAATGGTACGATGTAATGATATCCATCTTGCTAAGTGCCCGAAATGCGGTTGTGCCCCAATCACGAGTGTGACACGTGATCGGGATATAATTGCATCTTGGGCCTGACAGTAGGTTTGTCCCAAAAATAATATAAAAGTGTATGACAAAGCCCATTAAACATCCAAAACATCATAAATAATAGCATGGAACAATCAAAAATTATAGATTCATTGGAGACGTATCAAGAATCCCCAAGCTTAATTCCTGCGCGTCCTCGAGTAAGTAAATGATAAAAACAGAATTTTTGGTGTGAAATGCTAACCAACATAGTTTTCCAATGTAATTATCTTAACTGTGGCATGAATGTTCAGATCTGAAAGATTCAAGACAAAAGTCTATATTGACATAAGAAATAATAATACTTCAAACATACTAACAAAGCAATCATGTCTTCTCAAAATACTATGGCTAAAGAAAGTTATCCCTACAAAATCATATAGTCTGGCTATGCTCCCTCTTCATCACACAAAATATTCATATCATGCACAACCCCGATTTCAGCCAAGCACTTGTTTTCATACTCTATTCTTTCAAACCTTTCAACTTTCACGCAATACATGAGCGTGATCCATGGACATAGCACTATGGGTGGAATAGAGAGGTGGTTGTGGAGAAGACAAAAAGGAGGGAGATAGTCTCATATCGACTAGGCATATCAACAGGCTATGGAGATGCCCATCAATAGATATCAATGTGAGTGAGTAGGGATTGCCATGCAACGGATGCACTAGAGCTAAAAATATATGAAAGCTCAACAAAAGAAACTAGTGGGTGTGCATCCAACTTGCTTGCTCACTAAGACCTAGGGCATTTGAGGAACCCCATCGTTGGAATATACAAGCCAAGTTCTATAATGAAAATTCCCACTAGTATATGAAAGTGACTAAGTATGAGACTCTCTATCATTAAGAACATGGTGCTACTTTGAAGCACAAGTGTGGAAAAAGATAGTAGCAATTGTCCCTTTTTCTTTTCCTTTTTTCCTTTTTTTTCCTTTTTTCCTTTTTTGGGCCTTTCTTTTTTCTTTGGCCTTTCTTTTTATTTTCTTTCTTGTGGAGGGGCTTTATTGGTTTAGCCTTTCCTCCCATGGGACGATGCTCTAATAATGATGATCATCACACTTTCATTACTACTCCATACTAGAACAAAGTATGACTCTATATGAATGCCTCCGGTGGTGTACCGGGATGTGCAATGAATCAAGAGTGACATGTATGAAAAATTATGCATGGTGGCTTTGCCACAAATACGATGTCAACTACATGATCATGCATGGCAATATGACAATATGATGCGTGTCATATGAACGGAACGGTGGAAAGTTGCATGGCAATATACCTCGGAATGGCTACGGAAATGCCATGATAGGTAGGTATGGTGGCTTTTTGAGGAGTAATATGGTGGCTATTTTGAGGAAGGATATATAGTGGGTGTATGGTACTGGCGAAAGTTGTGCGATACAAGAGAGGCTTGCAATGGTGGAAGGGTGAGAGTGCGTATAATCCATGGACTCAACATTAGTCATAAAGAACTCATATACTTATTGCAAAAATTTACGAGTCATCAAAACAAAGCAATCAACGCATGCTCCTAGGGGGGAGGTTGGTAGGAGTTAACAATCGCGCGCCCCTGACCTCCACACAAAGGTTGACACTTTACAAATACCTCATGCTCTAACTTCGTCACATAGCGGTTCACCATACGTGCATGCTATGGGAATCACTAACCTTAACACAAGCATTTCTCAATTTCATAATAACTCCACTAGCATGAATCTAATATCATTATACTCATATCTCAAAACAATTATCAAGCATCCAACTTCTCATCATATTCAATGCACTTAGTGTGAAAGTTTTTACTACATAGATATTGGATGTCTATCATGTCAAGACTAGTTTTATAGCCTAAGCACATTACCATGCTGTTTTTATAGACTCTCAAATGGATATAAGTGAAGCATGAGAGTTCAACAATTTCTTCAAAATATTATCACCACTGTGCTCTATAAGATATAAGTGAAGCACTAGAGCAAAAACTATTCAACTCAAAAGATATAAGTGTAGCACATAGAGTGTTCTAACAATTCCTAGGCCATATTTAACTCTTTCAAATAGGTGTGTCAAGCAAGGATATTTGTGGCAAACTAACAAGCAAATACTCAAATTATACAGGACGCTCCAAGCAAAACACATATCATGTGGTGAATAAAAATATAGCTCTAAGTATAGTTACCGATGGATGAAGACAAAAGAGGGGATGCCTTCCCGGGGCATCCCCAACCTTAGGCTTTTGGTTGTCCTTGAATTTTACTTGGGGTGCCATGGGCATCCCCAAGCTTAGGCCCTTGCTACTCTTTGTTCCATAGTCCATCAAAGCAATACTCAAAACTTGAAAACTTCACAACACAAAACTTAGACAAAAGCTCGTGAGCTCCGTTAGTATAAGAAATAAAACCACTACTCAAAGGTACTGCAATGAATTCATCATTTGTTTATATTGGTGTTAAACTTACTTTATTACAACTTCTCTATGGTTCATACTTCCCAATATTACTCATAGATGCATTGAAATAGGCAAACAACACACGAAAAACAGAATCTGTCAAAAACAGAACAGTCTATAGTAATCTGCAAGTTTCACATACTTCTGTAACTCCAAAAATTTCAAAATAAATTGGTAAAAGTGAGGAATTTGTCTATTAATCATCTGTAAAAAAGAATCAACTAAATAGCACGCTCTAGTAAAATCTGATGACCATTCTCGCGAGCGCTAACGATTTTGTTTTTCACAGCAAGATCACATAAACTTCACACAAGTCTTCCCAAAGGTTCTACTTGACACAAATGCTAAACAAAACACAAAACCACATCTAAACAGAAGCTATATGCAATATTTATTCCCTAACGGAAGCAGAAACAAAAAAATATAAAATTGGGTTGCCTCCCAAAAAGCGCTATCGTTTTACGCCCCTAGCTAGGCACGATACATGATAGATCTAGGTATTGCCATCTTTGATCTTCACCCTTTTCATGGGGTCAAGCTCGAATCCGGGAGGTTCCTTACATTTCCCTTCATATTCGGAAATCTTTAGACCTAAATAATCCAATCACTTATTACAAAGGGTAATCAACATATTCATGCGGTGGAGATTTCCACTAACACTCTTAAGAGGTTCAAGAGACTTTTGTAGTATTTTTGTTACTTCGCAAATTTTCTCAAAAACTTGCGTCCCTTCCTGGGTTGGATGTGACCCATTTTGGGGAGGTAGTGTTCCCACTATTCCCTCTATAATTTCATGCGCAATTCTAGGATCAATTTTGATAAAATTCCCTTTGGCAACGCAATCCAAGAGTTGTCTATGAGACATATTCAAACCAACATAAAAATTGCGAAGCAAGATTCTAAAATTCACCTCTAAGGTGCACTTACGATAAGATTCCATCATCCTAAACCAAGCATCTTTTAAATTTTCTCCTTGCTTTTGCTTGAAGTGAAGAACTTCAAACTTGGGAGACAAAGGAGCGGATAAGGGGCTAGCCATGACGACAGGGCAAAGCGAACGATAAACACACGGCAGAAGAAGGGCAAATAAAATGACAAGGGTGAAGTGGGGGAGAGGAAAACGAGAGGCAAAAATGTAATGCGAAGGGTAAGGGTTTGTGATAGGTACTTGGTATATGAATTTTGCGTAAGCCTCCCCGGCAACGGCGCCAGAAATTCTTCTTGCTACTTCTTGAGCTTGCGTTGTATTCCCTCGAAGAGGAAAGGGAGATGCGGCACAGTAGCGTAAGTATTTCCCTCGGTTTTTGAGAACCAAGGTATCAATCCAGTAGGAGACCACGCGCGAGTCCCTCGCACCTGCACAAACAAATAAGAACTTCGCAGCCAACGCGATAAGGGGTTGTCAATCCCTTTACGGTCACTTACGAAAGTGAGATCTGATAGAGATGATAGTTCATATTTTTGGTATTTTTGTTTATAAGAACATAAAGTAAAAGCGGAAAAAGTAAAGTAGGTGTAGATTGATATGTTGAGAATAGACCCGGGGGCCATAGTGTTCTCTCATGGCTTCTCTCATGATAGCGATATTCTACGGCGGGTAAACAAATTACTGTCGAGCAATTGATAGAAAAGCGAATAATTATGAGACTATCTAGGCATGATCATTATATATAGGCATCACGTCTGAGACAAGTAGACCGAAATGATTCTGCATCTACTACTATTACTCCACACATCGACCGCTATCCAGCATGCATCTAGTGTATTGAGTTCATAAGAACAGAGTAATGCCTTAAGTGAGATGACATGATGTAGAGGGATAAACTCAAGAAATATGATATAAACCCCATATTTTTACCCTCGATGGTAACAATACAATACGTGCCTTGCTGCCCCTACTGTCATTGGGAGAGGACACCGCAAGATTGAACCCAAAGCCAAGCACTTCTCCCATTGCAAGAACTATAGATCTAGTAGTTGATACGTCCAAAACGTATCTATAATTTCTGCTTGCTCCATGCCTCTTTTGTGTGATATTGCTATGATATTTATGCACTTCCATACACTTTTGATCATATTTGGACTAACCTATTAACTCAGTGCACCACAGTGCCAGTTCCTGTTTTCTGCTGTTTTTCTATTTCAGGTTTCCCCCATATTAAAAGTGCTCCAAAAATTCCGGGAAAAATACAGGAAAAATCAGCGTACAGGAAGCTTCGCGAAGAACCAAAGCGGGGCCAGAGGGGAGCCAGGGGTGGCCCAGGCGGCCACCCGGCGCGGCCCCACCCCTGGCCGCGCCAGGGGGGCGCCTGGGGCCCCGGCTCCGCCTCTGGTGACCCCCCTTCGCATATATATTCCTCGCGTCCCGAAACCCTCGAGGACGGAACCCTTTTTCGCGATCTCGCCTCTGTTCCGCCGCCGCCGCGCTTCCAAGATCGGGAGCATCAGGAGAACTCTTCCCGGCACCCTGCCGGAGGGGAGAACCACCACCGGGAGCTTCTCCACCACCATGGACGCTTCTCGGATGAGTCGTGAGTAGTCCACCTTGAACCATGGGTCCATGATCAGTAGCTATGTGATGTTCTCCTCCCCTCTTTGTTCTTCATGGTTTAGACCTCGTGAGCTGCCCTACATGATCGAGGCACATATGTAATCTTTATGCTGTTGCTCTGCTGAGTTTGCTGGGATCCGATGGATTATGAGATTATGTTCAGATTGTGTGTGAGTAATATATTTGATTCACCTCTTTTATATTTATGCTCTTGAGTAATTCTTGCATGTTCTCCGTTGCTGTTTATTGCTTTGGCCAAGTAGTAGGTAGTAACTCCAAGAGGGAGCGTTATGCTTGATTGTGGGTTCATGCCCCCTGATGACTAGCCTGAGTGACAGAAACATGAGTCTAGGGGATGTGCTTTTGCCACAAGGGGGAAAACAACGGTGCTTGTACTTGCGGGTGCAAGGATTGTTTACTTTACGCAAAGTTCTTTTAATGCAGTTGTCTGTTGCTTTGAGTTTACACTTTGGGTGGGATTCGCAACTTAATACCAGCGAGATGTTCTGGATAGATATCTCAAGGTGGATGATTAGTAGTAGATGCAGATGGATTTCGGTCTACTTGCCTTGGCGTACCGCCCATGCTTTTGAGCCTCTACCTTTCCTTGCAGCATAGTTAGCATTGGTTTGCGCACATAATCCTGTCAATTGCCCAGCTGTAATTTGTTTACCTCGCTTTGCTATTTTATCGTCTTTTGGGAGAGAGACATCACTAGTGAACATCATGGGACCCCGGTCCATATTACCACCACTGATCACACCCGCTATTTACTTCCTGTTCTTATTTCCTAGTTGCAGTCATACCTATCATTATTATCTCTTGTGTTTGATCCTTTGTAAACAACAAGGCCGGAGGGATTGACAACCTCTCTGTACTCGTTGGGAGCAAAGTTATTTGTATCTGTGTGCAGGTCCTGTCAACCGATAAGTTTCTGGCGCCGTTGAGACCTTCTTGTCGACCCTCGGAGTCTCACGGGATTCGATCCTTGGTATCTTTGCCCAGGGAAACTTGCTGCTACGCTACATCTCAAACCTTCCACTTGGGGTAACCAACGAGGGGCGAGAAGCCATCAAGCAAAGTTTCTGGCACCGTTGCCGGGGACTCCACTCTTCAAGATAGGGTAGTTGCACGCTATCTATTATCTTTGCTTTTTAGTCTTGTTAGTTTACCTTTCACTTTTTGCTTTAGTGTCCCTTACGAAAAATCACAAAAATAGTTATCTTGCTTTTAGTTGGCATTATGTTTGGTCCTTTTTCCTTTGGTGAGGCAGAAGTGCTCACCTTTAAACAAAGAGGTGGTGAAAGTCTAAAAGATGCTGGTATAGAATTAATGATTCTCAAAAAAGAGCCACCAAGAAGCAATCTACTACTATCCTGCTTAGAAATTTTTATGTTGGAATTACTTCTTGGAATAGGTTTATTCTAGATTCTGCTATCAATGGAAATTTCCTAGAAGCTCCAGTTTGGGAATCTCTTAGTATTATGGAAAATCTTGTTGGAAATCCCCCTGTTGTTAGCATTCAAGAGGACATTACCCTAGCTCACATTATGAAAAAACTTGAAAAGATAGAGCTAGAGATGCCAAGCATTAATAAGATAAATGAGTTGGACCGTAAGATCCAAGGGAATTTGAATAGGCTTGATAGCTCCATGCATAAAATTCTCAAAACTTTGGAGACCATCAAATCCCATGACTTGGATTCTTCTAGGATAGACAAGATTGAGGAAATCTTTGACACTTTAGGAACTACTTTCTCCTTAATCAAAACCAAAAAGGTAGAAACTCCGGCAAAGAAGGAACCTAAGTTCGTTTACGTTCCAAAGGCTCCTCGTTCCAAAAGTAATCCATCTATTGCCAAAGGGGTTGAAACTGTGAAAACTTTGGAAGAAATACCTCTCTTTGATAAATTTATAAATGAATCTCCCATTGACTTTCCACCTTTTGGTTTTCTCCCTAGAAGTATCTTTACTAGGCCTTTATTTGAAAGTCCTCTTCAGACTAGTTGTACTATTGAAGAGCTTTTTGATGATCTTGATGATGGTTCAATTGATACAACTTGATCTTTTTGCATCATGCCTAGCTTAAAGGCATAAAAGAAAGCGCTTTTGGGAGGCAGCCCACAACGAATTAGGTTTTATTTTGCTTTTGTTGTGTCTTGATGTTTGTTACTACAGTAGCATCATCATTGTATCTTTTCTTTTCAGCTTTGTGCCAAGTTTAGCCTCCGATTGCAAGAAAGTTCAAAAGTTGTGACGTGCTGTCCAGAAAATAGATTCTGTCCTTGGACAGAAAAATTCAAATAAAATCACCAGATAATCTTTTTGATCTGAATTTTTTTGACAGCGTGCTATATACAATTGGCTTTCGGGCGTCCGTTCTGAGTTTTTTGATTTGAGTTGCAGAAGTGCCCCGAAAAAATTATTTACTACTTGCTGGTCTGTTTTTCACATATTCTGTCCTGTTTTGCCTTTTCTTTGTTTTGCAAACCTTGAGCTTGCTTTTTCTTTGCAAAAACCTTTTGGCAATCTTGAGAAACATTAGCTCTTCAAGATTATCTTTATTTCCAGTAGGGAAAAGTTATTTTATTGTGGGTACTAACCTCGCTAATCAGATTATTATGAGTTATGTATGAAGGGAGTTTTCAAGTGTGCGAGGGAAGATGATAAAAAAAGATTCAGGAGGGTCAAACGCTCAAGCTTGGGGATGCCCCCATGCACCCCCAAGAAATATTCAAGAAGACTCAAGCGTCTAAGCTTGGGGATGCCCCCATGCATCCCCTTCTCCATCAACAATTATCAGTTCGTCTTTCGTTCCACTATAATTATCACTTCATGTGTTATGTGCTATGCTTGGAGCGTCTTGCTCTTAGTTTCCTTTTTAGTTTTCTTTAGCTTTGCTTGCTATTCATAACAAGTTAGAACCCAGCTTTCTTTGTGTGGGAGAGAAACACGCTCCACTTCAACCTAGAACACAACATAGGATTTTCATGCTTATCTTTGCTGTGTGTGTTCTTTGTCTTTCCATAGCTGCTGTCATGTTTAGCTCTTAGTTTTCATGCTTTTCTTTTTAAAGAGCTTTTGTTTAGTTGGTTGCTGAACTCTCTTGAGTTTTCATGTTTATCTTGTTAAGAGAGTTTGCCTGTTGCACTGAGTTGTGTGCCTTAACTTAAAGTAGGTAATTGAGGTTGCTATTTAATTTTAGTAGTAACTTGCAATAGTTTTGAGGTATTGCCATGAGTAATGTCTGAACTTTTGGTGTCAAGAGATTTAGCCTATTAGTGATAGATGTCGTATTTTGGGCAATCCGTGTTTATTTTCGAAAACCTACAAATAGTTGAGAACTTTAGCTACTAAATGGATCACTAATCTTTGGAGGGATCGAATATTAGAGTACACTCACGTACCATGAGCCGAGGATGCGCAAGGATAACCAACCCCCCATACACTCCTCCTCGGGGTACTTGTCTCTTTGTGAACCTCCTAATTATATTGAGAGTTACCGATAATAAGTGCATGAGTTCTTCGGACTAATGTGAGTATTCGAAAGTTGACACTTCCACCTAGCCATATTTTTCTAGCCTCTTCGGTACCGTGCATTGCCCTTTCTCACCTCGAGAGTTGGCGCATACTTCGCCGGTGCATCCAAATCCTTGGCACGATACGCTCTGTCATCATAAGCCTCATTATATCCTTCCTCAAAACAGCCACCATACCTACCTATCACGGCATTTTCATAGCCTTTCCGAGATACATTTCCATGCAACATCTATCTTCTCATGACTTGATCTTCATGTCATACATGCTTTTTGCTTGATCGATGAGCCGCATGCTATTTGGGCCTTGCCCTAATCATTGCTACATGACGCGCTAGTATCATTGCATATCCTGCTACACTGGCAGAGGCATACATTTGCATACATCATGATAGTTTCATTTTCTTTATATTGAGTACTTTTGTAAAGTGTGAAAGATCTTCTATACTTCTTGTAATATATAGAGTGTTGCCCCTAAAGTGAGGAAAAGATCCCAAAGAGGACAAAATCAAAAGATCCCAAAGAGGACAAATGAGAGTTAAATAGAAAGAGCCATTGAGGCCACAAAAAAATAAAAAAATAGAAAAAAGAAAAAAGAAATAAAAAGAGAGAAGGGGGCACACTACTATTCCTTTTGAGAGATCCACACTCGTACTCCATCTTATACCTTGTACTCCATAGAGATTATCATTCATGCATATAGCTATGTGGGGACCTTCACACTATAGAACTTGGCTTGTATATTCCAATGATGAGCCTCCTCAAAAGAGCTCTAGGTCTTCTTGAGCAAGCAAGTTGGATGCACCCCCACTAGTTCCATTGGAGAGCTTACATTAGCTCATATGTGCATCCGTTGCATGGTAATCCCTACTCCTCACATCATATCTATCATTTGGCTTTCTCTCGCCTATGATTGTCCTCATTGATGTGAGCCTTTCACACCTTTTTTTTGTCTTCCCCCTTCATCATTTTTCTCTTTTTGCCATCCTAAGTGTTAACTTTCTTGCTTACGCTCATCCATTGCATGAGTGCTCAAAATATCGAAAGGGAGTGGATCATTTTGACTTGTACCTGGCTGACGGTCTGGGGATGAGTCAAGATAAGATTCCAAAGAAGACCAAGTGTGAAACTTTAGTAGATTAAGTTCTCAACAATACAAAAACTATGTTTTACTCTCTCGTATATCCCTATCCCCTTTCTTGCACGCAAACACCATTTGGAGACATTTGAGTCACGGACAACGAGAGCTCTTGCACCTTTGTGTTCTTATGTTGCTTGTTACAATGCTAATATAGACTCTTGCTTGTTATGACTTGAATTGAATTACATGCCGTGATTGCTTTACTTAAAAGTTCTTATATGGTTGATAGCATGTCACCACAGAAATTATGCTTGTTATCATTTACCTACTCGAGGACGAGCAGGAATTAAGCTTGGGGATGTTGATACGTCCAAAACGTATCTATAATTTCTGCTTGCTCCATGCCTCTTTTGTGTGATATTGCTATGATATTTATGCACTTCCATACACTTTTGATCATATTTGGACTAACCTATTAACTCAGTGCACCACAGTGCCAGTTCCTGTTTTCTGCTGTTTTTCTATTTCAGGTTTCCCCCATATTAAAAGTGCTCCAAAAATTCCGGGAAAATACAAGAAAAATCAGCGTACAGGAAGCTTCACGAAGAACCAAAGCGGGGCCAGAGGGGAGCCAGGGGTGGCCCAGGCGGCCACCCGGCGCGGCCCCACCCCTGGCCGCGCCAGGGGGCGCCTGGGGCCCCGGCTCCGCCTCTGGTGACCCCCCTTCGCATATATATTCCTCGCGTCCCGAAACCCTCGAGGACGGAACCCTTTTTCGCGATCTCGCTTCTGTTCCGCCGCCGCCGCGCTTCCAAGATCAGGAGCATCAGGAGAACTCTTCCCGGCACCCTGCCGGAGGGGAGAACCACCACCGGGAGCTTCTCCACCACCATGGACGCTTCCCGGATGAGTCGTGAGTAGTCCACCTTGAACCATGGGTCCATGATCAGTAGCTATGTGATGTTCTCCTCCCCTCTTTGTTCTTCATGGTTTAGACCTCGTGAGCTGCCCTACATGATCGAGGCACATATGTAATCTTTATGTTGTTGCTCTGCTGAGTTTGCTGGGATCCGATGGATTATGAGATTATGTTCAGATTGTGTGTGAGTAATATATTTGATTCACCTCTTTTATATTTATGCTCTTGAGTAATTCTTGCATGTTCTCCGTTGCTGTTTATTGCTTTGGCCAAGTAGTAGGTAGTAACTCCAAGAGGGAGCGTTATGCTTGATTGTGGGTTCATGCCCCCTGATGACTAGCTTGAGTGACAGAAACATGAGTCTAGGGGATGTGCTTTTGCCACAAGGGGGAAAACAACGGTGCTTGTACTTGCGGGTGCAAGGATTGTTTACTTTACGCAAAGTTCTTTTAAGTTGTCTGTTGCTTTGAGTTTACACTTTGGGTGGGATTCGCAACTTAATACCTGCGAGATGTTCTGGATAGATATCTCAAGGTGGATGATTAGTAGTAGATGCAGATGGATTTCGGTCTACTTGCCTTGGCGTACCGCCCATGCTTTTGAGCCTCTACCTTTCCTTGCAGCATAGTTAGCATTGGTTTGCGCACATAATCCTGTCAATTGCCCAGCTGTAATTTGTTTACCTCGCTTTGCTGTTTTATCGTCTTTTGGGAGAGAGACATCACTAGTGAACATCATGGGACCCCGGTCCATATTACCACCATTGATCACACCCGCTATTTACTTCCTGTTCTTATTTCCTAGTTGCAGTCATACCTATCATTATTATCTCTTGTGTTTGATCCTTTGTAAACAACAAGGCCGGAGGGATTGACAACCTCTCTGTACTCGTTGGGAGCAAAGTTATTTGTATCTGTGTGCAGGTCCTGTCAACCGCTAAGTTTCTGGCGCCGTTGACACCTTCTTGTCGACCCTCGGAGTCTCACGGGATTCGATCCTTGGTATCTTTGCCAAGGGAAACTTGCTGCTACGCTACATCTCAAACCTTCCACTTGGGGTAACCAACGAGGGGCGAGAAGCCATCAATAGGCCAAACCAAACCAATAATTCTAAGAGACTTGCAAGGATATTGTAATCATACATAAAGAGTTCAGAAAAGAACCAAATATTTCTCATGGATAATCTTGATCATAAACCCACAATTCATCGGATCTCGACAAACACACAGCAAAAAGAGATTACATCGAATAGATCTCTTCGAAGACCGAGGAGAACTTTGTATTGAGATCCAGAGAGAGAGAGAGAAGAAGCCATCTAGATACTAGCTATGGACCCGAAGGTCTGTAGTAAACTACTCACAACTCATGGTGAGGCGATGATGATGATGTAGAAGCACTCCGTGGTAGATCCCCCCTCCGGCGGAGCTCCGGAACAGGCCCCAAGATGGGATCTCACGGGAACATAAGGTTATGGCGGTGAAACTACGGTTTTCTCTGTTGCTCTGATGGTTTCGGGGTACGTAGGCTTATATAGGAGGAAGGAGGGCATCGGGGGCCTTACGTGGGACCCACGAGGCAGGGGCGCCCCCCACCCTCGTGGGCACCACGCAAGCCCTACTCCGTGGTTCTCAAGTCTCCCGAGCGTGATTTTCTCCAAAAATATCCCTCCTGAAGGTTTTATTCCGTTTGGACTCCGTTGATATCCCTTTTCTATAAAACCCTGAAACAGGCAAAAAACAGCAATCTGGACTCGGCCTTTGGGTTAGTAGGTTAGTCCCAAAAATAATATAAAAGTGTATGACAAAGCCCATTAAACATCCAAAACATCATAAATAATAGCATGGAACAATCAAAAATTATAGATACGTTGGAGACGTATCAAGCCTCCGGGTGACTCGAAGAATTTGGTAGAGGGTCATTGTTGTTTTGTCTTGTCCCGTGGGGTCCGTGCTGGCTGACGGGCGCGGACGCTGAGTCCAGCAGTTGGTGGGCGTAGAGCATTGTCGGGCGAGGACGCAGAGTCCGCCGGCTGGGGGGCATGGAGCCAGAGCCCTGCCGGGCGCGGACATGGAGTCCATCGGCAGGTGGGCGTAGAGCCCTACTGGGCGTGGATGTGAATTTGCAACTTGCTAAGTAGAATGTTGGGGATGTCACGTGAACATTTATATGCATGGCTGATTGAAAGAACATGTGGTGCCCCCATGTTTGGTTTTGGTAATTGATGACACTCTCTATGGACTGATTGTTGCCTTGAGTTGTATTTGAAGGATTTGTCCATAGGATTTTCTTGGAGTCCAGTTGTTGGTTTCTAGAAGAGTTTGTGAGGACTAAGGTGCTATTAAGGAATTATCCAAAGATTGGTCATGTGAGTGTTGAGCTTATTGCAAGCATGTCTTGAAGAAGAGTGTGTGATCATTCACGTTTACCTCAAGACATCACCCAAATGAAGAAAGTTGGAAAGATTCAAGGTTGATCAAGACTAAGTCAAAGAGTGAATCAAGTTGATCAACACACAAAGCATATAAGATGTACCGAGAGGTATCAAGTGATCCCATGGTAAGGTAAGCATTGTCCTTTACGCTTCGTGTACTAACCCATGGTCTATGTGAAAGTTCTATGTGGGGTTAGGTATGTTTCCATGGGTTTGCGTCAAGAGGAAGATATTATACAACCCATGGAGGATGACATCAAGTGGTGATCGTCATCAAGTTTGCGGTGTGCAAGTTTAAGTGAAGCATCACGAAGAGATCAAGTGCTTGAAGCTTGCCGTCCATTGTGGTGACAATGGACTTATGAAAATATCCCGAAGAGTGGCTCACCCATAGTGGAGTATGGGGGAGCAATCTACTAGTCTTCATCGAGCCAACGCAATCAAGAAAGGTGGTACAACTTGAGGGAGTCAAGATCGTCATCATCTAGCTCAAGTGGACTATGTGCAAGGCAAAGGTTTTCCGTTGATAGGTTCTCTATTTTACCGGTCTCATGGTGGTAGTTGGGAGACCGGGTTATAGGATCGATTGTCGTATTATCAAGGGGGGCTCTCAATGAGTAGCTTGATCGTATCGTTTGTAGAGAGCTCAAACCATTGCATCCTTGCATTATCTTTATTTGTTCTTATTTGGTTTTTCTCCTTGTGAGATTTAAAGCTTATGGCCATCTTGATGACAAGCTCGAGTTCATCGAAAATGGACTTCACACTTGCATCTTCTATGATGTTTTCAATGTTGGAGGTTATGCCAGTTCTTCTTTGTTGGAGGTTTTACTCTTTTATATCTTAGGCATACCTCCCCTGCCTCTTCTTATTATAACCAATCGTTGTTGGATGCTACTCGTCGTCATCTATCCAACAAGCTTGAGTTTGCTCAATCGAAGCTCATTTGCAGAAGTTATGGCAGTTCTGGGCTTTCTTGTTGCTCCTGCGGTAGTACCGCTGGGCCGGAGCGTCAGTACCGCTTATAGCCACAAGCGATAGTACCGCTGTTTCACAGCGGTAGTACCGCCCATGGCTACATGCGGTTGTACAGCTCCGGTTTTGCGCTAGTACCGCCTCGATTCCGGACCGTCGCTTCTCGTGTCGGGTTGGGCGGCAGTAGTGCCGCCCTACCATCGCTACTAGTGCCGCTCGGGGGCTCTCTTTCATGTTCCTTCTGCCGTTGGAGTTGTGCGAGGTCCCAGCGGTAGTACCGTTGGGCCGAGCGGCAGTACCGTTGCGGCCAGCGGTAGTACCGCTCGTTGTGGGGTGACGATGGGGATAACGGTTGGATTTTTCTCCCCGCCCGCTATAAAAGGGGGTCTTCTTCCCTATGGAGCCTTATACTTTGAGCTCGTGTTCTTCCCCCATTTTTGAACTTCTTCGAGCTTGCTATCTCCCAATCCCTCCATGGATTCTTGCTAGTTTTTTTTGGGGGGGGGGGAGGAGATCTACATCTACGTTTTCACCAATCACTTTCTCCTCTATGTGAGGGGAACCCATTGGATCTAGATCTTGGAGTTCTTTGTGTTCTCTTCCTGTTCTTCCTCTCATTTTCCTCCCTAGCATTAGTTGCTTTGGTGAGATTTGGGAGAGAAGGACTTGGGCACTCCGTGTGCCCTTACCATTGCATTTGGTGCATTGGTTTTAGTTCTCCACGGTGATACGTGGAAGTTACAAGTTGAGAAGCTTATTACTCTTGGGTTCGTGGTACCCTTGAGTTTGTTCCTCTTGGGTGCTTGGGCGCCCTAGACGGTTGAGGTCACCTCGGAGCCATATTCTATTGTGGTGAAGCTTCGTGGTGTCGTTGGAAGCCTCCAATTAAGTTGTGGAGATAGCCCCAACCTTGGTGGTGTTCGGAGCTCAATCATTATGGTCTAAAGCTCCGACCAAGCGTTGGGGTCTCCAATTAGGTTGTGGAGATCGTCCCGAGCAATTTGTACGGGTTCGGTGACCGCCCTCAAGGGTCCCTTAGTGGAATCACGACATCTTGCATTGTGCGAGTGCGTGAGGAGATTACGGTGGCCCTAGTGGCTTCTTGGGGAGCATTGTGCCTCCACGCCGCTCCAAACGGAGATTAGCATCCGCAAGGGTGTGAACTTCGGGATACATCGTCCTCTCCACGTGCCTCAGTTATCTCTTACCCGAGCCCTTTACTTATGCACTTTACTTTGTGATAGCCATATTGTTTCTTGCTATATATCTTGCTATCACCTAGTAGTTTATCTTGCTTAGCATAAGTTGTTGGTGCACATAGGTAAGCCTAGTTGTTGTAGGTTTTGTACTTGGCAAATTAACCGCTAGGTTTATTCCGCATTTGTTCAAGCCTAAACCGTAATTATTTTAAAGCGCCTATTCACCCCTCCCCTCTAGGCAACATCCACGATCTTTCACTGATGCCGGCTCGCTTTCGCCCGAGCCCCTTAGTCACTTTTCTGTCCATCACACCCTTTGGCTTTTGCTCTTGCCAGCCGGCTGGACGGGTTGCAATCTGTAGCTGAAACCAAAGAGTGGGATGCAAAGTGGATCATCCAAGACACTTTCTCCCTCATCGGTTTTTGTGTGCAGGCGACCTCTAGCTTTTGCTCTTGCCAGTCGGACAACCGGGTTGCGGTCTGTAGCTGGAGACGAAGAGTGGGTCTTCGATGTCGTAGACAGTACTAAGCTAACACGGAAAGGGAGCTACTTGGATGAGATGGACAAATATGTAGTCGGCTGGCGACTGAGCCCGCGGGGGCAAGGACCAGCCTTGTGGCGTCTCCCAAGGAGGTCTGAACTTAGCGCGACGGGCGCTGGACACCCACCACACGTGGGTGATACGTCTCCAACGTATATATACTTTATGAAGTATTCATGTTGTTTTATTATCATTCTTGGATGTTTTACAATTATTTTATAGCAACTTTATATCATTTTTTGGGACTAACCTATTGACTCAGTGCCCAGTGCCAGTTGCTATTTTTTGCAATTTTTTACATCGCAGGAAATCAATATCAAACGGAGTCCAAACACCATGAAACTTTTTGGAGAGTTTTTATGGACCAGAACGCTGAGGATGGGCCAGAGCAGCACCTGGGGGGTGCCCCGAGGGAGGCACAACCCACGAGGGCGCGCCTGGGCCCCCAGGCATGCCCAAGTGGGTTGTGCCCACCTCGGTGGCCTCCTGCACACCCTCTTTACCCTATAAATTCCCAAATATTCTGAAAACCCTCATGGTGAACCTAGATCAGAAGTTCCACCGCCGCAAGGCTCTGTAGTCCGCCGGAGGGGGAAACCATCACAGGTGGCCATCTTCATCATCCCGGTAGCCATCGTGATGAGGAGGGAGTAGTCCGCCCTCGGGGCTGAGGGTTTGTTCCAGTAGAGATGTGTTTAATCTCTCTCTCTCTCTCTCATGTTCTTGAGATTCACAATCTTGATGTATCGCGGGCTTTATTAATATAGTCGGATCATATGGTGTTTTCCCCTCTCTATCTTGTTGTGAGAATTGAGTTTTCCCTTTGAGATTTCGTTGTTATCAGATTGAATACTTTTATGGATTTGAGAACACTTGATATATGTGTTGCAATTAAATACTCGTGGTGACAATGGGGTATCATATTGATTTAGTTGATATGTGTTTTAGCACTCAACTTGCGGATTCCCGCGGTGACATTGGGGTAATCTATGCATAGGGGTTTATGCACGTTCTTGTCTTTGTTTCTCCGGTAGAAATCTTGGGGCACTCTTTGAAATTCTTTGTGTTGGATTGAGTATTGTGACTTTGAATTTGTTTTTGGTGTTATTTTAGTACGAACTCTTGATAGATCGATCGGAAAGAATAACTTGTGTTATTTTAGTACGAACTCTTGATAGATCGATCAGAAAGAATAACTTGTGTTATTTTAGTACGAACTCTTGGAAAGATCGATCGGAAAGAATAGCAACAAACAATTCCTTCTTATGTTCTCCGCTAGATAGGAACTTTGGAGTAATTCTTCATCGCACTTTGAGGGATGGTTATGTGATCCAATTGTATTAGCATTGTTGAGAGATTGCACTAGCGAAAGTACGGACCCTAGGCAATGTTTCTAAGCATTGCAATACCGTTTGTGCTCACTTTTGTTACTTGATACCTTTCTGTTTTTTGTTGTTACTATTACAAAAACCAATATCTACTATCCATATTACACTTCTATCACCATCTCTTCACCGAACTAGTGCACCTATACAATTTACCATTGTATTTGGTGTGTTGGGGACAGAAGAGACTTTTTATTATTTGGTTGCAGGGTTGTTTGAGAGAGACCATGTTCATCCTACACCTCCCACATATTGATAAAACTTAGGTCATCCACTTGAGGGAAATTTGCTACTGTCCTACAAAACTCTACGCCTGGAGGCCCAACACGAGTCCACAAGAACAAGTTATGTAGTAGACATCAGTGGGCCTGATAAACTCGTAAAGCATGACTTAGCTGATTTTATGCCCCAGGCTGGGATGCAGTCTAGGCCATTGAACCGGTGGCATCCGAGTCTGCAGAGCCGGGCGAGACCGGGGCAGAGCCGGACGTTGCCGGATGAAGCCTGAAGAGGCGTAGCCAAACATCGCCAGCTAAGGCCTGAGGAGGCGAACGACCAGACGTGGCCGGCGCAGAGCTTGAGGAGGCAAAGGGCTGCACGCTTGCAACCAATAGGTCGTAGCCAGCCAGGAGCAGCCAGCCTGCATCCGAACATGAGGAGCCATCAGCCTGCAGCCGACCAGGAGGGTGCAGCCGACCAAGAGGAGAAGGAGGTTGCGGCCGGCTAGAAGGAGTCGTCAGCATGCAACCGGCCAGATGGAGCCAGCAGCCGACGAGAAGACTGCAGCCGTCCAGGAGGAGCCAACAACCTGCTAGAGGGTTGTAGTCTTCCCCGACCTACTTTAGCCATTGACGGTTGTGTGTACTGATCGAGATGCATGCTTAGTTGTTCTTGCATAGTGACGGGTGGTGGCTGCCGGAGCTCAATGAAGCTGTGACGCATGTTGGCCTGCACGCGCCTAACCATGGCGACGAGCTCGTTGGGGAGTATCTGGCCGGGTCGGTCGGGTGACGACACGAACGGCGCGCCCGAGGAAGGCGCTGACGGGGCACGGGCTGAAGGCAGGCGGTGAGGATGCGTCGTCCCGTGCGGTCGCATCGGGGGTGTGCTGCTGTCGAGCCCCTGAGCCCTACGGAAGAGATGACGATGACACCACCGTGGTGATGACAAGAGGGTCACGCTCGGACCATGACTTCAGCCGCAACTTGCACCATGGTGGGCGCCAACTATCGTGGTATTTGCACGGCAGATGCCATGGGATAGCTAAAAGAGGTGAGAGCAAGACTACGGTGGAGATCCAGGACGGGGTTAGGCAACAACACACGATGATATACTCAGGTTCGGGGCCCTCGTGTGGAGGTAACACCCCTAATCGTGCAAGAATTTCTAGGATGAACTCATGATCTACAAGGTTTCTCTTGGAGGTGTATCGGAGGAGGAGGAAGATGATATGAGCTCTGCTCTTTCCTTCCAGTGTGTGTAGAATGAATCTGGTCCTGTGCCATCCTCCCGTGGGAATGCTCCCCGTATCACCTTATAAGAACGGCGCCCAGGGGACAAGAGAGTGAGGGTGGAGTAAAAGGGGGCCTCATGGGACCCAGGTGGCTGCTTCGTCTTGTATCGTGAGGTCGTGTAGTGGGCGATACTATTTGTTAATAGTTCCCGACTATAACAGTATGGCTGACTCTGGAGTCTGTCAGCCATAATGTCTTCTGCTTATGTCTGATGGGACGCCTGAAGTTAACTTTGGCGGTCTGCAGCCAGCCGGGCTCCTACCGGTCGGGCAGCCGATCTTTTGGCTTATTTTCTTCTATTGTCTTGTTGATTCATTGGGTTTGGCATACCAGGGGTTACTCCCTCGGTATCGCTTTGAAATGTTGTCTTGTCTCCTTGAGCTTACTTGGGGGGTCATCCCCCCGACGCCATTAAAGAACTAGTTATTCTTGGTTTCTGGCTTATCCTGATGTTCCATCGGCCCATCCGCTCTCTGATCCCCGCTAGTGGAGCATATGCTCGTCGTGAAAAAGAAATCTTGGTATTATACTGGATGATTCTTTTATTTGGGGGAGTCAAAAAATGTAAGAATATACTAAATATGGAATTGCAATGGCACGTGCACTTGAATTTTACAAGATTTTGGTTCGGTTGATTTCATCAAATAAAATAAAAAGATTTTTTTAGGACATTTGAGTGGATGTTAAAATTCCTATGCAACATAACACGAAGGAATCCTTAGGGGAAAACACCCTATATGGTTTCCAACGATAATTTATATGATTTCTACCCTCGGAAAACTTATGTCCTGGGGAGGGTTGACGGTTGACGCCGTAGGCCGTCGTTATCCTCCTCTTGCCTCCCTCTTCGAGTTCACCATCCCATCTCTTGCTCTTTCTTCTTCCTGCGTGGATCTTATGGTTGATGAGCCTTCACGCAACAAGGTGAGGTCGCGAATGTAATGTGCGTTGCATAGTTTTCCCATTGTAAGAACAAAGGCCAGTCCATTTCAAAGCACTTTGTTAAATAGGTGTCACTATAATTTAATCAATTGACGTCGGCGTAGTTATGTCTGCTATTGCAACCGGTTGGATGACATGCTGCAAATGATGAAGAGGGTCACGCTCGGACCACGACGTCAATTGAAGAGGGTCCTCCTCCAACTGTCGTGGTATTTGCACGACAGATGCCATGGGATGGCTAAAAGAGGTGAGAGCAAGACTACGGTGGAGATCCAGGACAGGATTGGGCAACATCACATGGTGATATACTCAGGTTCGGGGCCCTCCTGTGAAAGTAACACCCCTAATCCTGCAAGAATTTCTATGATGAACTCATGATGTACAAGGTTGCTCTTGGAGCTATATCGGAGGAGGAAGAAGAGGCTCTGAGCTCTGCTCTCTCCTTCCCGTGTGTGTAGAATGAATCTAGTCCCGTGTCATCCTCCCATGGGAAAGCTCCCCATGTCTCCTTATAAACACGATGCCCAGGGGACAAAAGAGTGAGGGGAGGAGTAAAAGGGGCCTCATGGGACCCAGCTGGCTGCTTCGTCTTGTCCCGTGAGGTCGCGTAGTGGGCGGCACTATTTGTTAGTAGTGCTCAACTGTAACAGTGTGGCTGACTCTGCAGTCTGTGAGCCACAATGTCTTCTGCTCATGTCCGATAAGATGTTTGAAGTTGACTTTGTCGGGCCGCAGCCGGTCGGGCTCCAGCCGGCCAAGATGCAGCCAGCCGAGCTTCAGCCGGGCGGGCAGCCGATCTTTTGGCTTATCTTCTTCGGTTGTCTTGTTGATTCGTGGGGTTTGGCATACTCCCCCGATATCGTTTTGACATGTTGTCTTGTCACCTTGAGCTTACTCGGGGGGTCATCCCCCGACACCAAAGAACTACTTATTCTTGGATTCTCGCTTATCCTGATGTTCCACTAGTGGAGCATATGCTCCTCGTGAAAAAAAGTCTTAGTATTATACTACATGATTCTTGTATTGGGGGAACTCAAAAAATGCAACAATATAATAGATATAGAATTGCAATGGCACGTGCACTTGAATTTTTCAAGATTTTGGTTCGATTGATTTCATCAAATAAAAGTAAAAGATATTTTTAGGACATTTGAGTGGATGTTAAAATTCCTATGCAATATAACACGAAGGAATCCTTAGGGGAAACATCCTATATGATTTCCAAGGATAATTTATATGATTTCCATCGTTGAAAAATTTATGTCGCATGGAGGGTTGACGCCGTAGGCCGTCGTTGTCCTCCTCGTGTCTCCCATCTTGGATATCACCATCCCATCTCGTGCTCTTTCTTCTTCATGCGTGGATCTGACGGTTGATGAGCCTTCATGCAACAAGGTGAGGCCGCGAATGTAATGTGCGTTGCATAGTTTTCCCATTGTAAGAACAAAGACCTATCCATTTTGAAGCACTTTGTTAAATGGTGTCACTAGAATTTAATGAATTGACGTCGGCGTGGTTGTGTCAGATATTGCAACTGGTTGGACGACATGCTGCAAATGATGAAGACATGTATTCCGAGACGTGCTGCAAGCAATGAGAACATGCATTGCAATCGGTGGGTCTACATGCTACAACAGGCTGGATGACATGCTGTAAACGACGAGGCGGACACAACTATTGTTAGAACCACATGCTGTGATCGGCAACAACAGACCAAGGGGATGAGGGTCGTATGTTCCCGATCGTATACGAAAGGGGATTCGGGAGTCTGGCTGCGTTGAGATTGGTTTTGCCATGTGTTCTCTGATGGAATGGGTCGTATAAGATTTTTTTTCGAGCTGATGATCGCCCTTGCAGCCGGTAGGACGACATTGCGTGGGTTGTTGGAGGATGCTGAGTCCAGCACAAATCTCGGTGCAAAGATCCAACGGCGCGCACTGGACTGAGACTTGATTACTTTGCGCGAGGTGGCCACCTACTCGCACAATTGACTCATCAAGTCATGATCGTGAGTTCTCTGACTGCTTCCGTCGTGTGATCTCTTCTTGGAGCAACAGGCCGGGGGTCCACCTGCGGGTCCGGCACCCCGAGTTTCGCTTCTTTAAATTCTCCCTCCCGGCTTTCTACTCGCCTCCACCGCGACACACCCACGAGCCACGAGGCCACGAAGCCACAGCTCCCAACACAGACGCAAGCGCACGCAAACGACACAGAGCGCACCGTTAGCATGAGCTCGTCGGCGCAGCTCAAGCGGCTGTACCAGCTGGCGGTGAGCAACATCGTGGCCATCGTGGCAGTGCCCTTCGCAGCCTCGGCCCTGCTCAAGGCGGCGGAGCTAGGGCCCGAGGAGCTGCTCGCCCGGCTGCGCGCGCTCCGGCCCGTGCACATGTTCCTGGCCGCGTTCGTCCCGGCCGCGGCGGCCGCCGTCTACCTCAAGCTCCGGCCGCGCGCGGTGTACATGGTGGACTACGCGTGCTTCCGCACCAGCCCCAGCTGCCGCGTCCCGTTCGCCGCGTTCCAGGAGCACGCCCGCGTGTGGCCGGGCTTCAACGAGCGCAGCGTCCGGTTCATGTCGCGCCTCCTCGAGCGCTCGGGGCTCGGGGAGGAGACATGCCTCCCCTACGCGCAGCACTACATCCCGCCGTCCCGCGACCTCGAGTCCTCCCGCGCCGAGGTCGAGCTCATCGTCTTCTCCGCCATCGACGACCTGCTCGCCAAGACCATGGTCGCCCCGGAGGACATCGACATCCTCGTCGTCAACTGCAGTCTCTTCGCCCCGACGCCGTCTTTCGCCGACATGATCGTCAACCGGTACAAGCTCCGCAAGGACGTGCGCAACGTGCACCTCGCCGGGATGGGCTGCAGCGCCGGGCTCATCTCCGTGGGGCTCGCCAGGAACCTCCTCCAGGTGGCGCCCAGGGGCTCGAACGCGCTGGTGGTGTCCACGGAGACCATCACGCCCAACTATTACATGGGCGAGGAGCGCGCCATGCTCCTGCCCAACTGCCTCTTCCGCATGGGCGGCGCCGCCGTGCTGCTCTCCACCAACGGCGCCAACGCGCGGTTCCGGCTGGCGCGCGTGGTGCGGACGCTGACCGGCGCGCAGGACAGCGCGTACCGCTGCGTGTACCAGGAGGAGGACGAGCGGGGCAACGTGGGGATCAACCTGTCCAAGGACCTGATGAGCATCGCCGGCGACGCGCTGAAGGCGAACATCACGGCCATGGGGCCCCTGGTGCTCCCGGCGTCGGAGCAGCTGCTGTTCGCGCTGTCCTTCATCGCGCGCAAGGTGGTGAGCCGCGGGATCAAGCCCTACATCCCCGACTTCCGCACGGCGTTCGAGCACTTCTGCATCCACGCCGGCGGGCGGGCGGTGATCGACGAGCTGCAGCGCAGCCTGACGCTGTCGGACGAGCAGGTGGAGGCGTCGCGGATGACGCTGCACCGGTTCGGCAACACGTCCAGCAGCTCGCTGTGGTACGAGCTGGCGTACGTGGAGGCCAAGGGGCGCATGCGCAAGGGCGACCGCGTGTGGATGATCGGCTTCGGCTCCGGGTTCAAGTGCAACAGCGCCGCCTGGGAGTGCATCCGCCCGCCCGCGGCGCCCGCCGGCGCCGACGGGCCCTGGGCCGCCTGCATCCACCGGTACCCCGTCGACATCCCCGACGTGCTCAAGCATTAGCCTAGCCAGCCCAACCAAGCTCTCGGCAGCTCGTCTCGTGCACACTCGTACACACACGTTCGCTCGTAGTACACAGAAAAGTCCACACACTCCAGTAGCCGCCACCAGGTAGTAGCACTAGCTATACTAGTAGTCTACCAACGATCGATCCGTGCTCTGTACGTAAAACTACCAAGTATTCATTGCTGCATGCATACAGTGAGCTCGTCTCTCTCTGCACGTTGCTTCGCATTGATGTATGCTTCTCCCTTTTACTCCCTACGTGATCATACTGTAGTGCCATACGCACCAAACGTTTTAACTGAAGAGGAACGTGAGATCCTGACGGCCGCCCTGGCGATGGGAACGTGTGGTCGGCCGGCCTGGTAGGGTTTGCATTGCAGCACAGACCTCATCGCCTGTTCGCCACTGTGCTGTGCTCCATCGACCACGGTAGTGCCTGTGCGCTGCGGCCTCCTCCTCGGCCTGCTAGGGTTGGTTGCTTTGATCATTTCCCCTCTCTGTTACCCTCGTTATCCTTAGTCGTTACGTGCCGCACGCTCAATTGGTGTGATGATCAGCACCCGTATCGTGTACACAAGTCCCTCCGTTTCCGTTCCTGTTTCTGTTTCTGGGATAATGTTCTTGCGATCCATGCCCGTCCCACGAGTTAATGAAACGAGGAAGAAGAGAAAGCTGGCTCGCTCGCCCGACGCGTCTGCCTGTCCGCTTACCCACCTACCCACCCCTGCTCATCAATTCATCTCTGCGCGCCGCGGCGACGGACGGGCAGTCACTCACCGGATGGATCAGATTGCTCGCTGTCTGAACCTGCCGCTTCGGCGCTTTCCGCGCAGTCAGGGCCTGACATGCCGCCCCGGTTTTTAATCCATCCCTGCACGCGCAGTCCTGTCCCGCCGCTGGCCTGGATTTATTGCCTGACGCGGCTCTGCATGCATGCATGATGCACCAACAGGAGGCGATGCGGCAGGAGGAGGCGTGCGTGTCGGTGTCGCCGGCCGGCGCGTGCGGACCGTGCGAGCCCAATCAATACCGAGCACCGGGTGGCCGCGGAGCAGGGGCACTGTGCGTATCGGCGAGCCTAACGGTGGCGTGCCATCGGGAGCGCGCCCCGCGCATGCATGCCATCGGCGTCGGCGTCGGCAAAGGGTGGCATGTCGCCGTCCCCGCCGCGTGTCCAGCCCAGCTCACCGCCTCGCCGGTCCGTCCGCGTCCAGGGCCCTCCCGCGCGCCGGAACGGCATGAATGCGCGGCCGCATCGCCTCAACCGCGGCCACCACATTCACCGGGCCTGCATGCAGCCAGCCGAGTAAATGGCCGAAATGCACGCACTCAGTTGGACCAACACGGCCAAACATTGGCACCAACCACCCGTTGCTTTCCTCTGCCTTTTGTGGTTTTCGCAGGAGGAAGAGGAAGAAAGCCAGCGATCTCCCACCCGAAACGAGATGTTTCAGAACGAGACAGTGTGGCGATCTGGCTGCGAGGAAAAGAGCAGACACGCCAAACATCTGGCCGTTTGTATGTATATATGATGATCTGAACATATGCATATCTGATGATCTCTACCAGCACATGCAGATGAGCCAACTGCTTCTTTGACTGCATATGCTCTCCCTCGCTCTCTTTCTGTCTCTTGCCAAATATGCAGATGTAGCAATGGCAATGGGTGC
>LR738716.1:33226577-33252019 GCA_902687465.1 Secale cereale | reverse complement strand
GTATCGTCACTTTCCTATTTACTCGCCTCCTCGATTTTCGCGCGTAACCCTTATCCATCTTGCTTATAAATAGGACCAGAAGCCCTTTCCATTCTCCCCTCGCTTCTTCCGTCCCGTCTTCTTCCTCGCGACTCTCTGTCTCTGTGCTTCACCGGCGCCGTCATCCTCTGCTTCGCCTTCATCAACTTCTGTAGCATCCGTCTGTTGCCGTCAGGTTTCTTCCGTGCACCGCCGCCACTCATCCGACTAGGTATGTCCTTCTTGTTATTTCATCTTAGATCTTTTAGGGTTTCTGTGAAGTTCGTCACCATTCATCTTCCTTTCCTTCTGCCATTATAGCTTCTCTTCTGACCTTGATATCTCTTTATGCGCTGATGCTGTTCATATCTCCTTATAAAACATCGTGATATCTCATCTCTGGTAAAGTAGATTCATCCCCAGAAACTGCATCACTTTGAACATAGGTTTGCCTGTTCGTCATTTTAATCTTGATTTTCGAACAGCTGTAGATCCAAAATTATCGCTGCAACCTGCAAAAACTGTTTTTCCCAGACTTAGTGAAATTCACTTTTCTGAATACTCACATCTGTCATGGCGGCTTAATTTTCCGACTTATAATTATTCTTATGCCATTAGGCCCCATTTAAGCCGCCATGCTGAATTTGTCGTATAACATTTGTTTCCGGGTTAACAAATTGATTCTGAACCGGCAATAATCTTTCCTTCTTTAGGCATGCATGTTCATAATGCCACCAAAGACAATCGCCACGTGCAACTGGGTCCCTTCAATTGTTACTGAAGCCACACTGGCCGACTTTGTCAAAGTCGGATATTTGCCAAATGCTCCAGTTATGCCTTACCGTGCTCCTAACCCGGGCGAAGAGAGACCTGTACCCAAGGATGATGAAGTTATTGTTTTCACTGACCACATGAATCGGGGTTTCTCACCGCCCGACTCTAAATTCTTTAGGGACGTTCTGCACTTTTTCCAACTCCATCCCCAAGACATCGGACCCAATTCCATGTCAAGTATCTGCAATTTTCAGGTTTTCTGTGAAATATATCTTCAAGAAGAGCCCAACATCTTGCTTTTTAGGGAGTTCATTTATCTAAACCGCCAGAACAAATTTACCAATGGCCCTAGTTTGGAGCTTGGGGTTGTCTCCATCCAAAGAAGAAGAGATTCTATTTTTCCTTATGCCTGTCTGCCGAGTCATCCAAAAGATTGGAATAAAACTTGGTTTTATTCTAAAGGCACTTCTCCGGCTAACGAGCATCCATTGCCGGGTCTCCGTATTCAACGTTTAGATACCAATCATCCTCTTACTAAAAAGCTCACTGCTGCAAAACGCAAGTCAATTGCCCCCACTCTTTCAAAGGTGAAAGCCCTACTAGGAAACGGGCCAACTGGAATTGACTTAGCCCAGTGTTGGCTCGCTTGGAGGATTATTCCTCTGAGCCACATGTCCGGTTTAATGTGCGAATATACTGGATAAAAGGATGATCCTTTACGTCATAGCTCTGAGGATCTGGAGGAGGATGTCATCGCAGATATGACAAAAACTATTTTAAATGAATCCTTGGCTGACTGCAGCAAAGTGGGCCTGTCACCCTTTTGCAAATCTAACCCGACACTAGAGGTAAGTCTTCACTTTAACTGTTGTCATTTTATAATTATAATTCCCTTTCCAATCTTGAACTTGCCACCTCTCACAGGCTAAGTCGGCCTTCTAGAAAAATATTTATGATCATGAAGCTGCCAAGAGGGCCAGAGCCGCCAAGAGAGCCGTTAAGAAGACCAAGAAGAAAACCAGTGCTTCTGAATTGTTGGAAATGAACTACGACACTGAGTCGGAGGTAGTCCTTGACTCTCTTGGTTCTTACTTCAACTATCTTATTGACACTGATTATTGTCAGGATGACACGGAGGCCAGCCAGGCCGCGGATGAAGAGGTAATTACTATTTCCTCCGGCTTAGAATCCTTGCCAAGACAAAAAGTTCGACGGGTTATCTGGAAAGTAAGATTTTCACACCCTTCAGTTCATTTAGATCATCACTTTATTTTGAAGCAACAGCAACACGAGAGTCCGTGTCGGACTCGAAACACCGGAGAAGAGGAATTGTCCTCCGGCTTACCAAATACCCCGACTCGTTGAAAACACCGGAATGAGGTCTTTCCATTCTTAAACTCTCATTAACTGCTAGCGGGTCTTATATGTCAACCACTGAACTTGTCCGATTCAAATTATCAGGAAACCTCTCGTTCATCCTCTCGCGACTCATCTCAAAGTCAACTTCCGGCTTTCAAGACCGCCCTTGGGTAAATGATTTCTTCTTTGTTCAACTTATCCTTGAATCTTTTATAATCTTGCAGCAAACTTACTTTAATTCATGCAGCGGCCATGCTAAACCTGTCAAGAGGGCTAGGGTAAATAAACCGGCAGCTGGTCCCAAGGTCATTGAGTCGGCGCCGCAGGCGCCGGTAATAGATGATCATAGGCCAACTGAGGAAAACACTCATGAGGCTCCTCCTGAGATACGTGATGCCTCCATGGATCCTGCCAAAGTTGACTCTGCACCTGCTGAATCGCCTGCCCCGTCTGAGCCGGCAGAAGACTGGACTGAAGATGTCACATTTATCGGTACTAGTTTCAGAGAGCCGGGCAACCCGACTGTGTTAGCCAAACACACCGCCAAGCAAGAACTTGTTGAAAAGCGAAGAGTGAGGTTTGACACGTCTCAGTATGCACAACTGAGTACCGATGAAGTCTTTTCTAGTTTTCTCAATCAGGTCCACATCAATCACGATCTTGAAATTGATATGGTGAAGCAGATGCACATGAAATTTGAGGTAAAATTCTTGACCAAACTATAATCGTCCTTCCAGCCCCCAAGTCTATTGGATATGATAAAACTGAATATGCTGTAGACTTAGAACAATTGTCACCTTTTAAATCGGCATACCACTTAAAGAAAAATCCATCCTTGAGGAACATTGCATATGTAGCCCCCAAGGGCCGGCTTAATCAGGTTGAATGAGCCGGTCCTTATTATCATCGCATAGAACTTGCATGTACACCCTCCATGAGCCGGTGGTAATAAGTATGTTGCCATCGGGTTAATATAATTAACCGATAATACAGAAGCAATATACATTAGCCCGCAAGTGCCAAGTGTTGTTGCTTGCAAAGTGCTTGGGACTTTATGTTCATGAACTAATAACTTTAGAAAAATTCCGCATCCATTAGCCCCTAAGGGTCAAGTGCTCTTGCTTGCAAAGTGCTTGAGAATTTAGTAACATGAATCCGGCTCAGAAAAGAACAACTTCAGCCTCCATTAGCCCCCAAGTGCCAAGTGTTGTTGCGTGCCAAAGGCTTGGGACTTCAATCTTTGTAAACCGGTACCAATTCGTTTCATGCTCTCTTTGTCTGTTCAGGAAACCATTGCTGAATTACAAACACAGTTAGAGGATGCCAAGAACCGGCTTAAGCACCAAGAATCAGAAACTTAGAAAGCTGAATCAAAGTTTCAATTTAGCCTGTCTGAAGCAAACGATTTGAAGGCTAAACTTAAGTCCGAGGAGTCTGCATGGGCTAAAGAAAAGACTGCCTTGGTGCAACGAGCTGAACAAGCCGAAACGTCTCTTGAAGCGGTGACAACTGAGCTCACCGACTTAAAACATCGTGTCTCGGAAATGACTGCAGCCATCTTGGGTAAGCCACCGTGTTATAACTTTTAAAATAAAATCTTGGGGTAACTTAACTCGTTACTGATCAACTTAATGGTCATGTAGGTAGGAGAAGCAGTATTCTTGGCAGAGATCCACTTGTAAAGCTGAAAGCCGTCTACACCCTTGTGGAACAACTGTATACTGGAGCGCAGCGTGCCCTGGTGGCTGTCTCTCCGTCCAGCCAAGCACCAACAATGTTTGTGGATATCTTAAGAAGTCTCTTCGTTCTGCCTGCTAGAATAGACGAAATCAAGCGGTCGTCTGCAAGAGCCGGTGCTGTAACGGCCTTGAGCCGGGCTAAGGCGTGGCTTCCAGAGCTGGACCCATCTGACTTGGCTACTAGGTACCCAAGTTTGAAAGAAGACGGCTCAGCTTTTGACCATAAAGACTTCGCTGCCTGTGTCAAGGACATCCGCCCACTGGCCAGTTTGATTGCGAATGAAACGGACTTGTCCAAATATCAGTCGGCTTATGATATGGAGAACCAGAAGATGTCCACTCTGTCTTACGAAGTGATGGATATGATTCCTCCAATTAGTAAGCATACCATTGCCCGTGAAATTGATCCCTCTGATCTTATTGATGAGGCGGCTAAATTTGAAGCTCTGGCTGGCTTGGATTGGTTGGGGCAGAATTTTCAGACAGAGGAGAAGGAAGAACCAGTGAAGGATGACCCGAAATCATCAAAGCAGCAAGGCCAAGGAGAATGAACCGCCAGGCGGCTCATGTACTTATGATAAAAACTTTTGAACTTTTGTCTGGCTCACAACATCTTGTAATAGGATAGCGAAACTTTTCACCTGCTGGCTTATTGTGCCAATTGTCGCGTCATCGTGCACACTTCTTGTCTTTTGATGACATTATTGATCCGCCGAATATTGAAATCCTTACTTTATACTTGTGATAGTATTGACGTGCGTAGATTAATATAAACTGTATCCTGCATATAAACAGAAAACAAATGCCCTGGCAGTTTACCGTCGGACGGGTCATTGTGCCCAACCGGTGCCACTGGGGACAGATGTCCAGAACCAGGACCGATTTAATTGTTATAAAAATAGTTATACCCGAAGATACGATTTGGACTGCCGACTTGATCAGTCTTCATATAGTCATAGTCTTGTAAAGGTATAATTCCAGAAATAAGATCATTATTCTCTGGCGCTTAGAGCCGTTCATTAGATTGGGTTGCAGAGACCCGGGGAGTCTTCAAGTATGAGCCCTGAAGGGTGGCAGCTAGGCCGAACTTGCAAAGAACGCAAAACAAAAACGAAAACTCACAAGAAAGCAAAGAGAATAAAAAAACGATTGAAAAACACTCGAGGTTTTTGCAGGCCGCCAAGCCAAACGTTCTTATTCAATGAAACTAGCCTTGGTGGCCCCTGGAAGGTACGTGCGTGCTATGAGCCGGCTCTCACAGTACCCAATCGACATTTGAACCTAGACAAGTGCAGGTCTTTGTTTTTAAAGATAGACTTGCCTAGAGTACGCGGGGTCAGAGTTGCATCTTGCATCATAGGCCGAGTTATCCAAGTTTCAAGGAAGGCGGCATTTTGAGCCTGGATCTATCCTGACTATATGTAGCACCGTGCTCTCGCAGTGACAGCCGGCGTTTGAACCTTAGCAAGCTTAGGTCTTGGTCAAATACGCCATTAAGACTGATTGCCAAGAGTTCGCCGGGTCAATCAGGATGACATGATGGAGTTGAATCAGCTGGGTACAGGTAGGATGACCCACATGTTATGTCCTCTTTGGTCGAATACGCCTATGTTTGAACATAACACGGTCAAATGGGTAGCAATGTTGTGTTCTCTTTGGTCGAATAGGCCTATGTTTGAACATGAAGCCCCTAAGTGACATACTTGCAGATTATTCTCATCAAGGGCTTATGTTGGAGCTGTGCTATGCATCCAACTCTGTCACGCCCAATATGCGATTCTATCTCGATCACTAGATAAAACTTGTGATTGAGGCACAACCGCATTTTGGGCTCTTAGCAAGATGGATATCATTACATCGTACCATTACATGCATACATGGGGGATACATACAATTCATACATCAATCAGTTGAATACAACATCATCACATACAAGACATCCGACTACGGATGCAAACATGAAAAGCACAATGACATCCATCCTGCTATCCTAGGCTGCCGACCAGGATCCTAACCCAAGATCGGCGAAGAAGAAGGAACTCCAACACAAGTAAACATCGCTCTCACGTTAAGTCATCGGAAACCTACACCTGCACCTGTTGTTGTAGTATCTGTGAGCCATGAGGACTCAGCAATCCCATAACCATGGGTATCAAGACTAGCAAAGCTTTATTGGGTATGGAGAGGTTAAGTGGTGAGGTTGCAGCAGCGGCTAAGCATAAGTATGGTGGCTAACTTACGTGTACAAGAATAAGATGAGCCTCTACGCAAACGGTCGCAAACTAGTAATGATCGCTAAGATATCCTGAACTACCTACGAGTCAAACATAACCCCACCGTGTTCTCTTCTCAAAGTGAAAAGAGACTGTCACAGTTACTCACACGGTTGTGTATTTTATTTCGGATCCTCTGTCAAGTTTTCTACAACCGGATGTTAACAAATTCTCATCTGCCACATAACCGCGGGCACGGCTTTCAAAAGAACAAAACCCTGCAGGGGTGTCCCAACTTAGCCCATCACAAGCTCACGATCTGCGGAGTCGCAACTCCATGTTGGGGAGACCCGAGTATTCTCGGAATCCCGTGCTCAAGATATTTCGCCAAAGGTAAAACCAATCCAGCAAGGCCTCCCAGCGTGTCGACACCCTAATAGTAGCCGCGCGTAACTCTACTCAGGCCACGATCGGATGGGTCATCCTATAAGTATATACCAATCCTCGAGTTTCCCCATGGTGGCCCCGCAGTCTGCTCAGTTTGGACCAACAGTCATGAGGAGCACTGGCACGGGGGTTGATTAAGAGTCCTCGGGTGCTAGCCGGTCCCTATGCAAGTTTTAGTTATTAGGCAAATGTAGTACCAAAGTTGGGTCTCGCTGGAAAAGCTTTAATCAGTGCGAATTATCAAGGGGGGGGGGGCATAAACCCCAACCGTGTTAGGAACGCAAAATCAAGGAACATAACGCTGGTTTATCGGTTCTTAAGACGGCATGAATGGAACAAAACACCGAGCAAAAGGCAAAGCCTTCCACCCATTGCCAAGTATATATGTACATTAATTAAATTAATAGATATTGTGATATTCCAACAACAAGATCCGACATGGAGAAATCTTCATCTTCACCTGCAACTAACAACGCTATAAGAGGGGCTGAGCGAGCGGTAACATAGCCAAACAACGGTTTGCTGGGATGATGTCAAATGTTAGAGGTTTCATGGCCACAAGGAGAGGCTAACAACAAATAGATAGGTAGTGTGACATATAGCGATAGCATCGAGACAACTAGCATGGTAATGATAGTAAAGGTATCCAAGGTGACGGTCATCTTGACTGAGATCCCGCAAGGAAGAAGAACGAGTCCATGACGAAGACGAAGAAGAAGCCATGAAGACGAGCCAAGTGTAGTCGAACAAATCCTCACGATCGCAACGGAATAAGCACTAACGAGAAGAAATAAGCAACACGGTAAACACACCACACAAAAACATGACATAATGCCCAACCAAGTATGATGCAAGACAAGTCTATATGATGCAATACATGGCAAGGGATGAAGCATGCAAGAACATCAACAAGGCAAGTTTAAATGAGGCCGGAAAACAACATATAACAATTCCGGTAAGTCCTCATATGCAAAATTTCGAAATTGGTTCAGATCTGAACAAACCTTATGTTAAAGTTGTTAAACAGCAAGTTAACATGCACCATGATGATCTACTCGAAATTCTAGTCAAGTTACATATAAAGTTTATTTAATTCGGAGCTACGGCCTAGAAGATATGAGAAAAACAAGTCAAGCATGTCATTGACGCAAAACGCATCCAAACATCAAGCAAACACACTCCAAACATGTATACAACATGTTATTATGCATCTACATTTAAAAACACACAAGTTTCATATAGGACACGCTCAAAACGGAGCAACGGTTTATCACATACACATGGAACAAGTTTGAAACACAATCTGTCCAAACAGCAAGTAGGCATGTAGTTGACATCAAAACAACATGATACAATAACATTTCATGGCAACAAAGGGCATGGCAAGCATGTACATGTCAAGCACTACAAGTATGATCTCTGAGTTACTACCAAACACCACTAGAACATGCTCAAAACATCATGGCAAGATTGCAAAAGATAACAGTTTCACAGACTTAGTGAAATAAACTAGACATGGCAGCAACAACGACAAGTAGGCATGTTTACAAACTTGTGCAACTCATCTCAAAGCATATCATGGCATGTGAATATAACCAACAACAAGAAGACATGTTTATGAAGCTACTCATGGCAAGAACATCGTCATAGGACGCATAGAACACTAGCTATTCACATGGCAAAACTAAACTTGCTGATAACAGGCTGACAGAAACATTTTATAGCAACTTGAGAGCATGAAAACAACAAGCTACAGCAGACCATATATGCAAACAAGGGCCTGGATGGATAGATCATAACATGGAAAACAAGACATGATCATTGGACAACCCAAAACATTCATGGATTTGAGTGGGGCATCAAGCAAACATGGCATCAGGTTATAACAGTTTCAGACTTAGCAGTTTTCAACAAGTCATAGAAAATAACAACTGCGAGTAGGCCACTTTACAAGCTTATTGCAAACACCACAAGGCATATCATGAAAAGTGGATTGCACCACAGCAAAGATGATATGATTGTGCTTCTAAAACATATTGACATGTAGCTCAAACAAAAATCACACATAAAGATATGAAAAAGACGAATCAACATCTTATAACAAGTTTCAGCACTTAACAGCCACATGCACTTTTGCAACAGAGATAAACATGGCAATACGGCACCTAACATGAATGCAACAGACACCATCATGTAGAGCACTTCACAAAGAACATCTTGACATATCATACACTCCATTTGGACCAACATGCACAAAGATACAACCTCACGAACATGCTAACATGTTGTTGACAGACAACTAGAGCTGACAAGTAACATCACATAATAGTTTTGCAACGAAGATTAAGACAACAAGATGAACAGTAACATGCATGCAAATGCAACTAACATGTAGAGCACTTCGAGACGAACATTTGGACATTTCATTTGCTCAATTTGAATAAACGTGCACAAAGTTACAAGGGGTCAAACATGCACACATAATATGATGTAACAGGGACTTAGCCGTTTTTGATAGAAAACAGAGTGAGCGTCAGATACTAAAACGTGTACTATGCGGGGGTTAGGTGGGCTCACCATGGGCCAAGCCCAGGACGCAAAGGAGGGTAGGTGGTCGGGCTAGGCCGGAGGAGAGATGGGCCTCGACGCGGTCACGAGGAGCTGGGCCGGCCCGGCTGGGGTCGAGGCTGGGCCCAGGCGGAGGTCCTCCTCCTCCCGATCCCGCCTGGATCGGGGAGGCAGGGTGGCGGCGCACCTTGCTCCGGCGAGGACCAAGGGCGGCGGGCAGGCCGGAGCACAGGGGACGGCCGGATCCGGTCGCGGGGCTGTCGGGGCTCCGATCCCGGCCGGATCGAGGCAGAAGCAGGCCGGCGGTGGCTATGCCATGGCACGGCGGCGATGGGAACATCGGGCGGCGGCGCGCGAATTCGCGGGAGGCGGGGCGGCGCTGGTCGCCGGAGGGTGAGGCGGGGTGCCCAGCGGCGGCGGCGGATGGCAAGGACGGCGGCGGGGTCCAGCGCAAGGGGTTGTCGGCAGCAAGGCAGCTGGCGGAGGGGACGGAGCAGGGAGGTGGCTCGGGCTTGCGTCGGGCCCAAGGCGGCGGCGGCCGGGCCGGACAGGCCTGGCTCGGGCCTCGCGGGCCCTGGCGGCGCGTTGCGGTGGGAGGCGGCGCGGGGACAGGTGGCGGCGTGGGAGTGGCTCGGGGCGGCGGCGTGGCTGACATGGCAGCCTCTGGTTGGCTGGGCGACGTGGCTGCGGTGGTGGACATGTTCGGCCGTCGGCGGACATGTCCGACGGCGCGGAGGGAGGAAGAAGACTAGGGTTTCGTCCGAAATTCGGGGGAGGGGGTTGTTTTATAGGTAGAGGGAGCTAGGAGAGTCCAAAAGAGGTGTGTTTTCGGCCACACGATCACGATCCAACGACCGAGAGCATGGTGGTGGTTGGCATGGGTTTGAGGGCTGTTGTGGAGGGGTGCTGGGCCAAAAGAGAAAGGGCTTCCAGCGGTTCACGCGGTTAACCGTTGGGATATCAAACAGTCTCCGAATGCGATGAAATTTGGCAGGCGGTCTACCTACGCGTCACAAACTCGTCATGATTCCTTTGATTTGGGTAATAAGCCTCTTGAGAAAACATGTATGATGATAACAAGGACTCAACTTTGAAAAAATGGCAGAGGCCCCGAATTAGCGGGGATGCCGGCTTTATTATATTGTACTGATATTTACATCATCGAATTACATCATGAGAGCCGGAGGCTTAAGTATAGTAAGGCCGGAGGTGAGCAATATTCCACGGCCGATTAGTCTCCTCCTCTGACGTGCGTGAGTTCTTGTGCTCTCGAATGCCGATCAAGTAGTATGACCCGTTGTGCAGATTCTTACTGACGACAAAAGGTCCTTCCCAAGGCGGCGAAAGTTTATGCATGCCAGTCTGATCTTGGATGAGCCGGAGAACTAAGTCGCCTTCTTGAAAGGTTCTGGTCTGGACCCGCCGGCTGTGATATCGTTGTAAAACCTGTTGATAGATCGTTGAACGAGCCGCCGCGAGATCACGCTCTTCATCCAATCAATCCAACGCATCTTGATGTGCCTTCTCATTATCAGCTTCGACGTAAGCCGCCACTCGCGGCGAGTCGACGGATATCGCTGGGAAGAACCGCCTCCTCTCCGTAGACCATGAAGAAGGGCGTGTATCCTGTAGACCTGTTGGGTGTCGTATTAATGCTCCATAACACAGAAGGCAACTCTTCTACCCAACAACCCGACGTTCTCTTCAAAGGAACCATGAGCCGGGGCTTGATCCCTCGTAGAATCTCTTGGTTAGCCCGTTCTGCCTGACCATTGGACTGGGGGTGAGCCACGAAAGTTACATCAAGCCGGATATGCTCACGCTGACAAAACTCCCTCATAGCACCCTTGGATAGATTAGTGCCATTGTCTGTTATGATACTATGGGGAAAACCAAACCGGAAAATCACCTTCTTGATGAATTGCACCGATGTTTCCGCATCACACTTGCTGACTGGCTCTGCCTCGATCCACTTGGTGAATTTGTCCACTGCCACCAACAGGTGGGTCTTTGGATCTTTGGATCTTTTAAAAGGTCCTACCATATCAAGCCCCCAGGTTACAAACGGCCAGGTTATGGGAATCATCCTCAACTCTTGCGCCAGAACGTGAGCACGCCGTGAAAATTTCTGACAACCGTCACATCTACTGACCAAGTCTTCAGCATCCGCATGAGCCGTCAACCAATAGAATCCATGACGAAAAGCTTTGGCTACCAGAGATTTAGAACCGGCATGACGAAAAGCTCTGCCGGGTCGTCCCCTTATATACACGGGTTGACGCCCTGCGGCCTACGGAGTCCCGGCCGGCTCATACAATCGTGTCTGGCCCGGTGACTCTTATTACATGCCTTACAACACAAGTCACATGTATGGCAGTTGATACTCACATGCCTTAAGCCACAGCATGCCTTGGGCCTTTAACTAAATCGGCATCTTTAACATGCTTCTGGGCTTGGCCCATGAACCGCCAGTGGGTAACCTGGCCCCTCCTGGGCGGGTCATATGAAATACTTATATTCCCAACACATTCCTTAATGGATTTCTGAAAGAAGAGTTGTATATGATGCAACCAGAAGGTTTTGTCGATCCTAAAGGTGCTAACAAAGTGTGCAAGCTCTAGCGATCCATGGATGGACTGGTGCATGCATCTCGGAGTTGGAATACATGCTTTGATAAGGTGATCAAAGCATATGGTTTTATACAGACTTACGGTGAAGTCTGTATTTACAAGAAAGTGAGTGGGAGCACTACAACATTTCTGATAAGTATATGTGAATGCCATATTGTTGATCGGAAATGATGTAGAATTTTCTGGAAAGCATAAAGGATTGTTTAAAAGAAGTTTTTTTAATAAAATATGTCGGTGAAGCTACTTACATATTGGGCACCAAGATCTATAGAGATAGATCAAGACGCTTGATAAGACTTTCAATTAGTACATACCTTGATAAGATTTTGAAGTGGTTCAAAATGGATCAGTCAAAGAAGGAGTTCTTGCCTGATTTGTAAGGTGTGAAGTTGAGTAAGACTCAAAGCTCGATCACAGCAGAAATATATAGAGAGAATGAAAGTCATTCCCTATGCGTCAGCCATAGGTTCTATAAAGTATGCCATGCTGTGTACCAAACCTGTTGTGTACCTTGCCATGAATTTGGCAAGGAGGTACAATAGTGATCCAGGAGTAGATCACTGGATAGTGGTCAAAATTATCCTTAGTAACTGGAGGACTAAGGAAATGTTTCTCGATTATGGAGGTGATAAAGAGTTCGTCGTAAAGAGTTACGCCAATGCAAGCTTTGACACTAATCCAGATGACTCTAAGTATCAATCTGGATGCATATCGAAAGTGGGAGCAATTAGCTAGAGTAGCTCCATGCAGAGCATTATAGACATAGAAATTTACGAAATACACACGGATCTGAATGTGATAGACCCGTTGACTAAACTTCTCTCACAAAGAGAAACATGATCACACCTTAGTACTCTTTGGGTGTTAATAACATGGTGATGTGAACTAGATTATTGACTCTAGTAAACCCTTTGGATGTTGGTCACATGGCGATGTGAACTATGGGTGTTAATCACATGACGATGTGAACTGTCGGTGTTAAATCACATGGCGATGTGAACTAGATTATTGACTCTAGTGCAAGTGGGAGACGGAAGGAAATATGCCCTAGAGGCAATAATAAAGTTGTCATTTTCTATTTCCTTATATCATGATAAATGTTTATTATCCATGCTAGAATTGTATTAACAGAAAACTTGATACATGTGTGTATACATAGACATAACACTGTGTCCCTAGTAAGCCTCTACTAGACTAGCTCGTTAATCAAATATGGTTAAGTTTCCTAACCATAGACATGAGTTGTCAATTGATGAATGGGATCACATCATTAGGATAATGATGTGATGGACAAGACCCATCCGTTAGCTTAGCGTAATGATCGTTCAGTATTACTGCTACTGCTTTCTTCATGTCAAATACATATTCCTCGGACTATGAGATTATGCAACTCCCGGATACTGGAGGAATGCCTTGTGTGCTATCAAACGTCACAACGTAACTGTGTGATTATAAAGATGCTCTATTGGTATCTCCGAAGGTGTTTGTTGGGTCTGCATAGATCAAGATTATGATTTGTCAGTCCGAGCATCAAAGAGGTATCTCTGGGCCCTCTCGGTAATGCACATCATAAGAATTCTTGCAAGCAATGTGAAAAATGAGTTAGTTGCAGGATGATGCATTACATAACGAGTAAAGAGAATTGCCAGTAACGAGATTGAATTGGTATGAAGATACCGACGATCGAATCTCGGGCAAGTAACATACCGATGACATAGGGAATAACGTATGTTGTCATAACAGTTCGACCGATAAAGATCTTCGTAGAATATGTAGTAGCCAATATGAGCATCCAGGTTCCTCTATTGGTTATTGACCGGAGAGGTGTCGAAGTCATGTCTACATAGTTCTCGAACCCGTAGGATCTGCACGCTTAACGTTAGATGACGATTTGTATTATATGAGTTATGTGATTTGTTGACCGATTGTTGTTTGGAGTCCCGGATTAGATCACAGATATGATGAGCAGTCTCGAAATGGTCGAGAGGTAAAGATTGATATATAGGACAATGGTATTTGGACCCCAGAAGTGTTCCGAGTGATACTGGGTTACCAAAAGGGGTTCCGGGCAACCCCCGACAAAGATATGGGCTTAATGGGCCAAGTAAGGGAAACACACCAGCCCATAAGGGGCTGGTGCGCCCCCTATAGGGCCAGCCACGTGGGTAGGAAGGGAAAGGAGAGGAGGAAAAGGAAATTATGAAGTAGGACTCCTAATTCCTTCCCCTCCCCCTCCTTCCTTCCCCCCTAGTCCAAATATGGTAGGGGGGGGGGGCGAATTGGACTAGGGGGCCAAGTAGGATTCCTCCCACTTGGGCGCGCCCTAGACTGCCTCTCTCCCTCTCCCTCCTTTATATACGTGGGGAGGACACCCCTAGAACACAGAACAACTATTGTTTTCCGTGTGCGGCGCCCCCCCTCCAAAGTTTACGCCTCCGGTCATATCGTCGTAGTGCTTAGGCGAAGCCCTGCGCAGATCACTTCACCATCACCGTCACCACGTCGCCGTGCTGATGAGACTCTCCCTCGACACTTTGCTAGATCAAGAGTTCGAGGGAAGTCATCGAGCTGAACGTGTGCAGAACTCGGAGGTGTCGTACGTTCGACTACATCAACCGCGTTAATACACCGCTTCCGCTTTCGGTCTACGAGGGTACGTAGACACACTATTCCCGTCTCGTTGCTATGCATCTCCTAGATAGATCTTGCGTGAGCGTAGGAGTTTTTTTTGAAATTGCATGCTACGTTTCCCAACAGCGGAGGCCACAAGCATTTACTCATGTTGCAATCGCACATCGTAAAAAGTCACAAGTCATGCGTAGTTGAACAAGAATCAATGCAGAATGTGTGGATACACTTAGCATAGCTCTCTCTTGTTCTCTCATCCAAAGGGACCATCGCAGGTGCCTTGATAAGGTGATTAAAATCATTGTTCATAGTCGGCCATCCCTTTGACTTCTCACCATTTTTTGAAATTTACACGGGCAAGATTTGATTTGTGCCAAGGCCCACAATCCATAAATTCCAACATAAGCTCCTATAGACTTTAGACATACAATCGTGTAGGCATTTATCAAGAAAGACCCACCTTCGCATTTAGAGACCTCTAAATTTTATGTGTTGGATCGACTCAGGTTGCAACTATTTTTTTTACCAAAGGTGTGATTATTGAATCTGGAAATCGAGACCCCTTGCCTCTGATATCATATTGAATTCATGGCTCAACCAGTTTACCCAAAACTCTAAACGGATGGAGAAAGAACGCTTTTAGTATTTGCAAGTTGCCTAAGATCATAATTGTGTAAGTCAATTTCGTGGAGAAAAAAGTGAGGTGCAGAGAATCCCGAGGCCGAGGAGAAAGGGAGGTGCAGAGAACTCTGAGGCCGAGACGAAGGTGACACAGTTGGTCGTCCATGTTTCCGACGAGGCAGAGTCATGACCTCATCAACGGAGGTTAGGAAACAAGTTGAGGGGGGGGGTTGTGAGTACCATCTGACAAGCCGCAGCATCGCCGTTGAACGGTAGGCGGAGACGAGAGGCGGTTAGATTTATGTAGATGTGTGGTTTGGGGTGGAGGAAGATCTGGAGGAGGAAGAAAATGTTTGGCTACGAGAAGAAGCAGGGTGCCTAAGAGTTGGATTGAAATCCAATGCCAGGGGAAAATTTGATTTGCACTGAATTGTTTTCTGAGAGCACCTTATGTATTGTCGTTCCTTTTTTTTAGCATACACGACATTCAAATCTTGAACTGGAAATGATAGCTGGGAACATTCCATGGAGGGAGGTCCCAGGAAACGGCCCCAAAGCCATCGGTCCACGATCGAACAAAACGGCAATTTCTCTATGAAACGTGGCAATTTTTTTGCTTCTTTTTGGGCTACATGATAGTTTTCATCTCCAACCATGACAAATCTTACAAAATTGCCATGGTAATTTTACTTGGTTTGGCATGACTAGTTCGCCGTTCGTTGGAAAAAATGCTCCGAGAGAACGTTCCCAAATATTGCGGGCTTTTTGCTATTCCCACGTCTACAAATTCATTGGTTTAAAGTGTTCAGAACACATTGCTAGTATGTCACACACTATGAATCTGCACTAGATTTTGAAACACGTGATTGGTCTAGTGATGCCTTTGGATGGCTCACGGGAAATAAAAAACGGGTGCATTGGTTGATACCCTAATTTCAAATAACTTGTCCTCAGATTCGTATTAAAGTTGTACTAAATCAGGGATATTTAATATTGATGCGGAGGCCATTAGCATTTCCTCATAGCGACCCAGAGGTTTTGGCACTAAGCCCTCCCCTCCCTGCGCCGCCCAGTGTGGGCGACTCGGTGGCCCCCTCCCGCTGCCGTAGCACTCCTCCCCCTCTCCTTTCCCTCGCCGTCGCATGAGGCCGGTGCTAGGCAAGGCCCATGGGCCGTGGCGCAGTTGGTGACTGCGGCGGCGGGGCCTTCGCTCCTCCAGCTGCATCGGAGAGCTCTGGATCTGGGACGGCGGCCCCTCGACGAGGCCCCTCTGCTGCCGCGACATGCTTCGGGGTTGGTGTGGTGCCGATGTTCTGTTTGGGTGGCCGTCGAAACTCTGGTGGACTGGGACCTCGCATGGCTGCCCTGGCGGCTGGTGGCGCCAGATCTGGCCGTGGCCGCCCTGGCGGCTGGCGGCGCTTGATCCGGCTTCTACTCTCCATCCCTGCTTAGTGTGTGTCGCGCTCGATGGATCCGGCTGCACTGTCATGGCTGGCCAGCCCCCGGGCAGTGGGCGACTCTGGTGGTTGGTATCCACACAAGGGGAAACCCATGGTCGGCTCCGGCCAGCCGAGACGACGATGACGCTTGCGGGCGCCAGATTCATGGAGATATCGGTCAAGGTCTGCCCTTCCACTACCCACCCCGTTATCCTCGATGAAAATCCTAACTCCAGTGGGCGGCGGCGGCGTTCTCGGCGCCGTGACCTTCTTGAAGGCGCCGCCTTGAGGGTCGTGGTGGTGGGCCTTGTTAGGGTGCGTTGACAGCAGCCGTTGGCGCGTTCTTCGTCGTCCAAGCTTTAGCTTTTCCTCCGACGTGTTCTGCATGTTGGTTGTGTAGCTTGCACTGCTTTGGCTGAGCCTCGTTGACACTTTTGGGTGCTCTGATCCACTCCTTGGGACTACCCAGCGGCTTCCATCCATGTTCATGGGAACTTCCCGTTGTTCGACGAATCGGCGCTGTCGTGGAATTAACACGGCAGATGTCCTGTTTAACGGACTTAGTTGAGGAACCATCGCACGGGTTAGCTTGAAGGGGTTAAAAGCACACAAAAGACACAAAGGATTTATACTAGTTCGGCCCCTTCGATGAAGGTAAAAGCCTACGTCTAGTTTGGTTTGGTATTGCTTGGGCGTCGATGAACAGGGAGCGGATCGCTTGCCTATGTCTCGACCAGTTGTTTTCTGTCCTTGAACCGATACCGGGTCATCCCTTTATATAGAGGCTACGCCCGGTCCGGTTTACAAAGTCCCGAGGCCGGCTCATACTTGTGTCCGCCTCGGTCTCTGTTCTTTCTTCCTTGTCTCTCAAGTTACATGATTAGGCAGTTTACAAACCGTAACTCTACACATGGGCCCTAAGCTTCCTTGGGCCGTAATCTCTACTGGGCATTACAACTATACAACAATATTACCATAATCCGGTTTACACTAGCCGGTTTATACCTGCTAGTAATATCCCTGACATTAGGCCCCAGAATGATTTGAACTTGTTCACATCAATCTTCTCAGTCTTGCATGATCTTCTTTTCTTGTGTCTTCTCATTTTTGTAAACCGGCAATGACGTCATCCTCGGAAATCATTTAACTCGACCGTGACATCACTTCCGTATTTAACGCGCACAACTGTCAATTACCTTTGTTTTAAAGGTCATCCCAAGAATCGAGGCGACAGGGAATCTTTATCCAATCTTTTGCTTCCTCAAATCTCGCGCGTGCCGTTTCGTCTCTGCCCCTTTATAAATACTGCTACCTCTCTTCCTCCTCTCCTTCCGTTCATCTTCTTCCTCTGCCGCCCTAGCTCAAGCCTTCGCTGTCGTCCGTCAAGATCGCCGTCGCCAGCAAGTCCGGCCGCCGCATCAACCCGAACGTGACCAGATAACACCGCCGCCATCTCCTGCTGCCTCAGGTAACCTTTCCTCCTTTGCTGTAGATCTGTAGCTTTAGGGTTCTTCTCATGCCTCCGCCATTAAACCTAGGAAATAGCTTCATCTGTTCGTCCTGGGCACCAAGTTCGAAGTAGTTTCAGCCTTTAGATTTTGCCCTCAAAACTTGCTTCTGTTCCGCTACCGTATGCTTTAGATTTCAGCATTTAAATTCAATCTTTAGCTTTGTCCACTCCGTATAAGATCTTTGTAGTTCTTCCTGTAATAGATCTGTATAATTTTTCCTTTTCCTTACTGCTCAGATCTGTTTTATCTTTGCTTTCGGTAGAAACTTGTTTCTTCATCCTTGTAGATACGTAATAAACTCGCCGGTTTAATCAGTCAAATATTGCTTCTATAATGCATCGACAATGAACACGACGGTTTAGCTCATCTCTTTTGTTTTCCTGCTTACTTCCGGGTTAGCAATGTCATTAGTCCCTTGTCTAAACCGTCGTTGTGACTTTGCATATGTCTTCCGGTTTATACCACTGTACTTGAATAATCCGGAGTTTATACTTTACCCTTTCAGCATTGTTCTTCTGTTGCTATGGCTAAACAGTTTGTTGCTTGCGACTGGGTTCCTTCCGTCATTACGGAAGAAGATTTAGTCAATGCTGCTGCAATCGGCACTCTAGGCCCTCAGCCCGTTTTAAAATGGCGGGCCCCAGGAAATGAATGTCCTCCTGCTCCTAGAGAGGGGGAGGTTATTGTCTTCTTCGACCACATTGCTCGAGGTTTCACTCCTCCCGGTTCAAAGTTCTTCCGGGACGTGCTTGCCGCTTTCCAACTTCACCCTCAGGACATAGGTCCCAACTCTATTTCAAACATCTGCGATTTTCAAGTTTTCTCAGAGGTGTATTTGCAAGAAGAGCCATCAGTCGACCTGTTCCGGGACTTCTTCCACTTGAACCGGCGAACTGAGTTTACTGGCGGACCTCATCAAGAACTGGGCGGGGTCAGCATTCAGAAGAGAAGAGACGCAGTCTTTCCTCATGCCGCTCTCCACACGCACCCCAAGGATTGGAACAAGTCTTGGTTTTATTGCATTGACACTTCACCTGAAGGGGAAAACCCACTGTCGGGTTATCGCGAGCATCGTCTTCCGGAGGATCACCCTTTGCTGCAACGCCTCAGCTCCTCAGAACGGCCCCAGTTTGCTTCTCAACTTGCCAGGCTGAAAGCCTTTATGGCCAACGGTTTAACCGGAATTGATTTTATGCGCTGCTGGCTTTCTTGGAGTATCCTTCCTCTGAGTCCGCGCCCGAGTCTGATGTGTAAATATTCTGGTAAACCGGATGATCCTCAACGTTTTTCCAAGGACAAACTTTCTGAATCGGAAGTCATTGAGTCTGCTAAAAAGATGCTCAATGTCTCCTTAGAAGAATGTAGCCAAACCGGATTGGCTCCGTATTATAAGAAGAACAAGCTGCCTGCAGTAAGTCTTATTCTCTTCTGTATGTTTTTAATCCGTTCATATAAACCATTTCCCAATTAACTCTCTCTTTTGAACAGGCCGATGATCCTTTCTGGAAAAGGAAACCTCAGGAGAAGGCTGACAAACAATCGCGCCGGAAAACTTACGTTGTCAAGAAGAGAAAGGCGACTGCTGGCTCCGGTTCTCATGCTGAAGAGGATGATCCGGATTCTGAGGTATGAGTCAAACCTGACATTTACTCTTTTACCCCGGTTTATGTTTAATAGTGTCTTTTCCACAGGATTTGGCTAAAGGAGATAAACCGGCAGAAATTGAGGTAACCATTCTTTCTTCAGATTCAGAACCACCTCCACCAAAAATTCGTCAGACAGTCCGGAAATATCAGTTTTCTCACCCTTATGCTCAATTGGACCCCAATTTTCTTTTGAAGAAACAGCAACATGAAGCTCGCCGGGCTACACGCCACAGCGGCCTCGTAGTTGAATCGTCCGGAATATCTCTTACTCCGACTCGGAGGCGCCGCTCTGAGGTTATACTCTCTTCAACTCTTCTTCATCCCAAGGCCGGGCTTATACGCAAACCGCTTAAACCGTCTGACCCTAATTATCAGGAGACTCCCTTATCTTCTTCTAGTGAATCCACTGCCACACAAGTCCCGGTTCTGAAGACTGTCCCTGGGTAAGTCCTTTACCTTTTCCGGTTTATCTTTGCATTTGCTTTACAGTTCTGACTTCTTTTCTAATTTCTTTCAGCAAGCCTAAACCCAGCAAAAGGGCCAAAGCCAACAAAACGGCCGCTGAAACTCTCACTGATGATCCGGCGATTGATCCGGATACAGCTGTCCCTCCGGAAGGTGAACCCACAGAACGGCTTGAAGATCCTGCTCCCATGGAGCACACTTATGCCACCATTCCTGAGAATCCCAACACTGAGAACGTTCATGAATCGGCGAGTCCTGCTCGGGCCAACCCTCCTCGGACCAGTCCGGCACCTGCTAGTCCGGTGCACACTGCTACTCCACCACCAACATCTGCTCCTTCTTCGGACGTTCAAGTAACCGGTACAGCTTACACCACTCCTGCTGAGCCCACTGTTTTGGCCAAGCATACCGCTAAAGCGGAGAAACTGCATCAAGAAAAGGGTAAATGGAGTACCGAGCTGTCTAGCTTCGCCGACATGAGTGCCCAGGAGCTCTATTCCGGGTATTTAAACCGGCTTCATACTAGTCGAGATTATGAAGCGGGCTTGGTCAACATGATGAAGGACAAGTATGAGGTATCTCCCTTGCCTTTGATTCTTGCCTTTGTTGTGTTTCTGTCTATATCATGGTAGTCCCCAAGTTCCGGTTTAGCTGATTTTAGAAGGTGAACCGGTACTTCCAATTCTGAGCAAATAATCTTACATTAGCCCCCAAGTGCCAGGGGCATAATCCGGTTTATGTGCCTGGGACTTGTTTTTAATTGCCACTCTTTGATACTTCCATAGCCCATTAGCCCCCAAGTGTCAAGTAGACAACTTGTTTGTGTGCTTGATACTTGTTTTGAATTGCTACTGTTTTACACTTCAACTGCCTATTAGCCCCCAAGTGTCAAGTGGATAACTTGGTTATGTGCTTGAGACTTGTCTGAATTTTGCCCTTATTCCACTTGATTTTCCTTGCAGGCTGATTTGAACCGGAGGGCTGAAGAAATCACTGAACTCCGGAACAGACTTGCTGAAACTGAATCTGCTGCTGCTAAGGCCAAGAAAGACTTGGCGGTGAGCTTAACTACTGTTGAACAGCTGAAGAATTTTTTTGAAGAGGAGCAGACCGCCTTTGAAGTGCAAAAGAATGATCTGGAAAAAAGAGCAAAGGATGCTGAGGAAGCTCTTAATCCGGTGACTGAAGAGTTAACCGGTTTAAAGCGGCAAATAGAACTGATGACTTCTGCTGTCTTCGGTAAGTACTTAATCTGCGCTCATGCTTTTCATCCTTGCAATCTGTATTCCGGCCTGGTTTAACTGTAATGATCTTTATGTAGGGCGCCGTGTTTCCCATCTTGGGAATGATTTACGGAAGAAACTCAAAGCGTCTTATACTCTGGTAGAGCAGCTGTATTCCGGCGCTCAAAGGATCATAAGCGCAACGTCTTTCAATAAACCGGCCCCGACCACTATCCAAGGCACATTAGAGAAACTTTCTGTCTTGCCAGCACGCTTGGAGGAAGTGAAGAAGTCTGCAGCCCGAGCCGGTTCTCTTATGGCGCTTACCAGAGCTAAAGCATGGGTTCCAGATTTTGATCCGGAAGAAGCCTTGAATGGGTATCCCAGCACTAAAGAAGACGGATCATCTTTCACTGCCAAAGACCTGCACGTTTTGACTAAGGAAATGCGTCCGCTTGCTAGCAAGCTTGCTGCCGAAACAGACTTGACCAGGTATCATCCGGGGTATGATTTACAAAACGAGCGGGTGGATCGGCCGGTTTATGATACCGTGAATCTAATCCCACCAGTGCGCCCTCATATTTTCGCCCCAGATATTGATCCGTCTGAACTTATCATGGAAGAGATGTACTTTCGCGCTTTAACGAAAATCGACTGGTGCGTCCCTGATTTCCAGCCGCTTCAAGAAGAGGAAGAAACCCCGGAACAAGTTGATCCTCAGCCGTCGCAGCAAGAGGAAGCATTGGCCATATATTTATCTTTGTATCTGCAGTCTCATTTTGCTGGAAAGACTTTAATCCATTCAGGCCTTTTGTGCCTTGTAATAGAATAGATTAAAACATTGTCCATCTTGATCCGGATGTCCCAACTCTGCTTTGATGTTGCCAATTTAAATCTGACCTGATATGGTTTGTCTTGCATATTATCTGTTTCTGCATAGATAACACTTAAAAGATGTCCTAGCGGTTTACCGCTCGACCAATTAAATTGCTCACAAAATATGTCAAACAAGTGTTTGTTTGTACCAGAAATAACTTCATACCTGCAATCAAGTATACTTGATATTCTTAAACCGGCGAAATTTGCAGTTTTCTGAGGGAGCCTTTGTGATAGACCCAATAATAATTCCGGGTTTGATATCAGCTACCGGTTTAGATCATGCTGGAGCTCTGTCCAGACTTTTGAAGATATGTGGTCAACTCTGGAGTTGTCCCACTCCGGATCAAAGAACCATAAAACACAAATACCAGAAATGCAAGTTTCCAAATAAAACCATGTAGTCGAGGCTTTTTACGAGCTGCCAGGCTCCAAAGCAAGGTTCAGCCAAGCAATGGATTCGGGTACAATCCATTGAGCCTATGGTTCGGATACGACCATATGAACCGGATACAACCACAGGGGCTAAGCTAGGATTCGGATACGATCCTGCCCCCTGCTGGCCATATAAAAATTTAGCCAAGCAATGGATTCGGATACGATCCATTGAGCTTATGCCATGTTCTCTTTGGTTCGGATGCGACCCATGTTTGAACAGAATGGCATTATTAGGTTTGGGTATGTTCTCTTTGGTTCGAATACGACCTATGTTTGAACAGGAAGCCCGTCAATAAGTTTGGGTATGTTCTCTTTGGTTCGAATACGACCTATGTTTGAACAGGAATCCCATCAATAAGTTTGGGTATGTTCTCTTTGGTTCGAATACGACCTATGTTTGAACAGGAAGCCCTTCAGTGGGTTTGGCTATGTCCTCTTTGGTTCGAATACGACCTATGTTTGGACAGGAAGCCCTTCAGTGGTCACAACTCCAGAGTGCATATATGGTAATTGCCCTGTACAACCTAGTTATACTGATCAAAATGTTTGAAATATGATATAATAAGAAATGTATGGTTATCACCATAAGACAGTCGTATTGGAAAAAAGGCTGAGCCCCCGGTTTACCGAGGGTGCCGGTTTATTCATTAATCATAATATATACATAGGATACAGTAGAGCTCCTGGCTCAGGTATAGTAGGGCCGCAAGAGGGCAATGTTCCACGGCCTCTTTGTCTCTTCTTCCGATGTCCGTGAGTCCTTGTGTTCTCGAACGTCCACCAGGTAATATGAACCGTTGTGCAGATTTTTGCTGACCACAAAGGGCCCTTCCCAAGGCAGGGATAGCTTGTGCATATCTGTTTGATCTTGGATGAGCCGGAGCACCAAATCTCTCTCCTGGAACGTCCTGGTCTTGATCCGGCGGCTATGATATCTGCGCAAATCTTGTTGATAAATTGCAGACCGTGCTGCTGCTATATCACGCTCTTCATCCAGCCGGTCCAAACTGTCCTGTCTTGCTTGTTCATTGGCCGCTTCAACTTAAGCCGTCACCCGTGGCGAGTCATGACGGATATCACTTGGAAGGACCGCTTCAGCACCATACACCATAAAGAAAGGTGTATACCCTGTGGATCGGTTTGGCGTAGTGTTGATACTCCAAAGGACAGAAGGTAACTCTTCAACCCAGCACCCTGGTGTTCTTTGCAAGGGAGTCATAAGCCGGGGCTTGATACCTCTCAAAATCTCCTGATTTGCTCTTTCAGCTTGACCATTGGATTGAGGGTGAGCTACAGAAGACACGTCTAGGCGAATATGCTCCCGTTGACAAAATTCTTCCATCTCTCCTTTAGATAAATTGGTGCCGTTGTCTGTGATTATGCTGTGTGGAAAGCCAAACCGGAAAATTACCTTTTTGATGAATTTAACTGTTGTTGCCGCATCACACTTGCTCACAGGCTCTGCCTCAATCTATTTTGTAAACTTATCCACAGCCACCAGTAGATGAGTTTTCTGATCTTGGGATCGTTTGAAGGGTCCAACCATATCAAGCCCCCAAGTCGCAAACGGCCAGGTTATCGGTATCATCCGGAGCTCCTGTGCCGGAACAAGAGCACGTCATGAAAACTTCTGACAAGCATCACACTTCCGGACTAGATCCGCCGCATCAGCATGGGCTGTCAACCAATAGAACCCATGTCGAAAAGCTTTAGCCACCAAGGATTTTGAACCGACGTGATGACCACAATCCCCTTCATGGATCTCACGAAGAATATCACAACCTTCCTCCGCTGACACACATCGCTGAAATGCTCCAGAAACGCTGCGATGGTGAAGTTCTCCGTTTGCAATTGTCATGGACTTAGAACGCCGGATTATCTGTCTTGCTTCGACCTCATCGCCCGGCAGCTCTCCCCGGCTTAAATACGCGAAGTATGGGAGCATCCAATCCGGAATAACATGAAGTGTTGCAACCAGTTGTGCCTCCGGATCAGGAACAACCAGGTCTTCCTCCGATGGCACTTGAACTGATGGACTGTGCAGCTCATTCAAAAAAGTATTCGATAGTACCGGTTTACGTTGAGAACCCAGCCGGCTTAAAGCATCGGCCGCTTCATTCCTTCGCCGGTCTATGCGATCCACCTGATATCCTCTGAAATATCCTGCAACCGCTTCAACTTCTCGTCTGTAAGCCGCCATGAGAGGATCTCTTGAATCCCACTTACCAGATACTTGCTGTGCCACTAAATCTGAATCGCCAAAACACTTGACCCGGCTCAAGCTCATCTCCTTGGCCATCCGTAAGCCATGAAGCAATGCTTCATACTCTGCTGCATTATTAGTACAAGGAAACAGTAGACGGAGGACATAAAAAAACTTGTCTCCTCGCGGGGAAGTTAAGACAACTCCAGCCCCCGAGCCTTCTAATTGCCTTGAACCGTCAAAGTGAATCGTCCAGTATGTAAGATCCGGCTTATCCTCTAGTGTTTGCAGTTCTGTCAAATCATTGATGAAATCCACCAATGCTTGAGATTTGATAGCGATGCATGGCACATATTTCAATTCGTGTGGGATGAGCTCAATGGCCCACTTCGCCACTCTGCCCGTAGCTTCCCTGTTCTGGATTATATCCCCCAATGGTGCTGAACTAACAACAGTTATTGGGTGGCCTTGGAAATAATGCTTCAACTTACGGTTTGCCATGAATACACCGTATACCAGCTTCTGCCAATGCGGGTACCTTTGCTTGGACTCAATGAGAACTTCACTGACATAATAGACTGGACGCTGAACCGGGTATTCCTTCCCTGCTTCCTTGCGCTCAACCACAATCTCCACGCTGAATG
>LR738716.1:33147310-33221738 GCA_902687465.1 Secale cereale | reverse complement strand
GAAAAAAGTTGCGCGCATACATCTCCATATTCTATGTGTGTGCATAAAGTTTCACAGAAAAACTTTTTTGTAGCCTATGCAAAAAAGACAAAATTTTGTGGCGTGAAACGCTATTCATAAGCAGTAAAATTTGTCTTTTTTATTGAGACAAAACAAAAATACTTTTTTACACAAAACTTTGTTCCGTGAACATACCTTTGCTAACATGTATGCATAATTTTTTTAGAATTTTTGAACATTAGAGCAACTCCAATGGGCTGACCCATTTCGTCCGTCGCCGTCCGTTTGGGTCGGCGCGGACACAAAAGGCAGCCCAACGCGCCGAGCCAAACAGGGGCGCGTCTGCTTTACGTCCGCGGGCGACCCATTCCCGGCCCATTTTTGCGCCGGATTTGCGTCGGCGCAGACACGCGACGGACGCGCGCGCTTGCCTTTTTCTCTCCCCGTGCACGCTGGTCGGTTGCATATCGGCCTCCCCTCTCACCCCCAGCCGACAGCAACCCTCGCCCGCATCCTTCGTCGCCGACGCCGCCGCCCATTATTGCCGGCGACTCAGCCAGCTGCCGCCGCCCCTACATCTGCCCAGCAACGCCGCCCACCCCCCTGGTCACCCGCCACCGCTATTTTGCCGCCGGGGAGCAAACTGCTTCCCACCGCCGCTCCCCCACCGCACAGCCGCCCGCGCGTAAGAAGCCGCCTCATTCGACCGACAAGCTCGTCGGACGCCGGATCACTCGTTGGGACGCCAACAGAGCAGCTAGTTGGTCCGTGCGCGCCGCGACTCCCCTCGCCGGCCGTCTCCTTCTTCGACGCCCGCAAACTATTCGACAGTTTGCCAAGGTACGAAATGGACTCCGCCGACGAGTTCTTTTTCCACAATTTCCTTTGCGACTCCGACGATTCGTCGTCCGACGAGGAGGAGGAGATATTCGCTGCTGTGTTGGTCCAACACCACCTCGACAGCCAGTGGCCGTTGTTCCGCGGCTCCATTCCGGGTCACCTTCCGGCATTGAATCGCAACCGAGAGAGCGGGCATTTCCTTCTCTAGAAAGACTACTTTGATACAACAAACCCGTTGTTCAAACATCAAAAATTCCGCCGCCGTTTCCATATGAGTAGGCATGTTTTCAACCGTATTAAAGAGGGGGTGGTCGGTTATGATGACTATTTCGAGTGGAAAGAGGATGCCGTCGGCAAGATTGGTTTCTCCTCTTATCAGAAATGCACTGCCGCCATCCGAATGCTTGCATACGGAGTGCCCGGTGATCTCATTTACGAGTACGTCCGTATGAGCGAGTCTACATGCCTAGAGTCCGTGTATAAGTTCCGCAAGGCTGTTATTGCTGTGTTTTGCCCTGAGTACTTGAGAGAGATGACAACTGAAGATATAGCCTGTTTGTTGGCGATGAATGCCAGAAGGGGCTTCCCAGGGATGCTTGGCAGTATAGACTGCATGCACTGGGAGTGGAAGAACTGTCCTTCTGCATGGCAAGGGCAGTACAAGGGCCATGTCAGGGCTTGCACTGTCATACTAGAGACCGTGGCGTCTCAAGATCTCTGGATCTGGCGCTCTTTCTTTGGCATTGCTGGATCACACAATGATATCAACGTGCTTCAACGCTCGCCGGTGTTTGCTAGGATTGCGAAGGCAACAGTCCACCGGTGAACTTTACTGTCAACGATCACAACTACGACAAAGGGTACTACCTGGGTGACGGTATCTATCCTCAGTGGACCACTATTGCCAAGACAATACCAAACCCTGTCGGAGAGAAGAGGAAAAGATTTGCCCAAGAGCAAGAGAGTGCTAGGAAGGATGTCGAGCGTGCCTTTGGTGTTTTGCAATCTCGATGGGGCATCGTTCGGTATTCTGCTAATACCTAGAGCACGCAGAAACTGTGCGAGGTGATGACTGCTTGTGTGATCATGCACAATATGATCGTAGAAGACGAGCGCCCGGAACGTCTGTACGATCAAGGCTTTTAGTTTCAGGGTGAGAATGTTGTGCCTGAGCATGGAGTAGCGGCAACGTTTGAACAGTTCACCCAATTTCATGAAGACATGCGTGATTGGAAACTCACGTGCAGCTGCAAAATGATTTGGTTGAGCATATGTGGGCTCATGCTGGCAACCAATCGATGTATTTTCTTTTGTTTGTTTGCAAAATTATGTGAAACATTTTTATTTGTATCCGATTTGTAAAACTATATTATTTTTATTTGTATCGGTAAATTATTTTTTAAAAAACAATATGTTTGAATGCAAAACAATGTAATATTGGGCGGCCAGCCGGCCACGCCGGCACATACGGGTCGGCGCGTTGAGCGCGCTGCCGACCCAAATCTAAAAGAGGACGGACGCCGGGCGGGCGGCCGACCCAAACGAACAAAAAGCGAACGAAATCGCCGTTCGTTTGGGTCGTCGTCGTCCCATTAAAATTGCTCTTACACAACGCGATAAAAAGTACATTTTTGAAAAACGGTTGCAGATGCCCCGTGTGCAGACCGTCCGCTCTCCCTACTCGGGCTTCTCTAAAAAAAGATCCAGAGGTTTTCACGTTGCATGCCGCGTGATCGCCTCCTTCCTAGACAACTCACAGTACCGCTACTCTACGCAGGGGAGCAAGCCCACGAGGCATACCAAGCATCCTAAGCAAAACTGGCTAGGCAGGCCGGGTCACCGATCCGCTTGTGTTCCTTTCGATCGGCACACAGATAGTGGGCGCCCTCCTCCAATCCGATCCACCCGGCCATCCCATCCCCTCGTGCTGCCGCTCGCTCCGTGTCTCCGCTCCCTGACCGTATCCAAGGGGGCCGCTGGGACCAGCCAAACAAAGTTGACGCGCACCACGACGGCAACTAACGAACGCGGCTCCCTCCGCCAGACTGTGGCCTCCTTAGCCTGTCTCCAACTGTAAACCTCCGTCCGTCCGGCCGCTCCAGCACCCATCTCCTGCGGCCGGCGCGCTGTGCCCCGCTGTGTGCCGCCTGCTGGGATCCGCCTGCGCCAGCCCAGAACCGGCCCGGCACACCGGTTCCATTCCTCGACGCGTTGTGTGCTGCGCCTTCCTATCGCGGATAATTTACTGCGGCGATCACGAAGTTTGTGGGTCTACTTGTCCCGCGGCGCCTTGTTTATTTGATGTCGGTATAAGTTGATCTGGTCTCCTATCGCCAAGTTGTCTCACATGATAAGATGGCCACGATTAACCTGTTGGATTTATGTGTGGCGTCGGTGTCTTCTCCTTTAGTTGATGACAGCCAATTTAGTTGGCCACATCACCGTGACAGCGTGTGTAGAAACTAAACTATGCGCACGTCCGTTTCACTAGTTACGCTCTTGTTTTTGTGCACGGTGTTTAACAGAGCCACTCACATCATATACAGACAATGCTAACGGGTCAATCGTGTAGTTTTAAATTTGGGTGCACCGGTTTAGCTTTGGGCCACCAAGAACCTACTTTGCTCCCTCCCCGTCACAAAAGGAGTGCTATTTTTGAGCTCCATGCAACCTTTCAATCGTGTGTGGAGCTAAGGAAGAAAGGGCTACGTTTGAACTGTTAGGGTTTAACACAAATCTAGTGAGATTCGTAGACGATGGATTCATCTCCGGTCATTCTCGATCGGAACATACATCCATGAAGAAGTTGAGCGGTGATGTGTGCGCACATAACTTTCTACTACAGCAGGAAATTTTAAGAGTATAATGTTCGATAAATTTGTACACATAACTTTCTATTACAGCAGGAAATGTTAAGAGTATAATGTTCGATAAATATGCAATATGATATTTCACGTAAATCCACAAGTAGCATCATCCAGTTTAAACACTGAGGTATCAACAACTGAAGATTTAGGTGCACTTATCTCGAATGGTACTCTTTCTCCATGCAAGAAGCAGTAAACAACATTTCAAGATTTTGGGTACTTCCATGCCCTCGCAATGTGTTTTGAGGATGCGAGCACCTTCCATGCCCGACAATGGCAATACTCGAGTGAGTGATCATTACGGGGATGCAACCCATGAACTTTGGCCATTGCCAAAATCGAGTTACAATAAGAAATTATGGACCTCGATGGCTTTTCAATATTCTCTCAAATGCTTCTACTAAGCCCGTATGTGATATTATTAATCATGTTGAGAATTTTTCTAGCTAGGGAGTAGCCTAACTCTCTAAATCACAACATGCCTATGCTTTACAAATGATGGAAAAGACACTTGGAACTTGTCGGGATCGTACATTTGAAGTTTGCCCGTAATCAAACTAGGCCGCACACTTGTTAGCTAGCCATGGTAGGACTCGAGGTGTGGTATAACATGTTTTGTTTGCAAGCCCCCACCAAAATTTATTTCATAGCTCATGCTGATCTCCGATTCCCTTGCATCAAGATACAATCTCATGTCTGTTGTGACATAAAATTGCAAGTCGAGAGTTTTCTAAATGATAGAACTCTAGGAGTAGCTAGTAACAAAAGGCACGTAAATATGTTTGATTAGTCACTTGATATGAATACTGACACCTAGATCCCCCATGACATTGAGTGGAAAGTAGGCTTAGCTCCTTTGATCTTCGATCGCGAGAGATCACAACTTGAGGTGGGCAGAAGATCGGCCCATGCCACCTATCACTTCTCACTTATTTCATTTGTAGTATGTAAGTGGGAGAAATGCGAGCTCTCCGTCGAGCTCACCTGCCAATGTGGAGCAAAAAGAGGAAGAAGAAATAGCATGGTCGTTCATCAAGTTATTGAGATGTGGGATACACATGCCATATATGATGCCAACTGAATAATTAAATAAATTGTGTGTAGTTTATTACAACTTAGCCCTACAACGTGTTTGTCAATTATTTGGATGGAAATCATAATTTAGAGGAGAGAGAGCGGTGGAGAGATTAGACACGAATAATCTCTTTCCCCTATTTGGCACCGAATAGTTTTTTTTTTATAAAGAGAGCGCCCTCTCTGATTTTCAATAACATAAACCACATTGTCGGTTATATCTATCAGAACAAACATACCATAGGAAATGCACATGATCTATTGGGGTGTTGTGAGAACTACCCACTTGCTCCCAAAGACCACAAGAGGATCAACCGCGAGACTAGCGATATCCAACACAAACCAACAGACTCCAACTCCATCTCTTGGAAGTCTACAAGACATATCTCCAGGAGATGAATTAAAACATACATTTTTAGCTTGATAAGTTTCATACAAACTGTAGAAGATACCAAAAGAAGAGCATAACAACAATGAAGTCTTCAGCAACAGCCTTACCAAAAAAGAAGGACTATTTATGTAAAGCATCCAACCATGGTTACGTTAGTTCCAAATCTCCATCCATGTGTTGCCTTGAAGAGCTCATTGGCAATCAGCTCAACCATTTTTATGTCTCACTTCATTGTTCTTTGTCTTCCTGGGTTTATTTGCAAAATATCCCAATCATGCAACCACTTGATAATCAGATTAACATGAGTACAAGGATGAGTCACCTTTGTTATTTATCAAATATGATACTATTTTTCAATTTCCAAACAGTCCAAAAAATAGAAGCGACACCAACAGTCAAAATTTTCTCAAATTTTTATTTGTAACATCCCAAAAAAATTTTGGAATGGTATATTAAATAAATAATTATGATTGATTGTTGATTGTTGTTTGATTGAATGTGTGAAATTGAGTGAAATTTCAAACTTTTTGAAAGTTGAATGAGAGGGAATAAAAGGACTTTCCCAAACTTTCATCTTTGCATTTGATCCCATATATTCAAATACAATTCAAACACAAAATCCTAGAGTGAAGATGACATGACTTGTTCTATCAATGAGATAAAAAGGGATTTGAAAAGATTTGAATTCCATTTGGAAATATTTCAAATTCACAAACTTTATGCAACTCAAGGATTTTCTTGAGAGAAGATAAAATGACTTCTTCAATTCTGAGAAAGAGAGTTGGAAGTTCAAAGAATGAATTGGAAAAGCCCCCTTTTAAGTTTTTTTGAAATGGGGTTTAGAATTTCAAATCCTCTGAAAACTTGTTCAAAAGAGAGAAGTAATATGACCCTTCAATATTTCATAAACAATTGAAATATATTTGAATAAGGAAAAACAGAAAAGATTTGAAAGTGGTTTGGAATTCAAAGTCATAACCAATTAGGAGTTATTTGGTTTTTATTCAAATTATTTTTCTCCTAAAAATAAATATATGTAAATAAGGGTAAAATGATCCCCTTCAATGAAAAATCGAGAGAAAATAAATTAGAAATCATTTTGGTATTTAAAAAATATTTTTATCAGTTTTAAATGCAACAGTAGCACACTTGGCATTATGTTAATTTTCGTACATTTTATTTGAACTTGAATATAGTTCTTATTTTTCTGTGCATTTTCGTGAACATTTTGTATGTAATATGTTTATTGGATATGTTTATTTTCCTTTATTTTCTTTTTCATCTTCCCAGTTTCTGTTTTACAAGAAATGGGGCCACTCACCCAGGCCCAACCCCCCCTCTCTCTCTCTCTCTCTCCCCGACCCAACCACCGTGCGGCCCAGCCTGTGCGCGCACCCACAGATTCCAAGAAGGTTGGTCACCCGATCTGATTCATCCCCTCTCTCTAGCATGTGGGTCCCACCCCGACTACCTGCGCGATCCTCGCAGTCGCTTTCCTTCTCGAGTCTCCCCTTCCTTTTCCTCGCCGGAACTCGCCGCCGCTGCCGATTTCTTGCCATCCACGGGCTGCCCCCTACGCCAAGCCTCCCTAGCAACAAAAGCCGAAGACCTTGTTGGAAATATGCCCTAGATGCAATAATAAATTGGTTATTATCATATTTCCTTGTCCATGATAACCGTTTATTATCCATGCTAGAATTGTATTGATCGAAAACTCAAATACATGTGTGGATACATAGACAAGAAGATGTCCCTAGTTAGCCTCTACAGGACTAGCTCCTTGATCAAAGATGGCTATGGTTTCCTAGCCATAGACATGAGTTGTCATTTGATTATGGGATGACATCATTAGGAGAATGATGTGATGGACAAGACCCAAACTATAAACGTAGCATATGATCGTGTCAAGTTTGTTGCTATCGTTTTCTACATGTCAAGTATATGTTCCTATGACCATGAGACATGAAACTCACTCGCACCGGAGGAGTACCTTGTGTGTACCAAACGTCACAACGTAACTGGGTGACGATAAAGGTGCTCTATAGGTATCTCTGAGGGTGTCTGTTGAGTTGGCATGGATCAAGACTGGGATTTTGTCACTCCGTGTGACGGAGAGGTATCTCTGGGCCCTCTCGATATTACAACATCACAAGAAGCTTGCAAGCAATGTGACTAACGAGTTAGTTGCGGGATCTTGTATTATGGAACGAGTAAAGAGACTTGCCGGTAATGAGATTGAACTAGGTGTGGAGATACCGACGATTGAATCTCGGGCAAGTAACATACCGATAAACAAAGGGAACTACATACGAGGTTAACTGAATCCTTGACATTGATATGTCTCCAACGTATCTACTTTTCCAAACACTTTTGCCTTTGTTTTGGACTCTAACTTGCATGATTTGAATGGAACTAACCCGGACTGATGTTGTTTCCAGCAGAATTGACATGGTGTTATTTTTGTGCAGAAATAGAAGATCTCAGAATGACCTGAAACTTCATGGTGCCACTTTTTGGAATTAATAAAAAATACTAGCGAAAAAATCAACCGAAGGGGGACCACACCCTGGCCACGAGAGTGGGGGCGCGCACCCTCCCTCCTGCCCCCTGGAGCTCCACTGACCTCAGCTCCAACTCCATATATTCACGTTCGGGGAGAAAAAAATCAGAGAGAAGGATTCATCGCGTTTTACGATACGGAGCTGCCACCAAGCCCTAATCTCTCTTGGGAGGGCTGGTCTGGAGTCCGTTCGGGGCTCCGGAGAGGGGAATCCGTCGCCGTCATCATCATCAACCATCCTCCATCACCAGTTTCATGATGCTCACCGCCGTGCGTGAGTAATCCCATCGTAGGCTTGCTGGACGGTGATGGGTTGGATGAGATTTACCATGTAATCGAGTTAGTTTTGTTAGGGTTTGATCCCTAGTATCCATTATGTTCTAAGATTGATGTTGCTATGACTTTGCAATGCTTAATGCTTGTCACTAGGGCCCGAGTGCCATGATTTCAGATCTGAACCTATTATCTTTTCATGAATATATGTGAGTTCTTGATCCTATCTTGCAAGTTAATAGTCACATACTATGTGTTATGATCCGGCAACCCCGAAGTAACAATAATCGGGACCACTCCTGGTGATGACCGTAGTTTGAGGAGTTCATGTATTCACTAAGTGTTAATGCTTTGGTCCGGTACTCTATTAAAAGGAGGCCTTAATATCCCTTAGTTTCCAATAGGACCCCGCTGCCACGGGAGGGTAGGACAAAAGATGTCATGCAAGTTCTTTTCCATAAGCACGTATGACTATATTCGGAATACATGCCTACATTACATTGATGAACTGGAGCTAGTTCTGCCTCACCCTATGTTATAACTGTTGCATGATGAATCGCATCCGACATAATTATCCATCATTGATCCATTGCCTACGAGCTTTTCACATATTGATTTTGCTTAGTTACTTTTCCGTTGCCACTGTTACGATTGCTACAAAAACTACTGCTGTTACTTTTGCCCCCGTTACCGTTACTTCCATACTACTTTGCTACTAAATACTTTGCTGCAGATATTAAGTCTTCCAGGTGTAGTTGTATTGAAAACTCAACTGCTCATACTTGAGAATATTCTTTGGCTCCCCATGTGTCGAATCAATAAATTTGGGTTGAATACTCTACCCTCGAAAACTGTTGCGATCCCCTATACTTGTGGGTTATCAAGACTATTTTCTGGCGCCGTTGACGGGGATCATAGCTATATTCTTTGATTCACGTGAGATTTATATCTGTTGATCACTATGAAGAACTTGAAAGATGAAAGAACCAAGATTTTTCCCTCAACTACGAGGGGAGGTAAGGAACTGCCATCTAGCTCTGCACTTGGTTCACCCTCTGTTATGAGTAAATTTGTGACACCTACACCTGCTATTGATTCTGATATGTCGCATGTTATTGATGATGCCACTTCTGCTATGCATGATGCTTATGATGAAACTACTTATATGCTTAATAATATTGTGCCATTAGGTGAATTTCTTGATGAACAACTTGTAGGGTTAGAGAGAATGAAATTATTGAAACAGATAATATTAATGAAAGTGATGATGAAGATTCTCCCCCTAGATATGAATTGCCTGATGTGCCTAAGGGTTATGTTATGGATGAAGAAACTGCTAGAGACCTTTTTGCCTGCAAAGATAGATATGATCTTAAGAAACTGTTAACTAAGCTGAAAGAAAAGTCTTTGAATGCTAGAATGAAATATGACCCTCCTTTTGCTACTTCACCTATCTATATTTCTGATAAGGATTATGATTTCTCTGTCGATCCTGAGTTAATTACTTTGGTTGAATATTATCCTTTTTATGGCTATGAATCTGAAACTGTCGTGGCACATCTTACTGAATTAAATGATGTAGCCACCCTATTCACTCATGAGGAAAAAATTCGTTACTACTATATCCTTAAGTTATTTCCGTTCTCCTTAAAGGGTGATGCTAAAACATGGTTCAATTTTCTTGCTCCTGGTTGTGTTCGTAGTCCCTGGAATATGATTTATTACTTCTTTGCTAAATATTTCCCCGCTCATAAGAAACAAGCAGCCTTAAGGGAAATATATAATTTTATGCAAATTGAAGAAGAGAGTCTCCCACAAGCTTGGGGGGTGGGGCGCTTTTCCGATTACTTAATGCTTTTCCTCATCATCCTCTCAAGAAAAATGAAATACTTGATGTCTTTTATAATGGACTAACCGATGCTTCCGGAGACCACCTGGATAGTTGTGCCGGTTGTGTTTTCAGGGAAAGAACTGTGTAGCAAGCTGAATTGCTATTGAATAATATATTGAGTAATGATAATGATTGGACACTTCATGAACCAACTCGTAAGCCAACTCCAAAGAAAAGGGGTATTCTATTTCTCAGTCCTGAAGATATGCAAGAGGCAAAGAAATCTATGAAAGAAAAAGGGTATTAAAGCTGAAGATGTTAAGAATTTACCACCTATTGAAGAAATACATGGTCTTGATAACCCGACAAAGGTAGTAGAGGTAAATTCTCTCCATAGATTTGACAAAGGTGATATTCCTCGTAATAAGTCTGCTAGCCAATGCTTGGATGAGTTTGATAATTTTATTATTAAACAAGAAAACTTCAATGCTTATGTTGGTAGACAATTGAAACGTAATGCTTATATGGTAGAACACTTGAGTGATTATATTTCTAGAGTTAAAGGTGACCTTAAACTTATTAGTAAACATGCTTCTATGGTTAGCACTCAGGTAGAACAAGTGCTTAAAGCACAAAATGATTTGCTCAATGAATTAAATAATAAGAAAAATGATAATGTTGTTAGAGTTGTGACTAGAGGGGGTAGAATGACTCAGGAACCTTTGTGTCCTGAGGGCCACCCTAAGAGAGTTGAGCAAGATTCTCACAGAACTAATGTTGATGCACCTAGTCCTTCTAAGAAGAAGAAAAGGAAAAACAATAGGACTTTGCATGCTTCTAGTGAACCTTTTGTTGACACACCTAAGAATCCCAATGATATTTCTATTTCTGATGCTAAAACACAATCTGGTAATGAACATGAACCTAGTGATAATGATAATGGTGATGTTCATGTTGATGCTCAACCTAGCAATAACAAGGATGTAGAGATTGAACCTACTGTTGATCTTGATAACCCACAATCAAAGAATCAACGTTATGATAAAAGAGACTCCGTTGCTAGGAAGCACGGTAAAGAAAGAGAACCATGGGTTCAGAAACCCATGCCTTTTCGTCCTAAACCATCCAAGAAAAAGGATGGTGAGGATTTTGAGCGCTTTGCTGAAATGATTAGACTTATCTTTTTGCGTATGCGTTTGACTGATATGCTTAAAATGAATCCTTATGCTAAGTATATCAAAGATATTGTTACAAATAAAAGAAAGATATCGGAAGCTGAAATTTCCACCATGCTTGCCAATTATACTTTTAAAGGTGGAATACCAAAGAAACTAGGAGATCCAGAAGTACCAACTATACCATGCTCCATTAAAGGAAACAATGTTAAAACTGCTTTATGTGATCTTGGAGCCGGTGTTAGTGTTATGCCTCTCTCTTTATATCGTAGAGTTGATTTGAATAAGTTGACACCTACTGAAATATCTTTGCAAATGGCCGATAAATCAACTGTTATACCTGTCGGTATTTGTGAGGATGTGCCTGTTGTGGTTGCAAATGTTACTATTTTGACGGACTTTGTTATTCTTGATATTTCCGAGGACGATATTATGACGATTATCCTTGGTAGACCCTTTTTGAATACTGCAGGGGTTGTTATTGATTGCAACAAAGGCAATGTCACTTTTCATGTTAATGGTAATGAGCATACGGTACACTTTCCGAGGAAACAACCTCAAGTCCACAGTATCAATTCTATTGGAAAAATTTCAACGATTACTATTCGAGGTTTTGAATTCCCTCTTCCTACTATCAAGAAGAAATATGATATTCTTATTGTTGGGGACACGCATATCCCCGTTGAGGTAACCTAGTGTTATTAAAAAATTCTCCGGTTTCATGTTATTCGGAAAGAGTTTGTTAACAAGACTTGATCAACCTTGTTAGTGGATTCCTTTTGATGAGCATGAGATGGATGAAGTTTGAAAGCACAACTCTCTGTACCCTCCTTTTACTTTCTGTTATTTAGATTAAATAAAGAAAAAAAATAGTATTTTCTGTCTAATTTTGGAATTATCCTTGCAATAAAAATACCAAAAATAAAAGCTCTCCAAATGTCCTGAAAATGAAATATGATTTTTTGTAGAATATTTAAGAATTTATGGCACTTAGAACACACCAAGGGGACCCACCATTTGTCCACGAGGGTGTAGGGCGCGCCCACCCCTGGGGCGTGCCCCCTGCCTCGTGGGCCCCACGTGGACCCCCTCCACTTATTCCAGCACCCACTCACTTCGTCTTCCTCCAGAAAAAAAATCCTCCCATAGCTCAAACCCGTGTTCTAGCTCATCTTGCTGCCATTTTCGATCTCTTTGCTCAAAGCTCCATTCATAAAACTGTTTTGGGGGATTGTTCTTCGGTATGTAACTCCTCCAATGGTTCAATTAATTTTTGTTCTAGTGCTTTATTTATTACAATTTTTTGCTGTTAAGGTGACCCTGTTCTTGAGCTTGCATGTCAGATTTATACGGTCCAAAGTAGTTTTAATGCATGATATAGCCTCTAGGCACTTGTGGGAGTAGTTGCTATCAATCTTGTTGAATTTGGTTCACTTTTGTTTTGAGTCACCAAAATTTTAGAATTTTTTTAGAGAAAGAAAAATGCATATGAAAATATACCAAGGTGGTTCCTCAAGGAAGCAAGGACCAAGGCTCGCGATACATTAGCCAGACGATGAACCACCGAGGGAAGCTCAAGTGCGGCCTTGTGAATGGTCGTCAGAGGAGTTTATGTTCCACGCAAGCATCAAGGATGAATTTGACGCGTATGTCCATAATGCTGATCTTGAGGACTTTGTGTCAGATAAGCGCTTACAATACCAATACCTAACTGATTCCTTTGTGAGAAGGTTTAAATTTACATCTTCGCGAAATTCTCACACTGTTTTATTTGATCTTTATGATAAATCATATACCATGGACCTAGAAGATTTTAATACCGCTTGTAAACTCCCGCAGTGGGGCAATGTTAGTGAACCTCGCAAATCTGAATATAAAGACTTTCTAGCTTGTATCACTGTGGGGGAATCTAGAGAAATCACACAAGCTACCATAGGGAGCATTCATTTTCCTTCCATACATTATTTTGCTCTGTTTATAGGTAGATGCATTAACGATAAAGATGAGGCTTGTCACATGTGTGTTCCAGATCTTAGTGTCCTCAAGAGTGCGGTATTAGGTGATAAACAATATAACTTGGGGGCCATTTTTGCACGAAGGTTGCATCTTAACAGTATAAGTGGAGATTTGTTTGGTGGAATTTATGCAACTCGTGTACCTAATTATCTTGGTGTACCCATACATGGGAATGATATAGAGTTACCTCCTACTTATCAAGATTATAATGCTATGGTTCGCCATCAGTTTGTTGAGAGGAATGAACAGTTCCTCCAGTACCGACTAATCTTTAACAAACAGCACACTGTCCATGTTGCTCTCCCTGCTCCTACCTTCTTTGACTTTCAGGCAAAAAGGAGATATGTTATAACCAGGGAGGAGGCGAACGAGTATGAAAGGAGGACGAAGGCAGCCCGCCTCCAATCTGCAGCTCTTCAGGCAGTAGCTGCCGCATCTCTGTACGACCCCAGCTATGACTTTGGCTATCCGCCAGGCCAGCAGTGGCCATAGACCGACTTAGGACAAAATCCTAAGCTTGGGGAAGTACGTATTTCTCACCGACATTACATTCTTGTTCACACACTCATTCTAGTTGTCGGTGCTCATACTTTTTCATTGTACTATCCATGCTAGTTTATTTTCTTTTCTAAGCCTTCTTCTTGTGTGTTTGAAAAACCTTAAGAAAAAAAACCAAAACAATTAGTTGTAGCTTTTAGCTAGTTTACTTTCCATGCGTGTAGTAGTAGTAATTAAAAGAAAGCCCAAAACGATTTCTCGTTCTTCTTTTGCTTGGTGGGAGCTTTCTTGTGTAAATAGTTTTATTTCTTTTCTTTTCTTTGAGGCTCGAGAGGAGAAGACCATGATGAAAATGTTGAGTGGCTCTCATATGCATTATTGTTGATTTAACCAAGAACCCATATTACCTTGTCTTCTCCCTTGTATTAAATGCTTGCAGATTCCAGCTTATTCCAATGCGCGTGCACTATTATTATTATCCACATCATTCGGTCGTGCGAGTGAAAGGCAATAATGACGATATATGATGGACTGATTGGGATGAGAGAAACTGGTATGAACTCGACCTATCTTGTTTTTGTAAATATGATTAGTTCATCGTTCCTGATTCAGCCTATTATGAATGAAACATGTTTGCAATGACAATTAGAGATTATAGTTCCTCATGCCATGCTTAATTAGCTAGGAGTTTATAATGGTTTACCTTGCGTGCCAACATGCTATTAAAATCGTTGTGACGTGGTATGATAGGGTGGTATCCTCCTTTGAACGATTTGAGTGGCTTGACTTGGCACATGTTCACGCATGTAGTTGAAACAAAATCAACATAGCCTCCACGATATTTATGTTCATGGTGATTTATATCCTACTCATGCTTGCAATCATTGTTGTTTAATCTTAATGCATGTTCATGACTATTGTTGCTCTCTAGTTGGTCACTTCCCGGTCTCTTTCTAGCCTTCGCTTGTACTAAGCGGGAATACTGCTTGTGCATCCACTTCCATAAACCCCAAAGTTATTCCATATGAGTCCACCATACCTTCCTATATGCGGTATTTACCTGCCGTTCCAAGTAAATTTGTATGTGCCAAACTCTAAACCTTCAAATGAAATTATGTTTTGTATGCTCGAATAGCTCATGTATCAACTAGGGCTATCTATATCTTCCATGCTAGGTGGGTTATTCTTACGATGAGTGGACTCCGCTCATCAGTCACGAGAAAATGGCCGGTAACCGGGATGCCCAGTCCCATGCTCAAATCAAATCGAAATAATTAAACAAAACTCCCCTTGGACTATTGTTGGTATGGACGGTACCCCATGGATTCGGATGGCCGTGGAGTGTGCTTGCTGCTGGTGGGAGAGTATAAACTTTACCATTCTGTTTGGGAACCGCCTATAATGTGTGTAGCATGAAAGATATCGAGATCTCTTGGTTGTTATGTTGACAATGAAAGTATGCCACCCAAAATATTATTTATCTCGGTTTCAAAACTCGAGCTCTCGCACCTCTGCAAATCCCTGCTTCCCTCTGCGAAGGGCCTATCTATTTACTTTTATGTTGAGTCATCATCCTCTTATTCAAAAGCACCAGTTGGAGAGCACCACTGTCATTTGCATGCATTGCTATTAATTTACATTGAGTATGACTGTGACTGGATCTCTTTTACCATGAGTTACAATGTCTAGTCAGTCCTTGGTCTTCAGGGGTGCTCTGCATTTATGTTTTGCGGTCTCAGAAAGGGCTAGCGAGATACCATCTTGTTATATCATATTATGATTATTTTGAGAAAGTTTTGCCATCCGAGATTTATTATTATTGCTCGCTACTTGATTATGCCATTGATATGAGAAAACATGAGACCTAAATGTTATTGTGAATGTGGTTAGTTAATAATCTTTGCTGAAAACTTGAATGTTGGCTTTACATATTTGCAACAACAAGAGCAAACTGAGTTTGTAAAAGTTTTTCTATATCACTTTTAGTTTGTCAACTGAATTGCTTGAGGACAAGCAAATGTTTAAGATTGGGGAGTTGATACGTATCCAACGTATCTACTTTTCCAAACACTTTTGCCCTTGTTTTGGACTCTAACTTGCATGATTTGAATGGAACTAACCCGGACTGACGCTGTTTTCAGCAGAATTGTCATGGTGTTATTTTTGTGCAGAAATAAAAGTTCTCAGAATGACCTGAATCTTCACGGATCCACTTTTTGGAATTAATAAAAATACTGGCGAAAGAATCAACTGAAGGGGGCCCGCACCCTGGCCACGAGGGTGGGGGCGCGCACTACCCCACTGGGCGCGCCCCTACCTCGTGCCCCCCTGGAGCTCCACCGACCTCAACTCTAACTCCATATATTCACGTTCGGGGAGAAAAAAATCAGAGAGAAGGATTCGTTGTGTTTTATGATACAGAGCCGCCGCCAAGCCCGAATCTCTCTCGTGAGGGCTGATCTAGAGTCCATTCGGGGCTCCAGAGAGGGGAATCCGTCGCCGTCGTCATCATCAACCATCCTCCATCACCAATTTCATGATGCTCACCACCGTGCATGAGTAATCCCATCGTAGGATTGCTGTATGGTGATGGGTTGGATGAGATTTACCATGTAATCAAGTTAGTTTTGTTAGGGTTTTATCCCTAGTATCCATTATGTTCTAAGATTGATGTTGCTATGACTTTGCTATGCTTAATGCTTGTCACTTGGGCCCGAGTGCCATGATTTCAGATCTGAACCTATTATGTTTTCATGAATATATGTGAGTTCTTGATCCTATCTTGCAAGTCAATAGTCACCTATTATGTGTTATGACCCGGCAACCCCGAAGTGACAATAATCGGGACCACTCCCGGTGATGGCCGTAGTTTGAGGAGTTCATGTATTCCCTAAGTGTTAATGCTTTGGTCCGGTACTCTATTAAAAGGAGGCCTTAATATCCCTTAGTTTCCAATAGGACCCCGCTGCCACGGGAGGGTAGGACAAAAGATGTCATGCAAGCTCTTTTCCATAAGAACGTATGACTATATTCGAAATACATGCCTACATTACATTAACGAACTGGAGCTAGTTCTGTGTCACCCTATGTTATAACTTTTGCATGATGAATCGAATCCGACATAATTATCCATCATTAATCCATTGCCTACGAGCTTTTCACATATTGATCTTTGTTTGATTACTTTTCCGTTGCCACTATTATGATTGCTACAAAAACTACTATTGTTACTTTTGCCCCCGTTACCGTTACTTCCATACTACTTTTCTACTAAATACTTTATTGCAGATATTAAGTCTTCCAGGTGTGGTTGAATTGAAAACTCAACTGCTAATACTTGAGAATATTCTTTGGCTCCCCTTGTGTCGAATCAATAAATTTGGGTTGAATACTCTACCCTCGAAAACTGTTGCGATCCCCTATACTTGTGGGTTATCAGACATCAAGGTTCGACCGATAAGATCTTCGTAGAATATGTGGGAACCAATATGGGCATCTAGGTCCCGCTATTGGTTATTGACCGTAGAGGTGTCTCGGTCATATCTGCATAGTTCTCGAACGCGCAGGGTCTACACACTTAACGTTTGGTGATGATATAAGTATAGTTGAGTCATTATGGTTGTTACCGAAGGTTGTTCGGAGTCCTGGATGAGATCCCGGACATGACAAGGAACTTCAGAATGGTCCGGAGGTGAAGATTGATATATTGGACGAAGGGTATTGGAGTCAGGAACTGTTCCGGGGGTACCAGGTGATGACCAGCGTCACCGAAAGGGGTTTTGGGGGGCCCCGGCAAGTTTTGGTGGCCCCATGGGCCAAGGGAAGGGGCAAACCATCCCCCTAAGGGGCTGAGCGCCCCCCTCACCCCATCTCACACAACCAGGAGGGTTGGGGGCGCCCCCTAGGGCATCCCACCTCCCGGCTTGGGGGCAAGTTACCCTAGGGGAGACCCCATCTGCCCTAGCCGCCACCCCCTAGGGGAAACCCTAGGGGCGCCACCCCTCCTCCATTCCCCTATATATAGAGAGGTGGAGAGAGGGCAGCCGTAACTTTCGAGCACACATCCACGCTATGGATTTGCCCTTCCTGAAGGCAATATGCCCTAAAGGCAATAATAAAGATGTTATTCGTATTTCCTTATATCGTGATAAATGTCTTTTATTCATGCTAGAATTGTATTAACCGAAAACTTAGTACATGTGTGAATACATAGACAAAACAGTATGTCCCTAGTATGCTGATACGTCCCAAATGTATCTATAATTTCTGCTTGCTCCATGCATGTTTTGGGTGATATTGCTATGCTTTTGATACACTTCATACACTTTTGATCATATTTGGACTAACCTATTAACTCAGTGCACCCCAGTGCCAGTTTCTGTTTTCTGCTGTTTTTGTATTTCAGGTTTTCCCATTACTTAAATTGCCAGAAAAATTCCGGGAAAAATATATAAAAAATCAGCGCTCCAGAAGCTTCCATGCGCCAGAAGTGGGGCCAGAGGGGGGCCAGAGGGGCCCCAGGCGCCCTGATGGGGCGGCCCCACCCCTGGCCGCGCCTGGGGTGCTCCCACCTCCTCTGGTGCCCCACTTGGCCTCCTATTTATTCTCCCGTCGCGAAAACCTTGATTCCAGAACCCTTTTCTCCAGAAGCAATTCCAATCTCCGTCGCCATCGCCACCAAGTTTCGGGGGACCAGAATTCCTGTGCCGGCATCCTGCCGGGACGGGGAAGTGCCCCCGGATTCATCTCCATCGACGTTGCTTCCTCCCTTCATGATGCGGGAGTAGTTCCTCCTCGGGGCTGAGGTTTCTACCAGTAGCTATGTGGTCAATTCTCTCTCCCATGATGTGATCTTCGTTGTGATCATAGGCTATGTTAATCTAGGGTGATCCCATGATATTTCCCCTTCCTCTATGTATTGGATTGATGTACTCACTTGTCTTTATCTAGTATAATCCCCGAGACCAAGGTGACAGCGGTCTATTGGACATGGATTAGAAGAATATTTTCATGAGTGATTTCCTCTTTTGTGTGTTGATTGAAGATTGAGAGTCTCTTGGTGCTTGTCTTTGACTATCCTTGAGATATGTTGTGGTGATTGTGGTACTCTCTTTGGATGGCCGCGGTGACATTGGGAAATCCATAGATTGAGAACTACGAACTTTGAGGTGTGCTTTTGTAGCCCTACATAATTCTCGTCCTCTCTTGACCACAAAGGAATGACCTCCGAGTGCGTCTCCATTGCATGTTTTATGGAAATATCATGTGATTAGACTATGTTAATGTTTTTGGGAGTTGCCACTAGTGAAAGTATGAAGCCTAGGCCTTGTTTCCACCATTGCAATACCATTTGTGCTCACGTTTACCACTTGTTTGCTTGCTGCACTTTTTATTACAGATTTATATTACTTTGCTTTGCCACTCCTATCATCCATATTTTACCATCTCTTCGCCGAACTAGTGCACCTATACAACTCCTAGTTGTATTAGGTGTGTTGGGGACACAAGAGACTTCTTGTATCTTAGTTGCAGGGTTTCTTGAGAGAGACCATCTTCAACCTCTACTTCCGTGAGTTCGATAAACCTTAGGTCATCCACTTGAGGGAAATTGCTGCTGTCCTACAAACCTCTGCGCTTGGAGGCCCAACATAGTCTACAAGAATAGAAGCGTGTGTAGACATCAAGCTATTTCTGGCGCCGTTGCCGGGGAAGTAAGTGTTTGAAGGTATATCTTTAGATCTTGCAATTAAATCTTTTCGTTTCTTGTTTTTAGTTTCACTAGTTATGTTTATGGAAAACCGCACTCTTAGTTCGCTGCTTGGGGAAGGCTGCTTTACCACACCCGTGGTAGAGAAGTGTCCTCCACCTACTGAATGTATCCCGTTGCAAATACCACTTGGGATAATTGAAATAATTAGGAATGATTGTTATGATGGGACAGTCAATCCTAGTATTCATTTGTTGAAACTTACAGAACTTTGTGAGTTGTTTAAGATTTCAGGTTTGACAAGAGATGGAGTCATGAGGAAATTATTTGCCTTGTCATTGAAAGGAAAAGCATTGGAATGGTATAGGCTAAGTCCATGAGAATAGGAATTATGTTTATAATTTCTATCCTCATGACGGAGAGAGCATAGCTCAAGCTTGGGGGAGACTGAAAACGTTAATGCTAAAATGTCCTAACCATGGGCTCCCCAAAGATATGATTATTACTAATTTCTATGCGAGGCTCTCTCGACGGAATAAATATTTGCTCGATGCTTCCTCTATGGGTTCTTTCACAAACGAAAAGATTGATGCTAAATGGGAACTCCTTGAAAGAATTCAACGCAACACTGAAGATTGGGAGATCGACAAAGGTAAAGAGTCAGGTATAATTTATGAGTATTATTGCATTAAGTCCTTTGTTGAAACTACAAGTTTTAATAAGTTTAGTGCTAAGTTTGGGCTTGATTCTCAACTCCTTGTTGATTTCCTCAAATCTTTTGCTTCACATCTTAATATGCCTAAGGAGGATTGGATCAAGCATCATGAACCTTTTAAAGAGATTTGCAAAGAAAATGATATTGTTCATGATGATTGCAACATGCATGATCCAATTCCTAAAAATGAAGTTTTATATAAGCATGTTAATTTTTGTGGAGTGGATAGACCTTGTGAAAGGCCTATGATTGAAGAAGAGAAGTATTGTAAGCAACATAAGCATGAAAGAACAATCACTTGGGTCAAAGATTTAAATGAAATTGCTAGAGAATTGTGTGACCTTTATCCTTTTACTTGTGAACTTTGCTGTTAAGAGGGTCACTTTAATTTTCAATGCATGCACTTTCAAAACATAACTGTTAACCAGTTGTGTGATAACATGATCACCCCTGATCTTTATGATGAGCTTATGTTATTTTTGATGTGTGAAGAGTTATCAGAAAAGACTTATTGGCTAGATGTTAATGCCATAGGAATAAAAAACACTTTGCAAAATTGCCATCTCTATTGTGTTGTTAATTGCCATAAAAATGATTACATAAGTAAGATTAGAAAGGAGGGAACTTTACCAAAGTATAAAAATGTCTCATATATTTCTGCTAATAAAAAGGAGAGTTTCTCCCAAGTTTCCCCTATTGTTTCTAATGATAAACCAGGATATGTGGAGAAGCTTCATCTCCAACCACTCCCTCCTAAGGTGAAGAAGAAGAAAAAGAAGAGGAGGAGGAAGAGGAGCAAGAAGGAAGAAGAATGGGTATCAACCTGGCCTGAGCATATTCCTCCCATCAACTTTTATCCTAACGGTTGTAAGTTTAAAGAAGAAGGTGAAGTTTATTGCCTTAATTATCATCTTGATGATACGTCCATAGGTACTATTGAAGATGATTTTGATTATGATATGCATGTTACTTATTGTGATTGGGAAAATGATGATAATGCTACTTATGATATTGAAAATCTTTTTGGTACCAACTCTGAAAGTGATGATATGGAAAGCTCTAAGCTTGGGGATGATAGGATTGCAAATCCTTTACCAACTAGTGATGTGATAATTGATAATTCTTTTGCTAGTAAGAATAAAGACAACATGTTTACAAATATAGTTGCTAGCAATGATAATGCTCTTCTCTACTATGATGATGTTATAACTCCAATCTATAGTGATTATAAAGGTACGTATGACATAAGGAGAAATTATCCTTATGAATCTTGTCATAATCATGGAGGGAATTACTCCCTTGTTGAACACCATCTTCCTAATACACAATTAATCTATAGTGTTCAAGTTGTTTATGATAGTCCTACTCCCACTATTACCAATGAGAAAGATTATGCTTATGTGGAGAGTAAGAGTACCTTTTTGCATGTGGATCATGGTAACAATGCTTTATGTGATGCTTATATTGTTGAGTTTATTCGTGATCCCACTGAAAATTATTATGAGAAGGGAACATATGCTTATAGATATTTCAATAATATCAAGTTCCCTCTCTTTATGTTGAAGGTTTTGAAGCTGCACTTGTTTTGTCTTCCTATGCTTATTGCTTTGTGCTTCAATGAATTATTCTATTGCAATATTCCTATGCATAGGAAGCATGTTAGGCTTAAATTTGTTTGGTATTTGCTTCTTGATGCTCTCTTTTGTTCTTCAACTCTTATTCCTACGAGAGCATCATTAAAGTCTTAAGCCTATCTTTATGGCTATAAAGAAAGAGCTCTAGGGAGACAACCCTTGTTATCTTTGCTTTCAGTTTGTTCTTTCAGTTTTTAGTGGTCTTGATGTTTGTTACTACTGTAGCAACATCATTGTATCTTTATTTTTCAGCTTTGTGCCAAGTTTAGCCTCTGATTGGAAGAAAGTTGAAAAGTTGTGACGTGCTGTCCAGAAAACAGATTCTGTCCTTGGAGATAAAAACTCGAATAAAATCACCAGATCATCTTTTTGATCTGATTTTTTTTGACAGCATGCTCTATACAATTGGATTTCGAGCGTCTGTTCTGATTTTTTTGATTTGAGTTGCAGAAGTACCCCAAAAAAATTATTTACTACCTGCTGGTCTGTTTTTCACAGATTCTGCCCTGTTTTGCCTTTTCTTCGTTTTGCAGACCTTAAGCTTGCTTTTTCTTTGCAAAAACTTTTTGGTGATCTTGAGAAACAGTAGACCTTCAAGAATATCTTTGTTTCCAGTAGAGAAAAAATATTTTATTGTGGGTACTAACCTCTCTAATCAAATTATGATGAGTTATGTATGAAGGGAGTTTTCAAGTGTGCGAGGGAAGATGATAAAAGAAGATTCAGGAGTGTCAAACGCTCAAGCTTGGGGATGCCCCCATGCACCCCCAAGAAATATCCAAGGAGACTCAAGCATCTAAGCTTGGGGATGCCCCCGTGCATTCCCTTCTCCATCAACAATTATCAGTTCGTCCTTCGTTCCACTATATTTTTATCACTTCATGTGTTATGTGCTATGCTTGGAGCGTCTTGCTCTTTTCTTTTTAGTTTATTTAGTTTTACTTGCTGTTCTTAACAAGTTGGATCCTAGCCTTCATTGTTTGGGAGAGAAACACGCTCCACTCCGCTGTAGAACACAACATAGGCTTGCATGCGTATCTTCTTGTGTGTGTTCTTTATCTTTTCATAGCTGCCGTCATGCTTAGCTCTTAGTTTCCATGCTTATCTTTTTAAGAGCTTTTGTTTAGGTTGTTGCTTCTGGAACTCTCTTGAGTTATCATGCTAATCTTGTTAAGAGAGTTGGCTTCTGTGGCACTGGTTGATATGTCTATGATAAAAATGCAATGTGCATAATGGTGCTTAGTAGTTCATGTTTTCTTATGGTTAGTCTCAAATAGCTGGGGGTTCTTAATGTGTTATTGAAGTACCAGCATGATTTGTTTGCCTATGATGTGGTATGGTTTAGTGATATCTTCCTCCAAGAATTTATTTTGATTGACTTGGCATATGCTCACGCATATTTAAGACTGTAAAGAAAGTCTATCAAGCCTTGATGATCTTTAATTTCTGCGTAGTGATATAACTTCCATGCCCGATTCAATGTTGCTTTGTCGCTCTGCATGATTATGGCCGTCATTGCTCTCTTAGTTGGTCGCTCCCAGTCTTTTGCTAGCCTTCACCTGTACTAAGCGGACTGACTGCTTGTGCATCCAAAATCCTTGAAACCAGTTATGCCATATGAGTCCACCATACCTTCCTATATATGGTATTTACTTGCCATTCCTAACGAGGACTTTCTTGTACCATCTCAAAATTATTCAAAAGCATTTCTCTTTTGTGCCTCTGTTTTAACTCATGAGGAAGTAGTAGGTAATTCATGATCTTCTTATGTTGGACAAAATTTTACCCCGGGATTGCATGTCTAATCTGCAAACCCCTAATACGAGGAGGGACTGGCATGAGTGCGCCCAGCTCACAAAAGATAATAGCAACAAACAAACCCTCCTTCACGCTTTGTTCATGAGAAATCAGAAAACTCTGGTAGTGATAAACAAAGGAGATTAAGGGGATGTGATCGTCCCCGCGTGGGAGCCGTTCCTCGAAACTTGTCCAGCATAAGAAGTAATTGGGTTATCTACTAGCATTCGTTGACGAATTATGCACCTCCCAAAAGCTTTTTATCTCTGTTTTTAAAACCACGAGCTCTGGTACTTGTTTAGTCTTTGCTTCCAGCCACGGGTTTTCAACCTGGCCATCAAAATCCACGGTTCGAGAGTCTCCACCTTCTTTCTTCAAAGCACCAACTATTGAGAGCATGATTGTCATTATGAGTGTAATGTGCATTGTCCCAAAGTACCATTGTCTTCTGCATGATTGTGACATCGCTTATTCTGAAATCATTGTATCTAGTCGTCACTTAAACTTCGGAGGTGCTCCTGCATTTATGTTTTGCTTCACTAAAGGGGGCAAGAGAGGTATCACTTTGTCATGTTTGCACACCATGCTCACTACAAATCTATTGGGTGTTTCAGTATCATATTGTAAACTTTCAGTTCTTTGTGATATTCTCATGAGGCAACTTAATCACTAAAGATTCATTATCTCAATAAGCATTTGTCATGTGATTGTGAAAGACTCTTTGTTAGCATGTCACCACAGAAATTGTGCTTGTTATCATTTACCTACTCGAGGACGAGCAGGAATTAAGCTTGTCAATGTTGATACGTCCCAAACGTATCTATAATTTCTGCTTGCTCCATGCATGTTTTGGGTGATATTGCTATGCTTTTGATACACTTTCATACACTTTTGATCATATTTGGACTAACCTATTAACTCAGTGCACCCCAGTGCCAGTTTCTGTTTTCTGCTGTTTTTGTATTTCAGGTTTTCCCATTACTTAAATTGCCAGAAAAATTCCGGGAAAAATATATAAAAAATCAGCACTCCAGAAGCTTCCATGCGCCAGAAGTGGGGCCAGAGGGGGGCCAGAGGGGCCCCAGGCGCCCTGATGGGGCGGCCCCACCCCTGGCCGCGCAGGGGGGCCACCTGGGGTGCTCCCACCTCCTCTGGTGCCCCACTTGGCCTCCTATTTATTCTCCCGCCGCGAAAACCCTGATTCCAGAACCCTTTTCTCCAGAAGCAATTCCGATCTCCGCCGCCATCGCCACCAAGTTTCGGGGGACCAGAATTCCTATGCCGGCATCCTGCCGGGACGGGGAAGTGCCCCCGGATTCATCTCCATCGACGTTGCTTCCTCCCTCCATGATGCAGGAGTAGTTCCTCCTCGGGGCTGAGGTTTCTACCAGTAGCTATGTGGTCAATTCTCTCTCCCATGATGTGATCTTCGTTGTGATCATAGGCTATGTTAATCTAGGGTGATCCCATGATATTTCCCCTTCCTCTATGTATTGGATTGATGTACTCACTTGTCTTTATCTAGTATAATCCCCGAGACCAAGGTGACAGCGGTCTATTGGACATGGATTAGAAGAATATTTTCATGAGTGATTTCCTCTTTTGTGTGTTGATTGAAGATTGAGAGTCTCTTGGTGCTTGTCTTTGACTATCCTTGAGATATGTTGTGGTGATTGTGGTACTCTCTTTGGATGGCCGCAGTGACATTGGGAAATCCATAGATTGAGAACTACAAACTTTGAGGTGTGCTTTTGTAGCCCTACATAATTCTCGTCCTCTCTTGACCACAAAGGAATGACCTCCGAGTGCGTCTCCATTGCATGTTTTATGGAAATATCATGTGATTAGACTATGTTAATGTTTTTGGGAGTTGCCACTAGTGAAAGTATGAAGCCTAGGCCTTGTTTCCACCATTGCAATACCATTTGTGCTCACATTTACCACTTGTTTGCTTGCTGCACTTTTTATTACAGATTTATATTACTTTGCTTTGCCACTCCTATCATCCATATTTTACCATCTCTTCGCCGAACTAGTACACCTATACAACTCCTAGTTGTATTAGGTGTGTTGGGGACACAAGAGACTTCTTGTATCTTAGTTGCAGGGTTGCTTGAGAGAGACCATCTTCAACCTCTACTTCCCTGAGTTCGATAAACCTTAGGTCATCCACTTGAGGGAAATTGCTGCTGTCCTACAAACCTCTGCGCTTGGAGGCCCAACATAGTCTACAAGAATAGAAGCGTGTGTAGACATCATATGCCTCTACTAGACTAGCTCATTGATCAAAGATGGTTATGTTTCCTAGCCACAGATGTCTTTTATTCATGCTAGAATTGTATTAACCGGAAACTTAGTACATGTGTGAATACATAGACAAAACAGTATGTCCCTAGTATGACTCTACTAGACTAGCTCATTGATCAAAGATGGTTATGTTTCCTAGTGATGACCCACAAGTGTAGGGGATCTATCGTAGTCCTTTCGATAAGTAAGAGTGTCGAACACAAAGAGGAGCAGAAGGAAATGATAGGCAGTTTTCAGAAATGTATTTTCTGCAAGCACTGAAATTATAGGTAATAGATAGTTTTGTGATAGGATAATTGGTAGAAAGTAATAAAAGGTAAAAGTAAATAAGGTGCAGCAAGGTGGCCCAATCCTTTTTGTAGCAAAGGACAATCCTGGACAAACTCTTATGCAAGGTAAAGTGCTCCCGAGGACATATGGGAATTATCGTCGAGCTAGTTTTTATCACGATCATCTGATTCGCGTTCGGTACTTTGATAATTTGGTATGTGGGTGGACTGGTGCTTCGGTGCTGCCCTTACTTGGACAAGCCTCCCACTTATGATTAACCTCTAATGCAAGCATCTGCAACTACAAAAGAAGTATGAAGGTAAACCGAACCATAGCTTGAAACATATGGATCCAAATTAGCCCCTTACGAAGCAATGCATAAACTAGGGTTTAAGCTTCTGTCACTCTAGCAACCCATCATCTACTTATTACTTCCCAATGACTTCCTCTAGGCCCAAATAATGGTGAAGTGCCATGCAGTCGACGTTCACATGACACCACTAGAGGAGAGACAACATACATCTCATCAAAATATCGAACGAAGACCAAATTCACATGACTACTAATAGCAAGACTTCTCCCATGTTCTCAGGAACAAAAGTAACTACTCACAAGACATAATATTGTTCATGATCAGAGGGGTATTAATATGCATAATGGATCTGAATATATGATCTTCCACGAAATAAACCAACTAGCATCAACTACAAGAAGTAATCAACACTACTAGCAACCCACAGGTACCAATATGAGGTTTGGGTACAAAGATTGGATACAAGAGATGAACTAGGGTTTGAGAGGAGATGGTGCTGGTGAAGATGTTGATGAAGATAACCCTCACCAAGATGGGAGAGTTGTTGGTGATGACGACGGTGATGGTTTCCCCCTCCCGGAGGGAAGTATCCCCGACAGAATAGCTCTGCCGGAGCCCTAGATTGGTTTCCGCCTCGGTTCCGCCTCGAGACGGCTGCGTCTGGTCCCGAAAACCTCCTTCTGATTTTTTCCAGGCCAAAATGCTTCATATAGGAGAAGATGGGCACCGTGGGCCTGCCGGCTGGCCCTCGAGGCAGGGGGCGCGCCCTGGGAAGGGGGGCGCACCCCCACCCTCGAGGCCAGCCGGTGGCCCCTCCCATGGGTTTCTTTTGCCAGATATTTTTTATATTTTTTGAAACGATGTTCTCTGGAGTTTCAGGGCTTTTGGAGTTGTGCAGAACAGGTTTCCAGAGTTTGCTCCTTTTTCAGCCCAGAATTCCAACTGCCGGCATTCTCCCTCTTCATGTAAACCTTGCAAAATAAGAGAGAAAAGGCATAAGTATTGTGACAAAACATGTATGAACAGCCCAAAAAGCAATAAATATCAACTTATAAGCATGATGCAAAATGGACGTATCAACTCCCCCAAGCTTAGACCTCGCTTGTCCTCAAGCGAAAGCCGATATCGAAAAATATGTCCACATGTTTAGAGATAGGGGTGTCGATAAAAACAGAATACAGACAAAAGGGCATCATGATCATTCTTATAACAGCAACTTATATAAATATAGTCATATGATTCTTATGCTAAAGTAACAATTCATCCACAATATCAAGTATGCATCATAAACTTCATTGGAAACTAACAAACTTTGATCTCGGTCATTGAAGAATTGCAATTTATCGTAACATCGGAAAGAGTCAATATAAGAGCTTTTCAGCAAGCCTACATACTCAACTATCATATAGTATTCCACAATTGCTCACACTCACGCAATACTTATGTTTATGGAGTTTTAATCGGACACATAGAAAGATAGGGGCTTTTGGTGTTGCATCCCAACCTTTTACCTCAAGGGTAACGTCAACAGTAATAGATCATGAAAACTTACATCCAAGTGGGTATATATGTCAGGATCTTTCCAACACAATGTGCTTGCCAAAGGATAAAAATGCAAAAAGGAAAGGTGGATTTCACCTTGACACTTATAAGACATGAATAATAGATAGGCCCTTCGCAGAGGGAAGCAGAGGTTTGTAGGATCGAAGAAGTAGGTCTAGAGGGGGGGTGATTAGACTACTTGACAAGATAAAAAAAATCTGCCTTTTGGGTGTGCAAAGTTTTAGGCAGTTTTGCAATTAAGATCAAGTCAAGTAACACACTATACATGCAATTCTAGAGTATGGGCAGCGGAAAGTAAATTGCATATATAGTAAATGGAAGTGGAGAAGATCAAATGCAGTTTGGTGACACGGAGATTTTTGTCGTGGTTCCGATAGGTGGTGCTATCGTACATCCACGTTGATGGAGACTTCAACCCACGGAGGGTAACGGCTGCGCGAGTCCACGGAGGGCTCCACCCACGAAGGGTCCACGAAGAAGCAACCTTGTCTATTCCATCACGGCCTACGCCCACGGAGGACTAGCCTTACTCGGGGTAGATCTTCACGAAGTAGGCGATCTCCTTGCCCTTACAAACTTCTTGGTTCAACTCCACATCATCAAGACGGAGGCTCCCAAGCGACACCTAACCAATCTAGGAGGCACCACCCCCCAAAAGGTAATAGACGGTGTTGATGATGATGAACTCCTTGCTCTTGTGCTTCAGATGATAAACTCCCCAACACTCAACTCTCTTCACTGATATGGCTGTGGTGGAAGAAGGGTTTGAGTGGAAAGCAACTTGGGAAGGCTAGAGATCAAGTTTCATATGGTAGGAATGGAATGGCTTGATCTCAACACAAGGGTAGGTGGTTCACTTCTCAGAAAGTGTATGGTAGGAATGGTGGTACTTTCTGATGGCTCTCCTCACGAATGAGGAGGGGGTGGAGGGGTATATATAGCCTCCACACAAAATCCAACCGTTACACACACATTTGACCAATCTCGGTCAGACCGAAGTGAAACTCGGTCAGACCGAAAGTTCAAATATAGTGAACGTTGGGATTTTCGGTGGGACCGAAAATACCATCTCGGTGGGACCGAAAGTGCATCTGATATGAACGTTGGAGATTTCGGTGAGACCGAGAAAGAAAACTCGGTTGGACCGATTTGAGAAAGAGTAGGAACATGCCAGAATCGGTTTGACCGAAAATGAATTATTGGTGCGACCGATTTGAGTCAAGGCAGAACCTTGCCCACTTCGGTGAGACCGATAATGCAAACTCGGAAATTCCGATATGATGTGAAATGGTTACAGAAGGGTTGGCAGTTCAGTTTCGGTGAGACCGATCTCAAACTCGGTTAGACCGATTTTTCTAGGGTTTGGAATATGGCAGAAGTGGTTCATCTCGGTGGGACTGAGTTGGATAAATCGGTGTGACCGAGATGTTAGGGTTTGTAGAGATAACTTCATCTCGGTGAGACAGAGTTGGTTTGACCGAGATTACTTATGGGTGTGTGTTAAGTAGTGAATAGTGCTGATAGTTGAGGGAGTTAGATCACCAAGCACTTGAGCAACGAGAACATTAACACAACCTCATCCCCTTTTAATAGTATTGGCTTTCCTATGGACTCAATGTGATCTTTGATCACTAAACCAGAAATGGAGTCTTGAGCTTTTGCCAATGCTTGCCTTAGCACTTTGAGGGGTCCACTTCTTCAATCATCTTGCCATACCAATGTGATTGAATTTCCTGAAACATACTTGATAAAAGTATTAGTCCAACCACAAAGTATGTTGTCATTAATTACCAAAACCACCCAGAGAGCAAATGTGCTTTCAAGGTTGTCATGTGCTTTTATGGTTGGATGCACAAAGTCTTAGCATAGAAGAACTTCGCTTTATATTGCCATTTGTGATAAGGACCTTTATTATGCAGTCCGTCGCTTTTATTACTTCCATATCACAAGATCGTATAAAGCTAATTTCTCCCACACTAATAAATCATACATATTTAGCGGATTTGCAACATGACAACTTACTTGGAAGGATCTTTCTCAATCCATAGGTAGGTATGGTGGACTCTCATGGCAAAACTGGATTTAAGGATATATGGAGGCACAAGTAGTATCTCTACTTAGTGCGAGGAGTTTTGGCTAGCATGAGGGAGAAAGGCAAGCTCAACATGTTGGAAGATCCATGACAATATACTTTATTTCGGATATAAGAAGACATAACCCATTATGTTTTCTTCCTTATCCAACGTCAACTCTTTAGCATATCATACTTTAATGAGTGCTCACAATCATAAAAGATGTCCAAGATAGTATATTTGTATGTGAAGCCTCTCTTCTTTTATTACTTCCTATTAATTGCAACGATGACCAAAACTATGTTTGTCACCTCCCAACAACTTTTATTTATCATACTCTTGTATGTGAAGTCATTACTTCCCATAATATCGATATGATCTCTTTGATATTCTTTTTGTTTTCTTTCTTTTTATCATGGCCCAAGTGAGGAAATCAAGCCCTTGACTCAAACACTAATCTTTATTATATAGCTCACGGACTCGATTACAAAAGGGTAAAGCTTACAAAGCAAAAGCTCACAACTAGATCATGCTAACTTTATTCTAATAGATCAACATACTACCAAAAGGATCGAACTAAGTAAAACGATAAAGATAGGAGTGATGGTGATACGATACCGGGATCACTCCCCCAAGCTTGGCAGTTGCCAAGGGGAGTGCCCATACCCATATGATTATGTCTCCTTCTTCGGGGTTGGTGATGATGGAGTTGCTGCTGATGTAGGCTTGTTGTTCATCTTCCAAGGCATGGGCTCACCATCGCAGAAGGATGATCGAGTCTTCGGGATACTCAAATCTGCAGCCAAACTCATGTTCTTGAATCTATATTCATACTCACAGTTTTTGTTCTGCATGTCATAGATCTGGGCTTGGAGGTGATCGATCTTCTCTTGAAGATTGGAGATGGCTTCCTCGAAGATCCTTGACTCCATCTTGAGGTTGTTGGCAAGCTCCGAGATCATCATGTGGTTGGCGGCAAGTCCTCATTCCAAATACCTTGGCACTTGAAAACTTGTTGCTCCGTTGCTTCGAGTCTTGTCTCCACGCTTCCGGTCCTTCACGGCCCCTCAACGTCACGGATGTGCAGCACCCCCTCATGCAACTCCATGGTTTTGGGGTGGTGCACCACCTCCGCAAGGTAGGGGTTGATGACCTTCTCAAAGAACTTGTCATTGGGGGTGTTGGAGGACGCCATGATGATCTAGGTCTGTCAAAAACAGCAGCTCGAAACGAAAACAGAGGATTTCTGCGTGATACAGAGGTCAAAACCTTCGGGAGTATATATAATGATTTTTCCCGAACAAAAGGAGTAACCCACAAGAAAACGGAGTCCAGGGGACACACGGGGTGCCCTCGAGGCAGGGGGCGCGCCCTGGGAAGGGGGCGCGCCCCTACCCTCGAGGAGGCCCCGTGTCTCCTCCGGACTGCGGTTTATTTTTCTATTTTTCTAAATATTCCAAAACGGAGAAAAATTACCTTTAGAACTGTTTTGGAGTCGGTTTACTTACCATATCACATACCTTTTCCTTTTCGAAGGCTGAATCATTCTGGAAAGTGTCCCTTATGTATTCCTCCAGGGTTATGGTTTCAATAATATTAGTTTCAACATTTATAGGATTACCTGAGATATAATGTTTGATCCTTTGACCATTCACCACCTTCGGATTTGTGCCTTCGAAGTTGTTGATTTTTATGGCACCAGAACGATAGACCTCCTCGATAATGTAAGGACCTTCCCATTTGGAGAGAAGTTTCCCTGGAAAAAATCTTAAACGAGAGTTGAATAGCAAGACATAATCACCTACGTTAAACTCACGCTTTTGTATTCTTTTGTCATGCCATCTTTTAACTTTTTCTTTAAATAGCTTGGCATTCTCGTAGGCCTGGGTTCTCCATTCATCGAGACAGCTAATATCAAATAGCCTCTTTTCACTGGCAAGTTTGAAATCATAGTTGAGCTCTTTAATAGCCCAATATGCCTTATGTTCTAGCTCAAGAGGTAGGTGACATGCTTTTCCATATACCATCTTATATGGAGACATACCCATAGGATTTTTGTATGCAGTTCTATAGGCCCATAATGCATCATCTAGTTTCTTGGACCAATTCTTTCTAGACCTATTAACTATCTTTTGCAAGATTAATTTCAACTCCCTATTACTTAGTTCTACTAGACCACTAGTCTGTGGGTGATAAGGTGATGCAATTCTATGGTTGACGTCATACTTAGCAAGCATCTTACGGAAAACACCATGAATAAAGTGTGAACCACCATCAGTCATTAGATATCTAGGGACTCCAAACCTCGGAAATATAACTTCTTTAAGCATCTCAATAGAGGTGTTATGATCAACACTACTAGTTGGAATAGCTTCTACCCACTTAGTAACGTAATCAACAGCAACTAGAATATGTGTGTACCCATTAGAGGCAGGAAAAGGTCCCATATAATCAAAGCCCCACACATCAAATGGTTCAATAACAAGTGAATAATTCATAGGCATTTCTTGACGTCTACTAATATTACCAATTCTTTGACATTCATCACATGATAAGACAAACTTACGGGCATCCTTGAAGAGAGTAGGCCAATAAAAACCAGATTGTGATACCTTATGAGCAGTTCTATCTCCCGCATGGTGTCCTCCATAAGCTTCGGAGTGGCACTTGCGTAGGATCTGTTCCTGTTCATGCTCAGGCACACAACATCTAATAATACCATCTACTCCTTCTTTATAAAGATGTGGGTCATCCCAGAAGTAATGCCTCAAATCATAGAAGAACTTTTTCTTTTGCTGGTATGTGAAGCTAGGTGGTAAAAACTTAGCAACAATATAATTAGCATAATCATCATACCAAGGAGCAGTACGAGAAGCACTTATGACAGCTAGTTGTTCATCGGGAAAGCTATCATCAATAGGTTGTGGGTCATCAAGTATATTCTTTAACCTAGACAAGTTATATGCTACGGGGTTCTCAGCTCCCTTTCTATCAATAATATGCAAGTCAAATTCTTGCAGCAAGATAACCCATCTAATAAGTCTAGGTTTATCATCTTTCTTTTCCATAAGGTATTTGATAGCAGCATGATCAGTGTGAATAGTTACTTTAGAATCAACGATATAGGGTCTAAACTTATCACAAGCGAATACAACTGCTAAAAATTCTTTCTCAGTGGTAGCATAATTTCTTTGGGCACTATCTAGAGTTTTACTAGCATACTGGATAACATTCAATTTCTTATCAACTCTTTGCCCTAAAACATCTCCTACAGCATAATCGCTAGCATCGCACATAATCTCAAAGGGTCAATTCCAGTTAGGAGGCTGGACAATAGGTGCAGAGATCAATGCTTTGTTAAGTATTTCAAATGCTTCTAGACAATCATCATCAAAGACAAAAGGAATATCTTTTTGTAAGAGATTAGTCAGAGGCCTGGAGATTTTGGAGAAGTCCTTAATGAACCTCCTATAAAATCCGGCATGACCAAGGAAACTTCGTATACCTTTGATGTCCTTAGGGCATGGCATCTTTTCAATAGCATCAACTTTAGCTTTGTCAACTTCAATACCTCTTTCGGAAATTTTATGTCCCAAGACAATGCCTTCATTAACCATAAAGTGGCACTTCTCCCAATTCAATACAAGGTTAGTGTCTTCGCATCTCTGCAAAACTCGATCAAGGTTGCTTAAGCAATCATCAAAAGAAGTTCCGTAAACGGAGAAATCATCCATGAAAACCTCAACAATCTTGTCACAAAAGTCAAGAGAATATAGCCATCATACATCTTTGAAAGGTAGCAGGTGCATTACATAAACCAAAAGGCATACGTCTATAAGCAAAGGTACCGAAAGGACAAGTAAAGGTGGTCTTTTCTTGATCCCCTTTTGACACAGGTATTTGAGAGAAACTGAATAGCCATCTAGGAAGCAGAATTGAGTATGTTTGGATAACCTTTCTAGCATTTGATCAATAAATGGCAAGGGGTAATGATCTTTCTTAGAAGCTTTATTTAACTTACGGAAATCAATTACCATCCTATAACCTGTAACAATCCTTTGCGGGATCAATTCATCTTTATCATTAGGGACAACAATCATACCTCCTTTCTTAGGAACACAATGGACAGGACTTACCCACTGACTATCAGCAATTGGATAGATAATACCTACTTCTAGGAGCTTTAGTATTTCCTTCCTCGCCACTTCTTTCAACTTAGGATTTAACCGTCGCTGATGATCAATAACTGGTTAGCATTTTCTTCCAATTTTATTTTGTGTTGACATATAATGGGACTAATGCCCTTAAGATCATCCAGAGTATACCCAATAGCAGCTCGGTGCTTCTTCAGAGTTTTCAATAATCTTTCTTCTTCCTGCTCTAAAAGGTTAGCACTAATAATAACAGGATATATCTTCTTTTCATCAAGGTAAACATACTTAAGATTATCAGGTAAAGGTTTAAGTTCAAATACGGGATCACCCTTGGGTGGAGGAGGATCCCCTAGGATTTCAACAGGCAAGCTGTTTTTCAATACGGGTCCCTGTGTAAGGAATATTTCATCTATCTCCCTTCTCTCACTCATATGCATATCATTTTCATGGTCTAGCAAGTATTGTTCTAAAGGGTCATTAGGTGGCACGGCAATAGAAGCAAGACCAATAATTTCATCTTTACTAGGTGGTGCTTTTTCAAGGGGTTATCTACGGAATTTAGCAAAGTTAAAATCATGAGACATATCCCCTAATCCGACAGTGACAATATCTTTCACGCAGTTTATCTTGGCATTAACAGTATTCAAGAAGGGTCTGCCAAATATAATGGGACAAAAAGCATCTTGTGGGGAACTAAGAACAAGAAAATCAGCAGTGTATTTAACCTTCCCACACAAGACTTCAATATCTCTAACAATCCCAACTGGTGAAATAGTCTCTCTATTAGCAAGCTTAATAGTAACATCAATCCCTTCTAACTCAACAGGTGCAATATCATGCATAATTTCGTTGTACAAATCAAAAGGGATAATACTCGCACTAGCACCTACGTCACATAAACCATGATAGCAATGATCTCCTATCTTGACAGAGATAACAGGTAAGCCTACAATAGGTTTATGTTTATTCCTAGCATTGGGTTTGGCTATTCTAGCAGACTCTTCTTGGAGGTAAATAACATGTCCATCTAAATCTTCTACCAAGAGATCTTTAACCATAGCAACACTAGGTTCAACTTTAATTTGCTCAGAGGGTGTAAGTGTTCTAGTGTTACTCTTACGAACTACAGTTGAAGCTTGAGCATGATCCTTTATCCTAAGAGGGAAAGGTGGTTTCTCAATATAAGCGGTAGGAATAACACGATCAACATTATAAGTGATAGTCTTTTCTTCAACTTTAATAGGTCCAACTACTTTTACTTCAATAGGGGGGGTGGTATTTAAACCACTTCTCCTTGGGGAGATCAACATGAGTAGCAAAGGATTCACAGAAAGAAGCTACTATCTCAGAGTCAAGTCCATATTTAGTGCTAAACTCATGGAAAACATCGGTATCCATAAAGGCTTTAACACAATCAAACTTAGGGGTCATACCTGATGTCAGGGATATTATTACTAGGTATAAACCGCCCAGGAGGGGCTGGTTTATGCCTATGGAGATTATTTCTACTGAAGCCCAGCTGAACGTGGAGCGAGACGCTTTAGTCCAAGAAGCTTAAGGCCCAAGAGGCACTAGGGCCCGTGATTTGTAAACCGCCATATGTTGTATAACTTGTGATGTAAGATAGGAATGATAGAGACTGAGCCGGACACGTTTATGAGCCGGCATCGGGATCCTGTAAACCGGACCAGGCATCACCTCTTATATAAAGGGACGACCCGGCGACGGTTCAGGGCAGAGAACAACAGCTCGAGACACCGGCAAAGCGGATTCGCTCCCTGGTCATCGAAACCCTAACAATATTACACCAAACTAGACGTAGGCTTTTACCTTCATCGAAGGGGCCGAACTAGTATAAAATCTCTGTGTCCTTGTCCGCTTTAACCCCTTTAAGCTAACCCGTAGCGATGGCCTCACGACTAAGTCCTTTTGCTAGGACATCTCCCGTGACAAAACCACGACAGTTGGCACCCACAGTGGGGCTATCGCACGATGGTTTCGAGTTCCTAAAGGGAAGCTTTGAAGGACTCAAGGGCTACGCAGTGGGCCGGATGACTAAGAGTCGTCGCGGTAAGATCTACATTGACGATGCCGGCTGGGGCCTCGAGGCCGATCCAATTGAATACGGGTACCGGGTCCCCTTTGGCGGTATCCACGTCTTCATCGGCAAGATCGGTGAAACGGGCCCTGAGCCGGACATCTTCCCCAACATCGTCGAGTCGGCTCAGCGTGCGAGATCTGCCCGGATGCAGCCCGCTGTGAAGCACATCTTCGTTGGAGCAGTGCATGGAGTACAAGCCAAGGACGGATCGGACTCTGGCGGCGAGACTGTTGTCTATTCCGGCGATGAAACGTCCTCCGAAGAGACATAATCTTTGTATCTGTTGCAGGACGGCCGATCTGAGGGCTGTTCCGATGGTGACAGTATTCCGGGCCCCCTCGATCCGCCAAACCGGGTTGCCATCTTTATGGCCAGATCACAACCTATGCAGCAGTCATCAACTACAGTGGCGTTAACATCAGACACGGTGGGAGCTAGGGCTGGAGGTCCTGATCCGTCACCGGCTAAAACTTTATCCGTCTTGGTCGATACTTTGACAGCGTTGTTAACAGCAGAGGTAGCCCAGGCCAATAAAGAGCAGCATGATGCGGAAGTCGCTCAGGTGAAGAGCCGGATAGATCAAGCCAAGTTGGACCTAGCTGCTGAGAAAACCAAGATGGCTGCAAAGCAGGCTGAGCTTGATGCTCAAGCTTATCGACTCATGTTGGATCAGACCGCTTCACACGAGGTGATGATGAGAAGGCAACGATCTCGCTTGACACCGGTTTATGAGGCAAGGAACCTCTTTAGCACGTCAGGAGCAGGAACCAGTAACCAGCCGGAGGTGAACCAGGGAGGGGCACCGGGCACAGGAGCATCAGTCCAGCCGCCGACCGCGGAGCCAACCCGCCAGGTTGTACCATCACAGCATGTGCCCACCCCTCCTGGTCATTACTCTAATCCATTGGATAACCTAGTCGCTGCCGCTTCACGACTGACCGCTCTTCCCATTGAAGGAACACCCCCTATAGCAGTGGAGGCACGACGGGCCAGGGAGTTTTTGGAGACGGCGCTAACTCAACAGCAAGCTTATTCTCACAGCCGTGAGAGGATTCATTCAACCCTCGCCCAAGTCGGAGTTACACTGGGCGTCTAGATGAACGGGCTGTGTCGAGCAGCACACGAAGACGTAATCCGCCGCGGCAGGATGATCCGGCAGGAGGAGATGCGAACACTCAGAACATGGTGGATCAGGGCAGGCAACACCGAGAGGCCGAGTTAGCAGCACAACACGAAGCCCGTCAGGCAACGCCGGTTCGTCCCTCTACCACAGTTGAACCGGGGGTTATGTCTAGCTCCCTGGGAGTGCCTTATCTTACTCCCGCTTTGCGCAACGTAAAACTGCCCAAGGATTTCAAGGGACCGCGCAAGGTGCCCAACTACACGGCGGATCTATTCTCGGAGGCATGGGTTGAAAGTTATGAGATGGCAATGGAGATCCTGGATGTGGATGATGCAACGTGCTAATTATTTCACAATGATGCTAGAGGGCACGGCTCGCACTTGGCTGAAGGGCCTACCACCCAATTCCGTCGGATCATGGGCCAAATTACGCCGCCGGTTTATCAATAACTTCAAAGACACGTGCAAACAGCCAATGTCTGTCGTCGATTTAGCTGCATGCGTTCAAGGAGAGCATGAGTTAACAAGTAGTTGGGTGTGCCGAGTGTCAGAGATCCTGCATTCCTCCAATAGCATCAACCCAAGCACAGCAGTGGTAACATTGGAAGGCAATTGCCAGTTCGAACCTTTGAAGTTGAAGTTGGGATGTCTTAAGCGTAACTGCGACGACATGGGGACACTCATGGGCGCTTTAGTGAAATATGCGGACTCAGATAATACCAAATACCCGGAGTCTGATAATGACAACTCAGGGAAGGTAAACAAGAATGGTAAGGCGCCGCAGCCCAACCCGGCGAATCAAGGATACAACGGAAAGCGTAAAGCGGATAGCAACTCAGATTTTGTGGCCAACACCAATGCTCAGGAGGACGGACAGCGCCGCAAGGGTAGACCACCCCCACGAAATGGGAGGCCGCCTATTAATCTAGAACGCCAGATGAACATACCTTGCCCGAGGCATGGGTCAGCAAAAAAGCCAGCTACCCACCTCTGGAAGGACTGTTTTATTATGCAGGAATTCATGAACCGGTCTCGGTACCATCATGGACCATCCGGCGGATCAGGCCCCGGTTTTCAAGGGCCGGTTATCAAGGTGGTGGATCCGGTTCAGGGTACCAAGGTAATAACGGCAACCACAATGGGCACAATCAGCATAGCTAACAGCACGGCCAGGGCGGCTATAACAATCAGGGAAATCAACAGCGTCAGCAGCAGCAGCAATCCGGATATCAGAATAACCCGAAGGAGCTGAGAAGTGGGCAGTATCATGTCTTCACCACGAGCTTGTGTAAGCGTGATCAGAAAGTTCACAAGAGGGCAGTACATTCTGTTGAACCGGCGGTGCCGCGTTACCTGCGTTGGTCAGAACAACCCATTGTGTGGAGCCGAGAGCATCATCCGCCCCGGGTTGATAATCCTGGTCAGCTGGCTCTAGTTGTGGCACCTCAGGTGGGTGGCTACAAGTTTACCAAGGTGCTTATGGACGGAGGCAGCAACATCAACATCTTATACTATGAGACTTTCCGGCGCATGGGGCTGCAGATAAGAAGCTCCGGCAGTCCAATATAGTTTTTCATGGGGTAGTGCCCGGTAAATCGGCGTATCCAGTTGGCAAGATAGATCTGGAGGTCACTTTTGGAGATGAGCATGATTCCAGGTCGGAGACTTTGACCTTTGAAGTGGTAAAGATCAAGAGCTCGTATCACGCCCTGTTCGGGCAGCCGGTTTACGCTAAGTTCATGGCGAGGCCGTGTTATGTTTATCTGCAGCTCAAGATGCCAGTCCACAAGGGAACTATTACGGCCCATGGGAGCCAAAAGATTGCGTTGGAGTGTGAGGAAGGTGATGCAGCTTATGCTGAAGCGGTTTGTGCAACTGAGGAGCTGAAGTGTTATAAAGATAATGTTGATCCGGCGGATATGTCTCCGCTGAAGAAACCAACCACAGAGCATGATCCGGCCTTAAAGTTCAAATCAGCTGAAGTGACCAAACAGGTTGACTTCGTTCCTGGCGATTCATCCAAGCAGTTCACCATCAGTGCTAACCTATATCCGAAATAGGAAGGCGCGCTCATCGAGTTCATCCGTGAGAATCGGGACATTTTTGCATGGAAACCTTCTGACATGCCAGGTGTACCGAGGGAACTCGCTGAGCACACTCTTAATGTTGATCCTAATTTTAAACCGGTTAAGCAATTCCTGCGCCGCTTCAATGAAGAAAGGCGAAAGGCTATTGGAGAAGTGGCTAGGCTCTTGGCGGCAGGCTTTATAGTTGAGGTTTTTCATTCAGAGTGGTTGGCTAATCCGGTGCTAGTGCTTAAGAAAAATGGCACTTGGCGAATGTGTGTTGATTACACAGATCTGATCAAAGCTTGCCCAACTGATCCCTTTGCCCTCCCCCGTATTGATTAGATCATTGATGCCACGGCAGGTTGTGAGCGACTAAGTTTTTTGGACGCATATTCAGGTTATCATCAGATCAAGATGGCAGTTAAGGACCAGGAGAAGACGGCCTTCATAACTCCCTTTGGAGCCTTCTGCTATGTATCTATGCCATTTGGGCTTAAGAGCGCCCATGCGACCTATCAGCGTTGTGTGCAGAACTGCCTTCATGGACAGATTGGGCGGAATGTTCACGCATATGTGGATGACATTATGGTGAAATCCAGGAAGGAAGAGACATTGATAACAGACCTGAAAGAAACCTTTGATAATCTCCGGATTTACAAAATGATGCTTAATCTGGATAAGTGCGTTTTTGGTGTTCCGGCAGGCAAGCTCCTGGGATTCTTAGTATCAAATAGGGGAATTGAAGCTAATCCGGAGAAGATCAAGGCGGTTACATCCTTGGCTAAACCGGTGTGCATCAACGATGTCCAACGCGTGGCAGGCCGTATTGCGGTGCTCAGCCGGTTTATCAGCCGTTTGGGGGAGAAGGCTATCCCGCTTTATCAGATGATGAAAAAGACATATCGCTTTGTCTGGAGTGATGCTGCTAATGCTGCGTTTGAAGACTTGAGGAAGCAATTAGCAGAGCCACCGGTCCTCGCTGCCCCAGTTGATAATGAGCCGCTGTTGTTATATGTGGAAGCTAACGCCCGTGCAGTAAGCGTTGCCATTGTAGTAGAGCGTCAGGAGGTAGGCAAGGAATATCCGGTTCAACGGCCGGTTTACTACATCAGTGAGGTGCTCATTGAGTCAAAACAGAGATATCCGCATTGGCAGAAATTGGTGTATGGGGTCTTCATGGCAAACCGGAAGCTAAAGCACTATTTTCAAGGCCATCCAATCACTGTAGTCAGTTCAGCTCCGTTGGGGGATATAATCCAGAACAGAGAGGCTACTGGTCGGGTCACAAAGTGGGCCATTGAGCTTAGCCCTCACGGATTGAAGTATGTGCCCCGTACTGCGATAAAATCCCAAGCATTGGTGGATTTCATTAACGATTGGTCCGAGTTGCAAGCACCTGAGGAAAAGCCGGATCACACATATTGGACTATTCACTTTGATGGATCCAGGCAATTGGAGGGCTCGGGGGCTGGAGTCGTGTTAACTTCCCCACGAGGTGATAAGTTCTGGTATGTCCTCCATTTAATGTTCTCTTGTACTAACAATGCAGCTGAGTATGAAGCTCTCCTCCATGGTCTACGGATGGCCAAGGAGATGAATTTAAGCCGGGTTAAATGCTTTGGTGATTCAGACCTGGTGGCTCAGCAAGTGTCTGGTAAGTGGGATTCCAAAGATCCACTTATGGCAGCATATCGACGAGAGGTAGACGCTGTTGCTAGACACTTCAAGGGTTATCAGGTGGATCATATAGACCGGCGAAAGAATGAAGCGGCTGGCGATTAAGCCGGCTGGGTTCTCAACATAAGCCGGTCCCACCCAATACCTTCTTGGATGTATTACACAACCCGTCGGTACAGTTACCTTCAGAAGAGGACTTGGCTGTTCCTGATCCGGAGGTACAATTGGTCGTCGCACTTCATGTTATTCCGGATTGGATGCTTCCCTACCTGGCATACATGAACCGAAGTGAGTTACCAGAGGACGAAGTCTTGGCCAGACAGATAGTCCGGCGATCCAAGTCAATGACTATTGTCAATGTAGAACTTCATCATCACAGTATTTCTGGGGTGTTTCAGCGGTGTGTGTCACCAGAGGAAGGATGTGATATTCTTAGAGAGATCCATGAAGGAGACTGTGGTCATCATGCCGGTTCAAAATCTTTGGTGGCTAAAGCGTTTCGTCTTGGGTTCTACTGGTTGACGTCTCATGCCGACGCAGAGGACTTGGTCAGAAAATGTGATGCTTGTCAGAAGCTTTCACGGCGTGCTCATATACCGCCGCAGGAATTGAGGATGATTCCAATTACTTGGCAGTTTGCGACTCAGGGGCTTGATATGGTGGGACCCGTCAACAAATCCCAAGATAAGAAGACCCACCTTTTGGTGGCGGTGGACAAGTTTACCAAATGGGTTGAAGCGGAGCCAGTCAGTAAGTGTGATGCAGCAACGGCGGTTCAGTTCATCAAAAAGGTGATTTTCCGGTTTGGCTTTCCACACAGCATTATAACTGATAATGGTACCAATCTATCCAAGGGGGCTATGGAAGAGTTCTATCAACGAGAGCACATCCGCCTTGATGTATCATCAGTAGCTCACCCTCAGTCTAATGGCCAAGCGGAAAGAGCTAATCAAGAGATCTTGAGAGGCATCAAACCCCGGCTTATGGTCCCTTTGCAGAGGACACCGGGTTGTTGGGTGGAGGAGTTACCATCTATGCTATGGAGCATCAACACTACACCTAACAGATCTATAGGGTACACGCCTTTCTTCATGGTATATGGAGCTGAAGTGGTCCTCCCTAGTGATATCCGTCATGACTCGCCACGGGTGGCGGCTTACGTCGAAGCTGATAATGAAAAAGCAAGACAAGATGCATTGGACCGGCTGGATGAAGAACGGGACACGGCAGCAGCTCGATCGGCAATTTATCATCAAGATCTGCGCCGGTACCACAGTCGCCAGGTTAAAACCAGAACGTTTCAAGAAGTAGATCTGGTGCTCCGGCTCATCCAAGACCAGACAGACATGCACAAGTTGTCCCCACCTTGGGAAGGACCCTTTGTGGTCAGCAAGAACCTGCACAACGGATCATACTACCTTGTCAACGTTCGAGAACATAAGGACTCACGTACTGCGGAGGAGGAGACCAGACGGCCGTGGAACATCGCTCTTCTTCGACCTCATTACACCTGAGCCATAGGCTCCGATTTATGTACATATCTTCTACAATGTATATATTATGATCAATATAATAAACCGATGCCCCCGATAAAGCGGGGTATCAGCCGCCTTTTTTCATAAGTGTTTGTCACATGGGGGCTTCTGTGTGCAAGGGAGTTCCCATGGCCTCTTAAACCGACGAACACATCAAGGCCATCATAAGAGTTTTTTATGCCTAGCACAACTCAAACATAGGCCCCGACGAGCATAGCTCAAATGCTACCTAGGGGCTCTTGATGCAAAGCATCAACGAGTTGACAACCCTTGTAGTAACCACGGCTTGGAAGCTTGGTGTATACACCTAAAACCCCGGATTAGCCTGCCTGCATTAAGTAAGTCACTACGTCCAGGTAAACCTAGTATGACCCGTCGAACGTATACACAAGTCAATCTTTATAGACCCTGAACTTGGTAACGTTAAATTGACGATCATCAAGTGATTACACAAGTCAATCTTTACAGATTTTTGAACTTGGTAGCATTGAACATTGATGATTTGGTTAAGGATTGAGGACCATCTTAACAGGCTTTGCAAAATGGTTAATGACAGCAGCCTGGCAGCTCATAAAAAGCCTCGAATTTGGAGCCTGTCAGCTCATAAAAAGCCTCGACTACATGGTTTTATTTGCCCAAAAAATTATTTTTGATTTTTTATGTTTTATCAAATCTTTATCTTCAAGGTCATTGGTTTTTATCCAAGTCCATGGATTCAGGGAGTGGATGACTATAAGTTGCCACTACATCTACGTTTACATAGTTCTATTCTGGGTTACAAACACCAGTACTAACTACAATTGAACCGGAGTTCATCGTAACCCGGTTCGGTTTTCATGATGAGCCGACAAATAATCAAGGGAGTCATCGGCACTTGCACCTTGGATCATTATTTCTTCCTACCGGATTAAGGTTTATTGTGATACACTTAATCACACGTATGATACATACTTTATACTTTGTACACAGTTCAAGTTATAAACTTAGACCATGTGTTTGGGAATTATGACCCGTCCGGTGATAAACCACCAGGACATTTTGAACATTGTTTTATGCACAAGCAGGTAAAATAAACCGTCAAAGGCATTGAAAGCAAGACATGTTTATGAAGTTGCCAACTGAAGCAATCTCACAAAAGATAGTATGTGACGAACACAAAGTATCCTATTACAAGGCGTTGGAGAGCCCAAAAGAATATTAGTTTTTCTCAAGCACTCAAACATAAACTTTAAACCGGCACTGGTTTAAGATTCTGCGTCAGCTCGCCGTGAAGAATGAGGATCATCTTGCTCCGGTTCTTCGACGGTCTCTTCCAGCTGCTGGAAATCAGTAGTGGTCCAGTCAATCTTGGTCAGCGCCCGGAAATAAACTTCATCATTCACGAGGTCTGACGGATCAATGCAGGAGCAAAAGTGTGCTTACCGGCGGGCGGAATAAGATTTTCAATCTCATAAGCCGGACACTCTGCCCGCACGTTCTCCGCATCATATCCCGGATGATATCTAGATAGATCAGCCTCGTCAGCAAGTTTTCTAGCCAGAGGCCGCATATCTTTGGTTAAGGCACGGAAGTCGTCGCTGGAAATGGCTGATATGTCTTCCTTCATACTTGGGTAGCCGTTCATCGCCTCCGCCGGATCAAAATCAGGAACCCAAGCCTTCGCTCGAGTCAGAGCCATCAGAGCACCTGCCCTGGCAGACGACTTCTTCACTTCTACAAGGCGGGCAAGCAGAACCAACAGCTTTTCCAAAGTACCCTTGATGGTGGTAGGAGTCGGTTTGTTATGCGAGATAGCACTGATGGCCCTGTGAGTGCCGGAATATAGCTGCTCCACCAGAGTGTATGCAGCTTATAATTTCTTCCGCACATCATCACCAAGATGAGTGATACGCCTCCCTTCATTAAAATTATGAATTAAACCAGAACGGTACAAGATTGCAAGGTTCAAGGGTTGTGTCAACAGGTACTTACCAAAGATGGCGGGCGTCATGTCATTGATCTGCTACTTCAATCCGGACAGTTCCTCCGTCACCGGATTAAGAGCAGCCTCTGCATCATTGGATCTCTTCTCCAAGGCAGCCTTTTCAGCATCCCAGTCTGACCGCTCTTTTTCAAAGTCTCTCTTCAGCTTCTCTATACTTGCTAAAGCAAGTGTAAGCTCGTCCTTGACTTTGACAGCAGCAGTCTCTTGGAACTTTAAGTTATCCTAGAGCTCGGTTATTTCAGAGGTCTTCCGGTTCAAATTAGTGTGCCGAGATGAAAGTACATTATATATTCATGAAGCAGTTCAGTCAGTGTCCTAAGCACATATCAAGTTATGCACTTGACACTTGGGGGCTAATGTATATTTGAAGTGAAAACAGGCATTTTTCAAACAAGTCCCAAGCACATAAACAAGTTATATACTTGGCACTTGGGGGCTAATGTGACATTGTTCTGAATTCAAGTACAAGTCCCGGTTCATCCTAAAGGAAGTAAACCGGCCCTTGGGGGCTACACATGTGCAAAACAAAACTGTCTACTGGATTTACTGAAGTCCCGGTTCACCCTAAAAGGCTAAACTGGCACTTGGGGGCTATGATGGCAGAAGGATAAACTTACAAGATACAAGGAGAAATAGAGGACAAGTTAAAGGTAGAGATGTTACCTCATAACGCTCCTTCATCAAATTTACTAATCCAGCTTCATGGTCACGGCTGGTGAATAACTGGTTTAAATATTCGGAATGGAGTTCTTGGGCGCTGAGCTGAGCGTAGCTGGAAAACTCAGTACTCCACTTGCCTTTGTCTTTTTTAAGAATTTCTTCCTTGGCAGTATGCTTGGTCAAGGCAACAGGCTCCCATGGAGTGGTATAGCCGGTGCCAGTGATTTCAACATCGCCAGGTGAAGCGGCCGCTTGCTTAGGGGGACTAGCAGGAGCGGGACTAGCCCGGGCAGGGCTGCCCGGTTCAAGGTCACGATCCATTGGATCGCTCCCCTGATCAACAAAGACGTCTTGATCCATAGGGGGGGATCATCATGCGGAATCTCAACGTTGTCTTTAGAAGGTTCAGCAAGTTCGGGATCTTCTGCCGGTTCAGGAGTAGTATTATCAACTGCCGGTTTACTCAGTTTGGCCTTTTTACTAGGCTTGGGTTTACTGCGAAAGATTAAGATAATGAAAATCATAAGAAGTCAAAAACAAATGTTAAACCGGAAAAAGCGGAAAACAACTTACCGAGGAACAGTCTTGAGGGGAGGAATCTGAGTGGCTATTGACTCGCCAGAAGATGAGTGAGGAGTTTCCTGATAATTCGAATCAGACGGATTAAGGGTTGTCGAATAAGACCTGCTTTGGGGTAAAGAGCAGTTGGAGTGAGTAGAACCTCGGAACGACGCCTCCGAGCTGGAGTGTGCGTTAATCCGGTGGATTCAATAGCATGACCACTATGATGAGTGGTGCAGCGAGCTTCATGTTGCTGCTTCTGCAAAAGAAAGTTTGGGTCCAAGTAAGCAAAAGGATGAGAAAACTATACTTTCCGGGTTGCTCGACGAACTTTGGGTGTTGGCAGAGGTTCTGAATCGGAAGAAAGAGTGATTACCTCAACATCGTCCGCTTTACTGCCTTCAGCGTGTCCCTGGGAACAGTCATTGTTAATAAAAATGCAGATAAAGGAAAGACAGGGAAGTCAAAAGTATTAGATGGTACCTCGGAGGCCGGATCATCTTCTTCCGCATTGGATCCCGACGCGGCAGTGTTCTTCTTCTTGTTTCTTTTGACAGCTTGGGTCTTTTGGCGAGCTGCCTTCGCCGGTTTATCATGGGTTTTCCTTTTCCAGAACGGGTCATTGTCCTTTTGAAAGAAATAAAGACACTTCAAGACAAGTGCTGCAGACGGATTAAAATAAAGCAAGACAATAGGGAAGAGATTTTTACCGATGGTGGTTTGTTGGTCACGCAGAAAGGTGCCAAGCAGGTTTGACTGCAAGCATCTATAGGTAAATTCAGCAGCTTCTTGACGGATTCATTGACCTCGTTTTCTGATAGTACTGCCTCTGTGTGGCGCAAAGGGTCTTTGGGATTCCCAGTATACTCACACATTAAACCGGAACGCCGGCTTAGCGGGAGAACACTCCAGGAAAGCCAACAGCGGACAAAGTCAACCCCTGTCAGACCATTGGCTACAAAGGCCCTGAGCTTTGAAAGCTGAGGGGCATACTGAGCTCGCTCCTGGGCACTTAGCCGCTGTGGAAAAGGGTGGTTTTCTGGAAGACGGTGGGAGCGATAGCCCGGCAATGGATTTTCACATTCCGGGGAAGTATCTATGTAGTAGAACCAAGTTTGGTTCCAATCCTTTGGATGGCTGTGGAGACTAGCGTGAGGAAAGCTAACATCCTTCCTTTTCTGAATAGACATCCCGCCGAGTTCAGTGTTTGGACCGTCGTGAAATTCTGTACGATGGTTTAAGTGAAAGAAATCCCGGAATAGCTCCACTGATGGTTCCTCTTGCAGATAAACTTCACAAAAGACTTGGAAGTTGCAAATTTTTGACACAGAGTTGGGGCCAATATCTTGTGGATGAAGCTGGAAATTTGCTAACACATCACGGAAGAACTTTGACCAGGAGGGTTGAACCCCCAGGCCAAGTGATCAAAGACGACGACCTCCCCCTCTTTGGGCTTTGGGGGGCATTCTGATCCAGGAACCCTCCAGTGAAGGACGTTTTTGGACCTAAATCGCCAATTGAGGCCATTTTCTCCAAATCCTTCTCAGTAATCCGGGATGGAACCCTGTTGCAGGAGACAAACTGCTTGGCTTGAGTGGCCATCTTTTCGGAAGGAAAAGGCTGAAAATATAATGAAGACCCGGTTTGTAATCTAAGCAAATTTAAATAGGCATGCTCTATGAAAGTACTAGTCTAAACGACGGTTTAGGCAGGGGCCTAATGGTATCTACCAGATTAAAAAAATCTGGAAAAGCTATAACAATGACATCTACCGGATTATAGAGTCTGAAAAAGCTAAACCGCCAACAAAGGTAAACAAGACGCAGATATGAAGTTATGAAAAACAGCTTTCGCACAGACAGCAGGGAAATACAGATCTACAGCATGTTGAAAATTCAGAGATATTCAAGGTTATATTCAGCAGACGCGATGAAGATCCTAGCAGATGCAATCTAACTAGTCATATTGGGAAAGATAAATCCACGGTGAAGGAGCGGAGTTACTTTTACAGTTATCGACTAGGAGATTTAGATCTAGAGCGAAACTACTGAGCTATGGCGAAGAACTGCGAAGAACAATACCTACCCGTGAGCTCGTATGAGGAAACCCTAAAACAAGATCTAGAAATGGGGAAAGGAGAGGACGTACCCGAGGCGTCGGGTGCGGAGAGGCGCCGACGAGTCTCTGGAACAATCAGGTTAATGCAGTGGCCAGATTTGACGAGGATGCAGAGCTTGACGAACGGCGGCGGAGCTCGAGCGCGAAGGGACAGAGGAAGAAGAAGATGCAAGGGGGAAAAGAGGTGCCCCTGTGCCCTATTTATAAGCCGAAGGGATAAAGTGGCAGGCGTGAGAATCGATGAGCCTAAAAAGTGGATATGGACGATACTGTCGCCTCGATCTTCGGAGCTTTAATGAATAAAAGATAAAAAGCAGGTATAAGTATTAAATGTACAGATGACGTCACGGCGGTTTAAAGCGATCTGAGAAGATGACGTCACGCCGGTTTATGAAGCATTTTGAAGCTGCGGAAAGGCAAATCTGTACAAGACATTGAAGATTGACATAAACAGGTTCAAATCAATCTGGGGCCTAATGTCAATGATATTATTACTAGATATAAACCACCCAGGAGGGGCTGGTTTATGCCTATGGAGATTATTTCTACTGAAGCCCAGCTGAACGTGGAGCGAGATGCTTTAGTCCAAGAAGCTTAAGGCCCGAGAGGCACTAGGGCCCGTGATTTGTAAACCGCCATATGCTGTATAACTTGTGATGTAAGATAGGAAGGATAGAGACCGAGCCAGACACGTTTATGAGCCGGCCTCGGGATCTTGTAAACCGAACCAGGCGTCACCTCTTATATAAAGGGACAACCCGGCGACAGTTCAGGGCAGAGAACAACAGCTCGAGACACAGGCAAAGCGGATTCGCTCCCTGGTCATCGAAACCCTAGCAATATTACACCACACTAGACGTAGGCTTTTACCTTCATCGAAGGGGCCGAACTAGTATAAAATCTATGTGTCCTTGTCCGCTTTAACCCCTTTAAGCTAACCCGTAGCGATGGCCTTACGACTAAGTCCTTTTGCTAGGACATCTGCCGTGACAAAACCACGACACCTGACACCTTACCTTCGTCGAGATCCCAATCTTCGGAGTCAATAGTCTTCATTATATAAGAGCCAGAACAAGAAGTATCGAGCATGGAGCGATTATTATGAGAAAGCCGAGCATAAATTTTTTGAATGATCATTTCTCTTGAGAGCTCGTGATTGGGGCATGAATATAACATTGACTTGAGCCTCCCCCAAGCTTGAGTGATGCTTTCTCCTTCGTGAGGCCAGAAATTATAAATATAATTACAATCACGATGAACCTGGTGCATAGGGTAGAACTTCTGATGAAATTCCAACTTCAGACGATTATAGTTCCATGATCCCATATCATCGCATAGCCTAAACCATGTCAATGCATCTCCATTCAAAGATAAAGGGAAGACCTTCTTCTTGATGACATCCTCGGGAACACCTGCAAGCTTAAACAATCCACAAACTTCATCCACATAGATTAGATGTAAATCAGGGTGAAGTGTTCCATCTCCTGTAAAAGGATTTTCAAGCAGTTTCTCAATCATACCCGAAGGAATCTCAAAGCAAACATTTTCAATAGGTGCAGTAGGTTGAGGAGCAACTCTTTGCTCTTCTGCTCGGGGTAAAGATACCCCGAACAAGCCCCTCAAAAGATTTTGAGCCATAGTAACGAGTGACAATAAATTTCAGCACACTATATAAATTTTTCCTTAACAAATTCCACTTACCAAAGGCGCTTCACTCCCCAGCAGCGGCGCCAAAAAAGAGTCTTGATGACCCACAAGTGTAGGGGATCTATCGTAGTCCTTTCGATAAGTAAGAGTGTCGAACCCAACGAGGAGCAGAAGGAAATAATAGGCATTTTTCAGTAAGGTATTTTCTGCAAGCACTAAAATTATAGGTAACAGATAGTTTTGTGATAGGATAATTGGTAGCAAGTAATAAAAGGTAAAGTAAATAAGGTGCAGCAAGGTGGCCCAATCCTTTTTGTACCAAAGGACAAGCCTGGACAAACTCTTATGCATGGTAAAGCGCTCCCGAGGACATATGGGAATTATCGTCGAGCTAGTTTTCATCACGATCATCTGATTCGCGTTCGGTACTTTGATAATTTGGTATGTGGGTGGACCGGTGCTTGGGTGCTGCCCTTACTTGGACAAGCCTCCCACTTATGATTAACCTCTAATGCAAGCATCCGCAATTATAAAAGAAGTATTAAGGTAAACCTAACCATAGCCTGAAACATATGGATCCAAATCAACCCCTTATGAAGCAACGCATAAACTAGGGTTTAAGCTTCTGTCACTCTAGCAACCCATCATCTACTTATTAATTCCCATTCCTTCCTCTAGGCCCAAATAATGGTGAAGTGTCATGTAGTCCATGTTCACATGACACCACTAGAGGAGAGACAACATAAATCTCATCAAAATATCGAACGCAGACCAAATTCACATGACTACTAATAGCAAGACTTCTCCCATGTCCTCCGGAACAAAAGTAACTACTCACAAGACATAATATTGTTCATGAACAGAGGGGTATTAATATGCATAATGGATCTGAACATATGATCTTCCACCAAAAAAATACCAACTAGCATCAACTACAAGGAGTAATCAACACTACTAGCAACCCACAGGTACCAATCTGAGGTTTGGGTACAAAGATTGGATACAAGAGATGAACTAGGGTTTGAGAGGAGATGGTGCTGGTGAAGATGTTGATGAAGATAACCCTCCCCAAGATGGGAGAGTTGTTGGTGATGACGGCGGCGATGATTTCCCCCTCCCGGAGGGAAGTATCCCCGACAGAACAGCTCTGCCGGAGCCCTAGATTGGTTTCCGCCTTGGTTCTGCCTCGAGATGGCGGCGTCTAGTCCTGAAAGCCTACTTCTGATTTTTGCAGGTCAAAACGCTTCATATAGGAGAAGATGGGCACCGTGGGCCTGCCGGCTGGCCCTCGAGGCAGGGGGCGCGCCCTGGGAAGGGGGCCGCGCCCCCCACCCTCGAGGCCAGCAGGTGCCCCTCCCGTGGGTTTCTTTCGCCAGATATTTTTTATATATTCCAAAACGATGTTCTGTGGAGTTTCAGGGCTTTTGGAGTTGTGTAGAATAGGTTTCCAGAGTTTGCTCCTTTTTCAGCCCAGAATTCCAGCTGCCAGCATTCTCCCTCTTCATGTAAACCTTGCAAAATAAGAGAGAAAAGGCATAAGTATTGTGACAAAACATGTATGAACAGCCCATAAAGCAATAAATATCAACTTATAAGCATGATGCAAAATAGACGTATCACCTAGCCATAGACATGAGTTGTCATTTGATCAACGAGATCACATCATTAGGAGAATGATGTGATGGACAAGACCCATCCGTTAGCTTAGCACTATGATCGTTTAGTTTTACTGCTATTGCTTTCTTCATAACTTATACATGTTCCTATGACTATGAGATTATGCAACTCCCGAACACCGAAGGAACACCTTGTGTGCTATCAAACGTCACAACGTGACTGGGTGATTATAAAGATGCTCTACAGGTGTCTCCGAAGGTGTTCGTGGTGTTGGCATAGATCAAGAATAGGATTTGTCACTCCGAGTGTCGGGGAGGTATCTCTGGGCCCTCTCGGTAATACACATCATAATAAGCCTTGCAAGAAAATGACTTATGAGTTAGTCATGAGATGATGTATTACAAAACGAGTAAAGAGACTTGCCGGTAATGAGATTGAACTAGGTATTGAGATACCGACGATCAAATCTCGGGCATGTAACATACCGATGACAAAGGGAACAACGTATGTTGTTATGCGGTTTGACCGATAAAGATCTTCGTAGAATATGTAGGAGCCAATATGAGCTTCCAGGTTCCGCTATTTGTTATTGACCGAAGAGGAGTCTCGGTCATGTCTACATAGTTCTCGAACCCGTAGGGTCCGCACGCTTAATGTTTGATGACGATCGGTATTATGAGTTTATGAGTTTTGATGTACCGAAGGTAGTTCGGAGTCCCGGATGAGATCACGGACATGAAGAGGAGTCTCGGAATGTTTGAGACATAAATATTATTATATTGGACGACTATATTCAGACACCAGAAGTGTTCCGTGTGTTATCGGGTAAAACCGGAGTGCCGGAGGGGGTTACCGGAACCCTCCCCCCCCCCCCCGAGGGAGTATGGGCCATAGTGGGCCAATGAGGGAAAGAGAGGGGCACCCCATAGGGCTGGCCGCACCCCCCTAGGGTTCCTAGTTGGACTAGGAAAAGGGGGGAGGAGCCCCCTCTCCTTTCCTTCTCCTCTTCCCCTCTCATTCCCTACTCCTAGTAGCAATAGGAAAAGAGGGTTCCTATTCCTACTAGGAGTAGGAATCCTACTCCTTTGGCGCGCCCCTTGGCCTGGCCGCACCTCCCCCTTGCTCCTTTATATACGGGGGAAGGGGCACCCAAAGACACACAAGAAACATTGTTCTAGCCGTGTGCGCTGCCCCCCTCCACAGAAACACACCTCAGTCATACCGTTGCAGTGCTTAGGCGAAGCTCTGCGCCGGTAGCTTCATCATCTCCGTCACCACGCCGTCGTGCTGACGAAACTCTCCTGTGAAGCTCAATTGGATTAAGAGCTCGTGGGACGTCATCAAGCTGAACGTGTGCTGAACGTGGAGGAGCCATACGTTCGGTGCTTGATCGGTTGAATCGTGAAGACGTTCGACTACATCAATGATACGTCCAAAATGCATCACTATTTTGTATCATAATTCATCTTTATTCATTGATATATTTCACGTTATGATGATGTTCTTATGTTGTTTTGGTCTATTTTACACAGTTTGCAACTTTCCGATGCCGGAACAGCAGACGCAGGATTCAGCAGGAAAAAGTGGATGCTGAGTTGCTAAAGAAGAACACCTCCAAATTACCTGAAAATTGACGGGACGTGTTTTTCAGAAGAATAACGAAGACACGCAAAAGGGGAGTCAGAGGGGGGCCACAGGGTGCCCAGGCGGCCTGGGGGCGCCCCCCCCTGGCCGCGCCGGGGGGGCGCCTGGAGCCCCCGGCCCACCTCTGGCCGCCCCCTTTTTCATATATGCTCTCCGTCCCCCGAAAACCCTAGGCACGGGACTTTTTACGGAGTTCCGCCGCCGCTTCGAGGCGGAAACCTACAGAGAAGAAAAGGGCATCTCCGGCGGGTAGATTTCGCCGGGGAGATCACCTCCCGGAAGGGGAGATCGTCGCCATCGTCATCACCATCATCACGGGCATCATCGAGATCATCATCAACATCATCCCCAACACCAGCACCATCTCCATCTTCATCCAAATCTCATCTTTCCATCGCAACTCGTGTTGTAACTTGTACTACCTATCCTCTCTACTCCATCGGTGTTGATTACTACTTTGTGGTGAATGCTATTGAGTTTTGTTGGAGAAATATTATTATGTCCAGATTGTTTATCACATATTTATCCCCACTGATCATGATCTCTTTTATGTCTTGTGAGTAGTTACTTTAGTTCTTGAGGACATGGGGAAAGTCTTGTTGTTAGTAGTCATATGCTGTTGAAGTAATATGTGTTGTTTGATACTTAAGTTGTGTTGTCATTCTACTAGTGGTGTTGTGTGAGTCGAACAACCAACACTTCGCCTTATTAAGGACCTAGGAGAATGCATTGTGTATAAAGAATGCTTACGGTGGGTTGCCGGAGTGACAGAAACCTGAACCCCAGTTTGCATGCTTTTGCATAAGGGAATAATGGATCCTCGATCGTATTGCTATGGTTAGGCTTTTGCCTTAAATTCTATCTTGTACTTGCGGATGCTTGCAAGGTGTTTAATCGTAAGAGTGCACTCATCTTAGTCTAGAGAGTGCACTAGCATAGATGCACCCACCAACACTTATCAACACATAACATAGTATCGATTCGGAATATGGCGAAAGCACATGACTACCTCTCCCGTGTGTCCTCAAGAACGCTTTAGTCCTTATAAGTTCAGTTGCTAGGCCTCTCCTTTGCTAAGAAAGGATTGGGCCACTTGTTACCCTCAGTATCTTTTACATTACTTGCCTTTACATTCCTGTTGCTTATATCGAGAAAACCCCCTAAAAGTTATCTTTCAGTGCTTGCAGTAATTTCTTGCTCAGAATCGCTTATCAATACCTTCTGCTCCTTGTTGGGTTCGACACTCTTACTTATCGAAAACGCTGCAACAGATCCCTTACGGTTGAGGGTCATCAATCAACCGCGTCACTTGACGCTTTCGCTTTCGGTCTACGAGGGTACGTAGACATACTCTCCCCTCTCGTTGCTATGCATCTAGTAGATATATCTTGCGTGATCGTAGAAATTTTTTGAAATACTACGTTCCCCAACAGTGGCATCATGAGCTAGGTCTATGCGTAGATGATATGCACGAGTAGAACACAAGTGAGTTGTGGACGATACTGGTCATAGTGCTTATCAGCATGTCATACTTTGATTCGGCGATATTGTTGGATGAAGCGACCCCGACCGACATTACTACGCTTACGCGAGACTAGTTCTACCGACGTGCTTCGCACACAGGTGGCTGGCGGGTGTCAGTTTCTCCAACTTTAGTTGAATCAAGTGTGGCTACGCCCGGTCCTTGTGAAGGTTAAAACAACACATACTTGACGAAATATCGTTGTGGTCTTTGTATGCGTAGGTAAGAACGGTTCTTGCTAAGCCCGTAGCAGCTACGTAAAACTTGCAACAACAAAGTAGAGGACGTCTAACTTGTTTTTGCAGGGCATGTTGTGATGTGATATGGTCAAGACATGATGAGTTATACGTTATTGTATGAGATGATCATGTTTTGTAAGGTTATCGGCAACTGGCAGGAGCCATATGGTTGTCGCTTTATTGTATGAAATACAATCGCCATGTAATTGCTTTACTTTATCATTAAGCGGTAGCAATAGTCGTGGAAGCAATAGTTGGCAAGACGACAACGATGCTACGATGGAGATCAAGGTGTCGCGCCGGTGATGATGGTGATCATGACATTGCCTTGGAGATCGAGATCAAAAGCACAAGATGATGATGGCCATATCATGTCACATATTTTGATTGCATGTGATGTTTATCTTATTATGCTTCTTATCTTGCTTAGTACGACGGTAGCCTTATAAGATGATCCCTTACAAAATTTCAAGGTACAAGTGTCTCCCTGAGTATGCACCGTTGCGAAAGTTCGTTGTGCCGAGACACCATGTGATGATCGGGTGTGATAAGCTCTACGTTCACGTACAACGGGTGCAAGCCAGTTTTGCACACGCAAAATACTCAGGTTAAACTTGACGAGCCTAGCATGTACAGACATGGCCTCAGAACACTGGAGACCGAAAGGTCGAGCGTGAATCATATAGTAGATATGATCACCACAAGATGTTCACCATTGAAAACTACTCCATCTCACGTGATGATCGTACATGGTTTAGTTGATTTGGATCACGTGATCATTTAGATGACTAGAGGGATGTCCATCTAAGTGGGAGTTCTTTTGTAATATGATTAATTGAACTTTAATTTATCATGAACTTAGTCCTGATAGTTTTTGCATATCTATGTTGTTGTAGATCAATGGCCCGTGCTACCGTTCCCTTGAATTTTAATGCGTTCCTAGAGAAAGCTAAGTTGAAAGATGATGGTAGCAATTACACGGACTGGGTCCGTAACTTGAGGATTATCCTCATTGCTCCACAGAAGAATTATGTCCTTGAAGCACCGCTAGGTGACAAGCCCCTCCTGTCGGTGTATTTGGAACGACACCTATGGGATCACAAGGATCCCTACTCCTGCAGTTAAGGGGCGTCAGGAGCTCCAAGAAGCCAAGTCGTGAGGAGTTCTAAAAAGCCGAATCCTTCTCCTGGTCGCCTCGGGCCTCCTTTTATAGGAAAAGGGGTTGCCACAGTGGCACACAGGAGGTGGAAAGGGTACAGTGATGCGAGGTTATCCCTCGCATTACATGACAAGGCGCATTTAATGCGCTTAGCTTAGGTGTCCTTGCTTTATCGGGGACGGGGGAGACATCCGTCTTGTCCGTCGCCGCTCCTTCTTGTGTTGACACGCGCCCTGGCCAGCGATGCCTGAGACGCCATGTAGGCAGGCAGGCAGCTGATGTGGCGCAATGGTGGGTCTTCACGAAGATCTGCATGTTGCCATGCAGGTGCCTGCCCAACTGGTTGGGTCGGCAGCTGCATGGGGCGATGGAAACTCAGTTGGTGCGGGCATGGTGGTGGCCCTGTGGATGTCCTCGGCAAGGGCCTTGCTGGGGCTTTGGCAAGGGTCTTGCCACGGCGCCTGCTGTCATCCCCGGCAAGGTGCTTGCCGGAGGTCTTGTGGTCCTCCTTGGCTGGGATCCGGCCAAGGGTCGTCGTCTTCTCAGTGTGTATCTGATCTTGAATGTCTTCACAAAGATCTGCATGCCACTACGGGGATGCCTCCCGAATCCTTACCCTCTGGGGGCAGTGGACTCAAGGGTGATCCGCTCCGTGGGCGTGGGGCGAGCTGTCGCGGCAAGGGTCTTGCCGGGGCTTCTGAAACTGGCTCCCGACAAGGATCTCGCCGGGGGAAGCCGCTTCGTCCCTTTGCTCTTTGTGGTCTTGTTCTTGGTGCTGCTCCAGTTCCATCGAGCTTCGGTCTTACCCTGGCTCACCTCCCTTGCCATGCTTGGCGTGGTGGCGCCCGTGGCTCAGACTGGTCGTGCACAGTCATAGGGGTACAAAAAGTGTACCCCTCTTTTTTGTACATCGACAGGAGCCCCCGGGCCTGGGCCACACATAAGCGCGACGCGTTGTTGGGCTAGGCCCATAACGGTGCGCGGGCAGGCGGGACGGTTTTCATCGTGGTAAGGTCTTCCGTGCGCTGCGCCTCCCACGATCCGTGCGTGCGGTGCGGGGTGGAGGGGCGTGCGTGACGTGGGCGATATGCGCGGGGCGGTTTCCGCAGGCATGCGTCACGTCGCAGTAAATGCGAAATGAGACGGCCCGCATCCCCCCCCATAAGAAGGAATAACCGTGGGCGCACTGCTCACTTCCTCCATTTTCCTCGTGCCTCTTCCAATCTCAGAGCCGTTGTTCCCTCTCTTCCTTCCTCCCGAAGCTTCCGCCGTCGCCTACCGCCGTTGCTTCACCATCCCCCTCCCTCAGCCCTCCAACTCAGCCGCCATGGCGTCCAAACCTGCCAAGGGCAAGGGGGTGGCCAAGGGCGCCGGGCCTGTGGAGCCGCCGGAGGGCGCGTTTTCGGGGGACCGGACGAAGGCTGTTTTCTTCATCCCGTCGACGGTCGACATCTACGAGCTCCGGGCCGCCTTCAAGCCCCTTTGGGGGGTGAAGACGGGGGGGGGGAGAACTCGGGACATCCGGCGACGCGCGTCATTCCGGCCGCTTGCGCCGAACCCGGCCCAAATCGGTACCCCTTCTTCGTCGACTACTTTTCTTGCGGGTTATGTCCCCCCTTCTCCGATTTCTTCTGTGATGTCATGCACACCTTCGGCTTCCGCCTCTTGGATTTCACTCCGAACGCGGTGGCGTGCATGGCTTTCTTCGCGCACCTTTGCGAGGGCTTCGTCAGGGTGCAGCCCAACACGGCGCTCTTCCGCCACTATTTCACACCTCGGATCTAGCCGGGAGGTGTCGTCTCTGGGTGCATCACCTGGATTCCGAGATCCAAGGGAGCGTACCGGAGGGTGCCGTGAAGGAGAGGTGGGATGAATGGCGCGGCCGGTGATGCTGGATTGAAGAAGACGAGCCGCCAAGATTCTGCAAGGTCCGCCGGGTACCGCCGGTCCATGGCAGCGAATGGGGTGACGTCGACGCCGCCGACAGGAGGCTCACCGTCGCCACCACCAGGATTCACCGGCTCGCCCAGGCCGGGCTCACCCTTGAGATGATCGAGGCGGACTTCATTCGCCGTCGGATCGCCCCGTTGCACAACAAGGGGAGCCCAGCCTGGCTCTTTAGGAACCCGGCTGACGTCATGCGGCTTCGCCCTGGCCTCGACCACAACCTCACAGTGATGGGACACGCCCATTTCTGCTAGCGGCTCTTCCAGCTTGATGTGGGTCGCGACGGCGAGGTCGAACGGACCGGCTAGGCCGCAAAGGCTGCCGCAAAGGCCGGCAAGGCCATCAAGGGGCAGCTCTTCAAGCTGCCAGCGGGGGTGGTTCCGTTGTGCAACAATTTGCGCTAGTCCGAGATCATCGCCATGATGCTGGAATGCAACGCGCACGGCCCCGTCCCGAGCTGGCAGGAGCTGGCAGACGAGGTCGTGCAGCAATTCTTCGACTCTCTGGTCGAGGTGTGCGTCAAGCCTGACGCCGAGCGGTGGCTTGTCAGGGACACCACCCAGGAAGAGCTGGACTACATCGCCGCTAGGGCAAGGGAGGCGCAGCTCGTCCTGGAGGCCGGGAGCGCCGGGGTTGTGGAGGACAAGGATGCCACGGCTGCGGAGGAGGAGGAGCTCGCCCAGTGGGTGGCGGCCGCCGGAGAGGCTAGCAGCACCGACACCGGAGCTCCGCTGGTCGAAGACGTGGCCGATGAGTCGTCGGAGGAGGAGGACGTGGCGGCCGGCTCGGCGCCAGCCAGGGGAAGAGGGCGAGTCCTACGGCGGGATGTTCCGGCGAGCCGGTCCGGCTCGGCAAGGCTGAGAAGCCTCAATTGGCCCTGGAGGGGTCCGGGCGCCACACGAGGGCCACGGCGGCAAGGAGGCTGACGAAGGCCGACGAGAAGAAGAAAGTGGCAGCCCTTTCTCCGTCTAGGCGCGCACAAACTCCGTCCCCTTCGCCTCCCCCGGCAGACGTCGACTCGAATGTCGACGCGGAACTCCCTTTTGATCTCGGGCCTCTCAGCCCGAAGAGGAAGAGGAAAGCGGCGGAGGAGGAGGAGATGGACGACGAGTAAGTACTCCGTTCCTTACTGCCATTTCCATCCCCCTGAACCATGCCACTCATCTTGATCCGTTTTTGCTTCTTCAGGGATGCAGAGACGTTGGCCCAGAGGATAAAGAGGGCCAAGGCTTCGGCGAGCAGCCAGCCCCCGGCTAGGGCTTCAGAGACACCACTGGTGGTGTTGAGCAGCCCAGACGGCAGCCCCCGGCACAGCCCCCAGCGTAAGTTCATCATCCTCTTCTCGCCCGACATGCAGTAGCTATTTGATGCTATGGTGCTGACCTTGCCGATTTTGTAGGACGGGAGCAGCAGCAGGAGGAGCCGCAGGGGCTATCCCCAACACACCACCCCCGTCGACTACGCCACCGCGAGGGGCGTCCCCGGCAAGGGCACCAAGCATGGAGCCCACACACATGGAGGAAGAGGGGAACTTGGGCGCTGGTGCCTCTGCCACAGCGCCAAACGCCGACGGGGAGGGGACTTCTGCTTCACAGCCCGGCACTGGTGAGTCGCATGTCTTCTGTCTTTGCTTTTCCCTTATCCTTTTTCTTGGCTTCATCATCCCCATCACTGCCCAGGCCATCCTTCAACAGATATGGAGGACGTGGACGCCATCATCGGGGAAGTTGCTGAGGAGGCCGCGGCGGAGGCCGACAGGATTGCCGCCGAGGAGGCCGCCAAAGACGCTCCCGGGGCCGCCGCGGATAAGGCCGCCGAGGATGCCGCCAAGGGCGCCGCCGAGGGTGCCGGCGGTGGGCCTGCCGGGGAGGCCGGCAAGGCCACAGCCGAGGAAGAGGCGATTAATGATCAGCCTTCTTCCTCCACAACCTCGGGCCCCGAGAGGTATCTGAAGGTGGGCGACGACCTCTTCGTCCATCTCGCAGGGGCGTCAAGCTCCCGAGCGCCCGCCGGAGGGGAAGTCTTCGATGGCGAGGTGCTCGCCGCCACCGGGCTCGAGGTTGTTGATGAACCGGGCATCGGCAGTGATGGCTCTCTAGAAGGACAGCTCTTCCGCGCCATGGGGGCCAATTTCCGGAAGCTCCAAGCGCTCTACCGTGCTCGTCTGGACAAGGTTAAGTCCAGGATGGCAACGGTGGACGAGGCGGAGGTGGACTTCCAGGCGCGCGTTGCTGAGGCGCAAGCCTGGTTTCACCAGTCCTGCGAGGAGCAGAGGGCCTTCCAGGAAGAATTGGCCAAGTGCGACGCAGAGCTCATCATGAAGATGTCTGACGTCGAGAAGGCCCAGGAAGAGGCGGCGAACTTGGCTGCCGCGGCCGAGGCCCCCGGAACCAGCATCAAGCCGCCCTCGATTCCCAGGAAGAAGACCTCTCCACGCGCGAGGCGAAGCTTGCCGCAATGCTCAGCGGCAAGGATGAGGAGCTCGAGGTTCTTGTCCAGCGGCGGACTCGCGAGCTGGGGCAGAGGCACAAAGAGGCACTCGATGCCCAGGCTCTAGTCCACTCCAGCAAGGTGCAAGAGGTGGAGGTGGAGCGGGACGAGCTGAAGGAGCAGGCCCTCAAGCTGTCCGACAAAAAGGACAGGCTCAATTGTGCCTTGACAGAGGCGCAGGGAGCGGTCATCAGCAGGGCTGGGGAGCTCTCCGAGGCACAAGACTCCATCAGAGATCTCAAGCTGAAGCTGGAGAATCTCGAGAAGACGTTGTCGAAGAGCTCGGCTCGGGAGGAGACCTTGACCAGGAGCCTGGAGGAGGAGAAGCAGCTGCGGGCAGACGAGGCCGCCTCCCACCAGGAATACGTGGCGGGCGAGAACAGGTGGATCAGCCGGTTGGAGGACGTCGCTGGCAGGGTCACTTCTCAGTTGGCCCTCATGGGGATGTCGAACGTGAGGTATGACCCTGAGTGGAGCGGGTCCATCAACGCTAAGCTGACCCTGTTCTTCGAGGGCATCCTCGGTGCCTTGTCTGATCTTCACTCCAACAGAACGGCCACGCTCGCCGGGGAGGCCCGGCGGATTTGCCGGGGGGTCATGACCAAGGTCCTCACCAAGATGGCGTTCTGGAACCCCGCCCTCGACTTCGAAGCCGCGATGGACAGCTTGCCGGAGGGTACTGACCTCACGGTGCTCAAGGAGCACATCAAGCCCGTCATTAGCTGCATCGACGAAATCAAGAGGGTGGATGGCCAGTGCCGGGATTAGGCATCCCATTCTTCTTCACCGCTGCGGGTTCATGACCAAGACAAATTTTATCTTTAGTTAGAACCGCAGCGATGACATGATGTAATATAACTTTGAAATATTTCTGGGATTATGGATGCTATTTTCCTGTTTGTTATTTCTTTGTATGTCCACCCTACGCTAGCTGGGTAGGCTTGCCAGCGCGAAAAACCCAGGGCGGCGTCTTGGGGACGGGTCCCCATTGGCCTGCCGGGCGAGCGTGCTGCCGGGTGAGCCACCTTGCCGCCCTTAACGCAGCCTCTCGAACTGTCGAGTTTGACTCGAGTCATAGTCGAGAGCCTTGCCAATTGCGGAAGGCTACCCTACTGTTTCCAACGCAGCCGTTTGAACTGTTGAGCGGACTCGAAACAAAGCAAAGGCCTTGCCGATCGGGAAGGGACCCATTTGCGTGCAGGTTTCTTGTACAAAGAATGACAACTCCTAGGATAATAGCCTTAAATAATAGGATGGAAATATCCAGGGTTAAATATAACTTAGTTTCTATTTGTAGTCGCTCGAGTGCAGATCTTCTGGCCTCCTTCCTCCTCAAGGGCCACGAAGACGAAAAAGCGTTGGGCCAACTGCTAGAGCCGGTTCTCACAACTGCTTCCCCTACCTGGCACGCCAAAGATGTCGGTGTATTTGGAACGACACCTATGGGATCACAAGGATCCCTACTACGGTTGCGGGGCGCGAGGTTAAGAGAAGAGCGGATCCAACAGTTAGCACATGGTCCCTTTACCCAGGTTCGGGCCACAAAGATGCGTAAAACCCTACTCCTGCTTTGGTGGATTATATGTTTGTGTTCTTCGGCTAGCTAAGGGGTGCTAGGAGCTCCAAGAAGCCGAGTCGTGAGGAGTTCTAAAAAGCCGAATCCTTCTCCTGGTCGCCTCGGACCTCCTTTTATAGGAAAAGGGGTTGCCACGGTGGCACATAGGAGGCGGAAAGGGTATAGTGATGCGAGGTTATTCCTCGCATTACATGACAAGGTGCATTTAATGCGCTTAATTTAGGTTTCCTTGCTTTATCGGGGACGGGGGAGACATCCTCTTGTCCGTCGCCGCTCCTTCTTGTGTTGACACGCGCCCTGGCCAGTGATGCCTGAGACGCCATGTAGGCAGGCAGGCAGCTGAGGTGGCGCAATGATGGGTCTTCACGAAGATCTGCATGTTGCCACACAGGTGCCTACCCAACTGGTTGGGTCGGCAGCTGCATGGGGCGGTGGAAACTCAATTGGTGCGGGCCTGGTGGTGGCCCTGCGGATGTCCTCGGCAAGGGCCTTGTGGGGGCTCCGGCAAGGGTCTTGCCGCGGCGCCTGCTGTCATCCCCTGCAAGGTGCTTGCCGGAGGTCTTGTGGTCCTCCTTGGCTGGGATCCCGCCAAGGGTCGTCGTCTTCTCAGTGTGTATCTGATCTTGAGTCCACCACCAGGCCCGCACCAATTGAGTTTCCACCGCCCCATGCAGCTGCCGACCCAACCAGTTGGGCAGTGGACTCAAGGGTGATCCGCTCCGTGGGCGTGGGGCGAGCTGCCGCGGCAAGGGTCTTGCCGGGGCTGCTAGAGCCGGCCCCGGCAAGGATCTTGCCGGGGCTGCTGAAACTGGCTCCCGGCAAGGATCTCGCTGGGGGAAGCCGCTTCGTCCCTTTGCTCTTTGTGGTCTTGTTCTTGGTGTTGCTCCAGTTCCATCGAGCTTCGGTCTTACCCTGGCTCACCTCCCTTGCCATGCTTGGCATGGTGGCGCCCGTAGCTCAGACTGCCCGTGCACAGTCATAGGGGTACAAAAAGTGTACCCCTCTTTTTTGTACACCGACACCTCCCACTAATGTAGACGCTTTGAACGTCTGGCAGACGCGGTTTGATGACTACATGATAGTTCAGTGTGCCATGCTTTACGGCTTAGAACCGGGACTTCAACGATGTTTTGAACGTCATGGCGCATACGAGATGTTCTAGGAGTTGAAGTTAATATTTCAAGCAAATGCCTGGATTGAGAAATATGAGATTTCCAATAAGTTCTACAACTGTAAGATAGATGATAACAGTTCTATCAGTGAACACTTGCTCAGAATGTCTGGGTACTACAATCATATGGCTCAACTTGGATGCAAAGTTGACGAAGATAGTGTTATTGATAGAGTTCTTCAATCACTGCCACCAAGCTATAAAGGCTTCGTGATGAACTATAACATGCGAGGGATGCAGAAAACAATTCTCGAGCTCTTCGCTATGCTCAAAGCTGCGGAGGTAGAAATCAAAAAGGAGCATCAAGTGTTGATGGTTAATAAGACAACTAGTTTCAAGAAAAAGGGCAAGGGAAAGAAGGGGAACTTCAAGAAGAATAGCAAGATAGTTGGTACTCACATGAAGAAACCCAAGTATGGAGCCAAGCCTGAAACTGAGTGCTTCTACTGCAAAGGGACTGGACACTGGAAGCGAAACTGCCCCAAGTATTTGGCGGATAAGAAGGATGACAAGATGAACAAAGGTATATGTGATATACATGTTATTGATGTATACCTTACTAATGCTCGTTGTAGCACCTGGGTATTTGATACCGGTTCGGTTGTTAATATTTGTAACTCGAAACATGGGCTACAGATTAAACGAAGATTGGCTAAGGACGAGGTGACAATGCGCGTGGTAAATGGTTCCAAAGTCGATGTGATCACCGTCGACACGCTACCTCTACATCTACCTTCGGGATTAGTTTTAGACCTTAGTAATTGTTATTTGGTGCCAGCGTTAAGCATGAACATTATATCCGGATCTTGTTTATTGCGAGACGGTTATTCATTTAAATATGAGAATAATGGTTGTTCTATTTATATGAGTAATATCTTTTGTGGGCATGCACCCTTGAAGAGTGGTCTATTTTTGTGGGCATGCACCCTTGAATAGTGATACACATATTCATAATATTGAAACCAAAAGATGCAAGGTTAATAATGATAGTGCAACTTATTTGTGGCACTGCCGGGTAGGTCATATTGGTGTAAAGCGCATGAAGAAACTCCATAATGATGGACTTTTGGAATCACTTGATTATGAATCACTTGGTGCTTGCGAACCATGCCTCATGGGCAAGATGACTAAAAATCCGTTCTCCGGAACAATGGAGCGGGCAACAGATTTGCTGGAAATCATACATAGTGATGTATGTGGACCGATGAGAGTTGAGGCTTGCGGTGGGTATCGTTATTTTCTGACCTTCAGTGATGATTTGAGCAGATATGGGTATATCTACTTAATGAAACACAAGTCTGAAACATTTGAAAAGTTCAAAGAATTTCATAGTGAAGTAGAGAATCATCGTAACAAGAAAATAAAGTTTCTACGATCTGATCATGGAGGCGAATATTTGAGTTATGAGTTTGGTCTTCATTTGAAACAATGTGGAATAGTTTCACAACTCAAGCCACCCGGAACACCACAACGTAATGGCGTGTCCGAACGTCGTAACCGTACTTTATTAGATATGGTGCGCTCTATGATGTCTCTTACCGATTTATCACTATCGTTTTGGTGTTATGCTTTAGAGACATATGCATTCACGTTAAATAGGGCACCATCTAAATCCGTTGAGACGACGCATTATGAACTGTGGTTTGGCAAGAAACCAAAGTTGTCGTTTCTTAAAGTTTGGGGCGGCGATGCTTATGTGAAAAAGCTTCAACCTGATAAGCTCGAACCCAAGTCGGAGAAATGTGTCTTCATAGGATACCCAAAGGAGATTGTTGGGTACACCTTCTATCACAGATCCGAAGGCAAGATATTCGTTGCTAAGAATGGATCCTTTCTAGAGAAGGAGTTTCTCTCGAAAGAAGTGAGTGGGAGGAAAGTGGAACTTGATGAGGTAATTGTACCTTCTCCCGAATTGTAAAGTAGTACATCACAGAAACTAGTTCCAGCGATTCCTACACCAATTAGTGAGGAAGCTAATGATGATGATCATGAAACTTCGGATCAAGTTACTGTTGAACTTTGTAGATCAACCAGAGTATGTTCCACGCCAGAGTGGTACGACAACCCGGTTCTGGAAGTCATGTTACTAGACCATGATGAACCTATGAACTATGAGGAAGCGATGATGAGCCCAGATTCCACAAAATGGCTTGAGGCCATGAAATATGAGATGGGATCCTTGTATGAGAACAAAGTGTGGACTTTGGTTGACTTGCCCGATGATCGGCAAGCCATCAAAAATAAATGGATCTTCAAGAGGAAGACTGACGGTAATGTTACCATTTACAAAGCTCGACTTGTTGCAAAAGGTTTTTGACAAGTTCAAGGAGTTGACTACGATGAGACTTTCTCACCCGTAGCAATGCTTAAGTCTGTCCGAATCATGTTAGCAATTGCCGCATTTTATGATTATGAAATCTGGCAAATGGATGTCAAAACTGCATTCCTGAATGGATATCTCAAAGAGGAGTTGTATATGATGCAACCAGAAGGTTTTGTCGATCCTAAAGGTGCTAACAAAGTGTGCAAGCTCCAGCGATCCATCTATGGACTGGTGCAAGCATCTCGGAGTTGGAATATACGCTTTGATGAGGTGATCAAAGCATATGGTTTTATACAGACTTTTGGAGAAGCCTATATTTACAAGAAAGTGAGTGGGAGCTATGTAGCATTTCTGATATTATATGTGGATGACATATTGTTGATTTGAAATGATATAGAATTTATGTATGGCATAAAAGGATACTTGAATAAGAATTTTTCAATGACAGACCTCGGTGAAGCAGCTTACATATTAGGCATCAAAATCTATAAAGATAGATCAAGCCACTTAATTGGACTTTCACAAAGCACATACCTTGATAAAGTTTTGAAGAAGTTCAAAATGGACCAGTCAAAGAAAGGGTTATATCATATGTTACAAGGTGTGAAGTTGAGTAAGACTCAATGCCCGACCACTGCAGAAGATAGAGATAAAATAAAAGTCATTCCCTATGCCTCAGCCATAGGATCTATCATGTATGCAATGCTGTGTACCAGACCTGATGTGTGCCTTGCTATAAGTTTAGCAGAGACGTACCAAAGTAATCCAGGAGTGGATCACTGGACAACGGTCAAGAACATCCTGAAGTACCTGAAAAGGACTAAGGATATGTTTCTCGTTTATGGAGGTGACAAAGAGCTCGTCGTAGACGGTTACGTCGATTCAAACTTTGACACTGATCCGGACGACTCTAAGTCACAAACCGGATATGTATTTTTATTGAACGGTGGAGCTGTCAGTTGGTGCAGTTCCAAGCAGAGCGTCATGGCGGGATCTACGTGTGAAGTGGAATACATAGCTGCTTCGGAAGCAACAAATGAAGGAGTCTGGATGATGGAGTTCATATCCGATCTAGGTGTAATACCTAGTGCATCGGGTCCAATGAAAATCTTTTGTGACACACTGGAGCAATAGCCCTGGCGAAGGAATCCTAGTTTCACAAGAGAACAAAGCATATCAAATGACGCTTCAATTCCATCCGCGATCAAGTCAAGGAGGGAGACATAGAAATTTGCAAGATACATACGGATGTGAATGTCGCAGACATGTTGACTAAGCCTCTTCCACGGGCAAAACATGATCAGCACCAAGACTCCATGGGTGTTAGAATCATTACTTTGTAATCTAGATTATTGACTCTAGTTCAAGTGGGGGACTGAAGGAAATATGCCCTAGAGGCAATAATAAAGATGGTATTTGTATTTCCTTATATCGTGATAAATGTCTTTAATTCATGCTAGAATTGTATTAACTAGAAACTTAGTACATGTGTGAATATATAGACAAAACAGTATGTCCCTAGTATGCCTCTACTAAACTAGCTCATTCATCAAAGATGGTTATGTTTCCTAGCCATAGACATGAGCTGTCATTTGATCAACAAGATCACATCATTAGGAGAATGATGTGATGGACAAGACCCATCCGTTAGCTTAGCACTATGATCGTTTAGTTTTACTGCTATTGCTTTCTTCACAACTTATACATGTTCCTATGACTATGAGATTATGCAACTCCCGAATACCGGAGGAACACCTTGTGTGCTATCAAACATCACAACGTAACTGGGTGATTATAAAGATGCTCTACAGGTGTCTCCGAAGGTGTTCGTGGTGTTGGCATAGATCAGGAATAGGATTCGTCACTCCGAGTGTCGGGGAGGTATCTCTGGGCCCTCTCGGTAATACACATCATAATAAGCCTTGCAAGCAAATGACTAATGAGTTAGTCATGAGATGATGTATTACGGAACAAGTAAAGAGACTTGCCGGTAATGAGATTGAACTAGGTATTCACATACCGACGATCGAATCTCGGGCAAGTAACATACCGATGACAAAGGGAACAACGTATGTTGTTAATCGGTTTGACCGATAAAGATCTTCGTAGAATATGTAGGAGCCAATATGAGCATCCAGGTTCCGCTATTGGTTATTGACCAGAGAGGAGTATCGGCCATGTCTACATAGTTTTCGAATCCGTAGGGTCCGCATGCTTAACGTTTGATGACGATCGATATTATGAGTTTATGAGTTTTGATGTATCGAAGGTAGTTCGGAGTCCCGCATGAGATCACGGACATGACGAGGAGTCTCGGAATGTCCGAGACATAAATATTATTATATTGGACGACTATATTCAGACACCAGAAGTGTTCCGGGTGTTATCGGGTAAAACCGGAGTGCCGGAGGAGGTTACCGGAACCCCCCCGAGGGAGTATGGGCCATAGTGGGCCAATGAAGGAAAGTGAGGGGCAGCCCATAGGGCTGGCCGCACCCCCCCTAGGGTTCCTAGTTGGACTAGGAAAAGGGGGGAGGCGCCCCCTCTCCTTTCCTTCTCCTCTTCCCCTTTCCTTTCGTGCTCCTAGTAGGAATAGGAAAAGGGGGTTCCTATTCCTACTAGGAGTAGGAATCCTACTCCGCCCCTTGGCCTGGCCGCACCTTCCCCTTGCTCCTTTATATACGGGGGCAGGGGGCTCCTAAAGACACACAAGAAACATTGTTATAGCCGTGTGCGGTGCCCCCCTCCACAGAAACACACCTCGGTCATACCGTTGTAGTGCTTAGGTGAAGCCCTGCGCCGGTAGCTTCATCATCTCCGTCACCACTCCGTCGTGCTGACGAAACTTTCCCGTGAATCTCAACTAGATCAAGAGCTCGTGGGACGTCATCAAGCTGAACATGTGCTGAACGCGGAGGTGCCGTACGTTCGGTGCTTGATCGGTTGAATTGCGAAGACGTTCGACTACATCAACCGCGTCACTTGACGCTTCCGCTTTCGGTCTATGAGGGTACATAGACACACTCTCCCCTCTCGTTGCTATGCATCTAGTAGATAGATCTTGCGTGATCATAGGAAATTTTTAAAATACTACGTTCCCCAACACTTCCTCTCCCTCGTAGCCATCTACCTATCCGTAATGCTTAGCGAAGCTCTGCTGAGATTTCACCACCACCCCGCCACCACGCCGTCGTCCTGCCGGAGGACTTGAGCTACTACTTCACCATCACTCGCTAGATCGAGGAGTTAAAGGCGTCATCAAACCGTACGTGTGTTGAACGCGGAGGTGCCGTCTGTTCGGCACTAGATCGGAGTTCGCGGGACGGATCGTGAAGACGTTCGACTACATCAATCGCATTCTTTAACGCTTTTGCTTTGCGATCTACAAGGGTATGTTGATCCAACTCTCCTCTCGTAGATGGTCATCTCCTAGATTGGATCTTGGGTATTCGTAGGAAATTTTTTGTTTCCCACGCAATGTTCCCCAACATTGGCATCATGAGCTAGGTCTATGCGTAGATGACATCAAGAGCAGAACACAATGGAGTTTGTGGGCATTGATATTCAGATTTCTTCTTTCCCTAGTCTTGTTTTGATTCAGCGGTATTGTGGGATGAAGCGGCTCGGACCAACTTTACATGTCCTCGTACATGAGACCGATTCCATTGACAGCCATGCAACTTGTTGCTTAAAGATGGCTGGCGGGTGTCTGTCTCTCCTACCTTAGTTGAATCGGATTCGACGAAGGCGGTCCTTGTAGAAGGTTGAATAGAAATTTGCAAATCACCGTTGTGTCTTTGCGTAGGTAAGAATCGTTCTTGCCAGATACCCATAGCAGCCACGTAAAACATGCAACAACAATTAGAGGACGTCTAACTTGCTTTTGCAGGGTATGATGTGATATGATATGGCCAAAGACATGATGAGATATATTTGATGTATGAGATGATCATGTTTGTATATATTATCACGACTTGCATGTCGATGAATACGGCAACCGTCAGGAGCCATAGGGTTGTCTTTAATTATTGTATGACCTGCGTGTCAATCATTATGCGCTATGTAATGCTTTACTTTATCGCTAAGCGGTAGCAATAGTAGTAGAAGCATGGTTGGCGTGACAATCCCGGTGGCGGCATGATCATGGAGATCATGGTGTCATGTCAGTGACGATGGAGATCATGCCGGTGCTTTGGAGATGGAGATCAAAAGCACAAGATGATGGACATATCATGTCACTTATGATTTGCATGTGATGTTAATCCTTTTATGCAGCTTATTTTGCTTAGGACGACGGTAGCATTATAAGGTGATCCCTCACTAAAATTTCAAGGTAAAATTGTGTTCTTCCCAAGTGGGCACCATTGCGAAAGTTCATCGTTTCGAGACGCCACGTGATGATCGGGTTTGATAGACTCTACGTTCACATACAACGGGTGCAAGCTAGTTTTGCACATGCGGAACACTCAGGTTAAACTTATCGAGACTAACATGTACAAACATGGCCTCGGAATACAAGAGACCAAAAGGTCGAACATGAGTCATATAGTAGATATGATCAACATGGAGATGTTCACCATTGAAACCACCTCATCTCACGTGATGATCGGACTTGGGTTGGTGAATTTGGATCATGTTACACTCGGACGACCGGAGGGATGTCGATTTGAGTGGGAGTTCTTAAGTAATATGATTAATTGAACTCGTTATCATGAACAATAGTCTAAACAATCTTTGCAAATTATGTTGTCGATCAAAAGCTCGCGCTGCAGCTACCCGTTTTAATACGTTCCTAGAGAAAGACTAAGTTGAAAGATATTGTAAGCAATTATGCGGACTAGGTCCATAATCTGAGGATTGTCCTCACTACTGCACAGAAGGCTTATGTCCTTGATGCACTTCTCGGTGTGCCAACCCCTCTAGCGTCATCTCTGGATGTTGGGAACATCTGGCAGACACGTTCTGATGACTACTTGATAGTTTAGTGCGCCATGCTTTACGTCTTAGAACCGGGACTTCAATGACGTTTTTGAACATCGTGGATCATATGAGATGTTCCAAGAGTTGAAGTTTCTTTTTTGTGAAAAAATCCAGGATCGAGAGGTATGAGACCTCTGATAAGTTCTATACCTACAAGATGGAGGAGAATAGCTCAGCCAGTGAGCAAGTGCTCAGAATGTGTAGGTGTTAGAATCGCTTGAATCAAGTGGGAGTTAATCTTCTAGATAAGATAGTGATTGACAGAGTTCTCGAGTCACTATCACCAAGATGCTAGAACTTAGTGATGAACTATAACATAAAAGGGATGGAGATGTGTTGGAAATATGCCCTAGAGGCAATAATAAAATGGTTATTATTATATTTCCTTGTTCATGATAATCGTCTATTGTTCATGCTATAATTGTGTTAGCCGGAAACCGTAATACATGTGTGAATACATAGACCATAATATGTCCCTAGTGAGCCTCTAGTTGGCTAGCTCGTTGATCAATATATGGTCACGGTTTCATGACCATGGACATTGGATGTCATTGATAACGGGATCACATCATTAGGGGAATGATGTGATGGACAAGACCCAATCCTAACCATAGCACAAGATCGTGTAGTTCGTCTGCTAAAGCTTTTCCAATGTCAAGTATCTTTTCCTTAGACCAGGAGATTGTGAAACTCCCGGATACTGTAGGAATGCTTTGGGCGTGCCAAACGTCATAACATAACTGGGTGGCTATAAAGGTGCAATATGGGTATCACCGAAAGTATCTATTGGGTTGGAACGAATCGAGACTGGGATTTGTCACTCTGTATGACGGAGAGGTATCTCTGGGCCCACTCGATAAGACATCATCATAATGAGCTCAATGTGACTAAGGAGTTGGTCACGGGATGATGTGTTATGGAACGATTAAAGAGACTTGCCAGTAACGAGATTGAACAAGGTATTGGGATACCGAAGATCGAATCTCGGGCAAGTATCATACTGGTAGACAAACGGAATTGTATACGGGATTGATTGAATCCCCGACATCGTGGTTCATTCGATAAGATCATCGTGGAACATGTGGGAGCCAACATGGGTATCCAGATCCCGCTGTTGGTTATTGGCCGAAGAGATGCCTCGGTCATGTCTGCATGGTTCCTGAACCCGTAGGGTCTACACACTTAAGATTCGATGACGCTAGGGTTATAGGGAATGTATTTACGTGGTTACCGAATGTTATTCGGAGTCCCGGATGAGATCCCGGATGTCACGAGGAGTTTCGGAATGGTCCGGAGGTAAAGATTTATATATGGGAAGTCATCATACGGTCACCGGAAGTGTTCGGGGGTATGCCGGTATTGTACCGAGGCCACCGAAGGGGTTCCGGGGGTCCACCTGCCCCGGAGGGCCCTATGGATGTATGTGGAAGGGAACCAGCCCCTAAGTGGGCCGGGCGCCTTTTCCCCTAGAGCCCATGCGTCTAGGGTTGGGGGAAACCCTATGGGGGGCGCCCCCTTGGCTTGGGGGGCAAGCCCCCTCCCCTTGGCCGCCAGCCCCCTTAGATTGGATCTAAGGGGGCCGGCCCCCATCTCCATTGCCCCTATATACAGTGGGGAGGTGGGAGGGCAGCCGCACCCATTGCCTAGCGCAGCCCTCCCCCTCCCAACTCCTCCTATACTTCCGCGATGCTTGGCGAAGCCTTGCCGGAGTACCACGCTCCTCCACCACCACCACGCCGTCGTGCTGCTGCTGGACAGAGTCTTCCCCAACCTCTCCCTCTCTCCTTGCTGGATAAAGTTGTGGGAGATGTCGTCGGGCTGTACGTGTGTTCAACACGGAGGCGCCGTTGTTCGGCGCTTAGATCGAATTCGGCCGCGATCTGAATCACTTCGTGTACGACTCCACCAACCGCGTTCTTGCAACGCTTCCGCATCACGATCTTCAAAGGTATGAAGATGCACTCCCCTCTCTCGTTGCTAGTCACTCCATAGATTGATCTTGGTGATGCGTAGAAGTTTTTTGAATTTGTGCAACGATCCGCAATAGTAGCATCATGAGCTAGGTCTATGTGTAGTTTCTATGCACGAGTAGAACACAAATTGTTGTGGGCGTGATTTTTTCAATTTACTTGCCCTTACTAGCCTTATCTTGATTCGACGGCATCGTGGGATGACGTGGCCCGGACCGACCTTACACGTACGCTTACATGAGATAGGTTCCACCGACTGACATGCACTAGTTGCATAAGGTGGCTAACGGGTGTCTGTCTCTCCCAATTTAGTCGGATCGGATTCGATGAAAAGGGTCCTTATGAAGGGTAAATAGTAATTGGCATATCACGTTGTGGTATTGGCGTAGGTAAGAAACGTTCTTGCTAGAAACCTATAGCAGCCACGTAAAAAAAACTTGCAACAACAATTAGAGGATGTCTTACTTGTTCTTGCAGCTTATGCCGTGTGATGTGATATGGCCAAAAGGATGTGATGGATGATATATGTGATGTATGAGATTGATGATGTTCTTATAATAGGAATCACGACTTGCATGTCGATGAGTATGACAACCGACAAGAGCCATAGGAGTTGTCTTATTTTATTATATGACCTGCGTGTCAATGAAAAACGCCATGTAATTACTTTACTTTATTGCTAACCGTTAGCCATAGTAGTAGAAGTAACAGTTGGTGAGACAACTTCATGAAGACACGATGATGGAGATCACGATGATGGAGATCATGGTGTCATGCCGGTGACAATGATGATCATGGAGCCCCGAAGATGGAGATCAAAAGGAGCAAAATGATATTGGCCATATCATGTCACTATTTGATTGCATGTGATGTTTATCATGTTTTACATCTTATTTGCTTAGAACGACGGTAGCTTAAATAAGATGGTCGCTCACTAAAATTTCAAGAATTGTGTTCCCCCTAACTATGCACCATTGCTAAGGTTCGTTGTTCTGAAGCTCCACGTGATGATCGGGTGTGATAGGCTCTAATGTTCGCATACAACGGGTGTAAGCCAGATTTACACGCGCAATACACTTAGGTTGACTTGAAGAGCCTAGCATGTACAGACATGGCCTCGGAACACGAAAGACCAAAAGGTCAAACATTAGCCGTATAGAAGATACGATCAACATGGAGATGTTCACCATTGATGACTAGTCCGTCTCACGTGATGATCGGACACAGCCTAGTCGATTCGGATCATGTATCACTTAGATGACTAGAGAGATGTCTATATGAGTGGGAGTGCATTAAATTTGATTAGACCAACTTAATTATCATGAACATAGTCTAAAACCTTTACAATATGTCTTGTAGATCAAACGGCCCATGCTAATGTTGCCCTCAACTTCAACGCGTTCCTAGAGAAAACGAAGCTGAAAGATGATGGTAGCAACTATACGGATTGGGTCCGTAACTTGAGGATCATCCTCATAGCTGCCAAGAAAGCATATGTCCTTGAAGCACCTCTAGGTGACGCACCCATTTTCCCAGCAACTCAAGACGTTATGAATGCCCGACAGTCGCGTAGTGATGATTACTCCCTGGTTCAGCGCGGCATTCTTTACAGCTTAGAATCAGGGCTCCAAAAGTGTTTTGAGCAACACAGAGCATATGAGATGTTCCAAGAGCTGAAAATGGTTTTCCAAGCTCAAGCCCAGGTCGAGAGATATGAAGTCTCCGACATGTTCTGTAGTTGTATGATGGAGGAAAATAGTTCTGTCAGCGAGCATATACTCAAAATGTCTGGGTTGCACAACCGCTTGTCTCAGCTGGGAGTTAATCTTCCAGATGACACGATCATTGACAGAATCCTCCAGTCGCTCCCACCTACCTGCAAGAGCTTTGTGCTGAACTACAATATGCAAGGGATGGAGAAGTCCATTTCCGAGTTATATTCAATGCTGAAATCAGTGGAGGTGGAGATCAAAAAGGAACATCAAGTGTTGATGGTGAATAAAACCACTAAGTTCAAGAAAGGCAAGGGTAAGAAGAACTTCAAGATGGATGGCAAGGGTGTTACCGCGCCCGGTAAGCCAGTTGCCGGGAAGAAGCCAAAGAATGGACCCAAGCCTGAGACTGAGTGCTTTTATTGCAAGGGAACATGTCACTGGAAGCGGAACTGCCCCAAATACTTAGCGGATAAGAAGGCCAACAACGTCAAAGGTATATGTGATATACATGTTATTGATGTGCACCTTACCAGCGCTCGTAGTA
>LR738716.1:33115350-33147300 GCA_902687465.1 Secale cereale | reverse complement strand
CTGCAAGAGCTTTGTGCTGAACTACAATATGCAAGGGATGGAGAAGTCCATTTCCGAGTTATATTCAATGCTGAAATCAGTGGAGGTGGAGATCAAAAAGGAACATCAAGTGTTGATGGTGAATAAAACCACTAAGTTCAAGAAAGGCAAGGGTAAGAAGAACTTCAAGATGGATGGCAAGGGTGTTACCGTGCCCGGTAAGCCAGTTGCCGGGAAGAAGCCAAAGAATGGACCCAAGCCTGAGACTGAGTGCTTTTATTGCAAGGGAACATGTCACTGGAAGCGGAACTGCCCCAAATACTTAGCGGATAAGAAGGCCAACAACGTCAAAGGTATATGTGATATACATGTTATTGATGTGCACCTTACCAGCGCTCGTAGTAGCTCCTGGATATTTGATACCGGTGAAGTTGCTCACATTTGTAACTCAAAGCAGGAGCTGCGGAATAAGCGGAGACTGGCGAAGCACGAGGTGGCGATGCGCGCCGGCAATGGTTCCAAGGTCGATGTGTTTGTCGTCGGCATGCTACCTCTACAGCAACCTTTGGTATTAGCTTTAAACCTCGATAATTGTTATTTAGTACCAGCTTTGAGCATGAACATTGTATCTGGATCTCGTTTAATGCGAGATGGCTACTCATTTAAATCTGAGAATAATGGTTGTTCTATTTATATGAGAGAAATGTTTTATGGTCATGCCCCGCTAGTCAATGGTTTATTTTAATTAAATCTCGAACGTGATTTAATCTCATCACTATCATGGTAGTTGAAACATCATTGAGAAGGTACCTCCAACTCAATCCCAATTAAAGTAGTCATCATTAACCCAACAAATTAATTTTATAGTGATGAGATCAACCAATAATTCAAGTACCAGATACTCAAGATTGTCCATAACCGGGGACACGGCTAATCATGATCAGTTTGTACACTCTGGAGAGGTTCGTGCACTTTTCCCCACAAGACTCGATCTCCTCCGTTAGATTTCTCGCACTGCATGGTGTTTGAGAAATAGATGACCGAGACACAGTCTTTCAGAAGCATTTACTCTTTACCCCGGGTGGACCCGTACACCTACTTTCCCCTACATCTGCTAGTCCACCACTGAAAGAGGTCACACAACTTACTCATACTATGCTAGAGCCCATAATGGTATTGTGGCTGCACACAGAAGTTTCTAGCATGAATAGTTTTATAATCCCTTTGAGCCTGGGTGGCATTCCATAGGATAATCACATGGTACCCCCGGGATTTCCTAGGACAACACTGGATTCTCCAGGTGCCATGCAACCAATCCACCCAGATGTGTATTCAAGTAGCCACCTTAAGTTGAACCATTAAATTAACAACTCACATCTGTAATGGATTTCTCTCAAACCCAAACCACGTCTACGAGCATAGCATGGCAACCTAAGCATAACGTAGAAGTAACTCCCAAGGGTTTGAAAATAATGCAGGTAATAGGTTCTACCTCAATCTACTTCCCAGACCCACAAGTTAAGAGATCCTACTCATGCAATGTATGAGGGTATGATCTAATGCATAAAAACTGGGTAATAAAGGGGTATGATCAAAGTGTTACTTGCCTTGCTGATGATTCGCAAAACCTAGAGACTCGTAGTAGCACGCTTCGCACTCCAGGAATTCTATCGCAAACAAACAGTAGCATACATAAGAAAACAAGCAAAGATGCACAAACATAACTCCAAATAAGAAGATCTAACCAGAAAGTTCAACTTAAGAACTCCGCTTTGCAAAAAGAATCAAATCAAACGGAGCAACGAAACTCAAACTGCGAAAGAAACAAGATCCGTTTACTAGATTGGTCTAAGGTCAAATTTTACAGTAGCAAAACCTTGTTCAAGTTGGTTAAATGGAAAGAGGGCTTCGAGACGAAGATCTGGGCTTTTGAATCGCCTGATTCCGACTCTCGAGCGAAAAGAAAGACTAAAAACAAGATCAGGGCAGAAATCGCGATCGAAAATAATCACGGATAAAGCCCCGAAAAAGAAAACTGACGAACAGGCTAACGAAAGAATGTTTGCTGTCTGTGGCTAACGGGCGAACCGCGTTCGTTAAAACGAACGTACGGACGAACGTTCGCTAACTAACTAAAACGAAAAAAACCAAACCGATCTATTAATAAAAATAGATCTAGGGTTTCTAAAAAAATCGAACGGCTTTTTAAAAAAACCGACTACGGCTCGGCGCGGCGTCTACCTCGACTACAGCGGCTCCGGTGGCGGTGGGTTGCGACGGCGAGGCGGCGGGGCGGCGAGCTCCGGCGCGGCGGAGGTGGCTGGCAGCGGCGGCGGCGGCTTGCTGCGGCGGTTGGCGGAGAGAAGGGGGGAGGGGTCGGCTTATAAAGGCCAGGGGGCGGCTGGCTTGGGGAAGGGGGCGGCCAGGTGGTCGGCTTGGCCACGACGGGAGTCGGGCGGCGGGCGGACTCCCGACCGAAGTCGGATCGGGCCGTGGCGCTGGGCCGGCTGGGCTTCGGCCCAGTCGGTCCGACTCACTTTTTTTTTCAAAATATCCTGACGAAGAAAAACTAAAAAATAAAATACTAAACGGAGACGAAAAATTCCAAAACAAATTTTCACTGTCCTCTAATAAAATCTAGGACAAGCTGAATATTTTTCCCGGACCTAAATGCAATTTTGAAAAACACGCATTTTTCCTATGCAAATAAAATCGCAAAAAAATCTGAATAAAATTCCAAAGGTGATTTTAATATTTTCCCTCCAATATTTCTTTTATTTTGGAGAAGTCATATTATCTCCGCTCGTATATTTTATTAAGAAATATTTTTATGGAGAGAAAATAATTAAAACCAACGTGATCCCCGTACCGATATTCGAGAAAACTCAAATACGAAAACGGTAGAATTCCCAACTCTCTCCGTAGGTCCTTGAGTTGCTTAGAATTTTCGAGGATCGCCACACACAAATGCAATGAAAATATGAAATGCAGTATGATATATGTATAACATTCCAAATTAAAAATTTGGGATGTTACAATTTCCTTCATTTTGATTGAAACATAAAAGAAAAGAAGCAAAAACTCAAACTAATCTTCCTTATATAACTCTCAACTCGATTAAATAGATAGATAAATGACGAATTAGCACTCGGAAAATAGATCATACTAAACTTTTATTCAACTAAACCACAAATTAACTAAGGATCAAACTAAAAATAGGTGAAGGCAATAAAAGTGATGGTGATATGATACCGGGGCACCTCTGATACGTCTCCACGTATCTGTAATTTTTGATTGTTCCATGCTGTTATATTATCATTCTTGGATGTTCTACAATCATTTTATAGCCATTTTATATCATTTTTTGGTACTAACCTATTGACATAGTGCCAAGTGCCAGTTGTTGTTTTCTGCATGTTTTTTACATCGCAGGAGATCAATACAAAACGGAGTCCAAACGCAGTGAAATTTTTTGAGGATTTTTTTGGACCAGAAGACATCCAGTGGGTCGGAGAAGCACCTGGAGGGTGCTCCAAGGGGATGATACGTCTCTGTCGTATCTATAATTTTTGATTGTTTCATGCCAATATTATACAACTTTCACATATTTTTGGCAACTTTCAATATGATTTATTGGACTAACCTATTGATCCAGTGCCCAGTGCCAATTCCTGTTTTTTGCATGTTTTTGTATCACATAAAAACCATATCAAACGAAGTCCAAATGCAATAAAATTTTATGAAGAATTATTTTGGAATATATGTGATTTTAGGGAGTTGGAATCACCGCAAAGGGAGGCCCACCCAGCCCACAAGACACTAGGGCGCGCCATGGAAGCCTGGCTCGTGGTGGTTGGTTGTGCTCACCTCGTACGTCGGTTGGGGCTCTACTTCGGGCACAAGGAAGCTTATATTCGAAAAAAAGCGTGTGAAAATCTCAGCGCAATCGGAGTTACAGATCTCCGGGAATATAAGAAACGGTTTTCGGCCACATCTGGGGAACACGAAACAGAAGAGGACGGAGAGACATATCCAATCTCGGAGGGGCTCTCTCCCCTCTGCCGCCATGGAGGCCATGGACCAGAGGGGTAACCCCCTCCCACCTAGGGAGGAGGCCAAGGAAGAACAACAAGGAGGGGGGCTCTCTCCCTCTCTCTCCCGGTGGTGTTGGAGTGCCGCCGGGGCTAGGATCGTGACGGCGATCTACATCAACAATCTTGCTACCGTTAACAAAAACTTTCTCCCCCTCTATGCAGCGGTGTAACCTCTCTATTCCCGCTGTATTTCTCTACTTAAACATGGTGCTTAACACTACATACTATTATCAAATGATATGTGGTTATCCTATGATGTTTGAGTAGATCTGTTTTGTCCTACATGCTTATCCGTGAAATTGCTATGATTGGTTTAATTTGCTTGTGGTTATGTTGTTGTCCTTTGGTGCCCATCATATGAGCGCGCGCATGGATCACACCATAGGGTTAGTTGTATGCTGATAGGACTATGTATTGGAGGGCAAGGGTGACAACAGCTTCAGCCTGGCATAGAAATTGACGCATACGGGATTTAAGGGGGACCAATATATCTTAAGACTATGGTTGGGTTTTACATTAATGAACGATAGTAGTTGCGGATGCTTTCTAGAGTTCCAATCATAAGTGCATAGAATTCCAAGTAAGGGACGACATGCTAGCAGTGGCCTCTCCCACATATAAACTTGCTATCAATCTAGTAACGTAGTTGATAGTCTATGGATAAATCATTCTCTTGTGATACAAAAAGGTTACTACTACACTACTTTCATTGTCTTGCAACTTATTTCAAGTTCCCACAAAGTACTCCTAATTTTATTCTTGTTCTAGGTAAAGCAAACGTCAAGTGTGCGTAGAGTTGTATCGGTGGTCGATAGAACTTGAGGGAATATTTGTTCTACCTTTAGCTCCTCGTTGGGTTCAACACTCTTACTTGTCAAAAAAGGCTACAAACGAACCCCTACACTTGTGGGTTGTCAAGACTTTTTTTCTGGCGCCGTTGCCGGGGAGCAATAGCGTGGGGTGAATATTCTCGTGTGTGCTTGTTTGCTTTAGTACTAAGTAGTTTTTATCTTGTTCTTGTTTTCTATCTTTAGTTATGGGTAGGAAACACAGAAATACCAAAACAATAGTGGTACCTACTGAACCGATGGTTGAAGAAACACCCAAAATCTATCACACTACTAAAACTTTTTACTTGGATCATCTTCGATCCCTATGTGCTCGTGCAGAAACCCCAACTAGTTTAGTTAAGGGAAAATCTTTAGATGAGCATGCTTGTTATGTGCGACACCGCTTATCTCAAAAGGGGAAACTTTTATGGCATCATATTAATACTTTGCAGTGCTATGCTTGGAATTTATGTGAAATATATGATTATACTTGTTGCTTTGAAGACCCTAAGAAACACCATCCCTACCAATGTGAGTTTATTGATAATGGAATTCTATATTCTTATGCTAAGGGTGTTTATAATTATTATGATGTTGAACAAATTGAAGAATTTGTTGCTTTTAAGGGTGCTTATGAAATTGCTTCTTTGATTGAAAAGTATGATGCTACTCTTTACAAATATGAAATTTTTGACATACTTAAATATTGCTATGATAACTATGCTTCCAATGCTTATATTAAACCATATATTGAGCACTTCTCTGCTGTCCAAGAAGAGACTAATATTTTGTAGGGGTCTATGGAAGAATAAATTGAGGAAATTGTGAGCCCATTGGATGAAAAATATGAGGAGTAGAGTGAAGAAAAAAAGGATGAAGAATGGATTAGCTACCCGTGCCCACCTTTTGATGATAGTAACCCCTTAACTCTTACACTGTTTAATTTCTGTTGGAGTGTACCGAATGATGAATGCTATGATCCCGTTGATTATTTTGAAATATCCATTTTTGATGAACTTGATGCTTGCTATGCTTGTGGCCATGATGCCAATATGAATTATGCTGATGGAGATGAACTTTCTATTGTTCCTTATGTTAAGAATGACATTGTTGATATTGCACCCACGCATGATAGTCCTATTATCTTTTTGAATTCTCTGAACTACACTATATCAGAGAAGTTTCACTTATTAAGGATTATATTGATGGGTTGCCTTTTACCGTTGCACATGATGTTTTTGATGAATATAATATGCATGTGCTTGCTGCTCCTACTTGCAATTATTATGAGAGAGGAACTACATCTCCACCTCTCTATGTTTCCAACATGGTAGAATTGCAAGAAACTTCTTATGCTATGCATTGGCCTTTACTTGATGTGCATGACTTGTTCTTTTATGACATGCCGATGCATAGGAAGAGAGTTAGACTTCGTCATTGCTTCATATGTGTTGCTTTGTGCTCACTACTAAATGCCAAATCATTGCTAATTAAAATTAGCTTTGATATACCTTGGGATCCGGGTGGATTCATTACTTGAGCACTTTACGCCTAGCTTAATGGCTTTAAAGAAAGCGCTGCCAGGGAGACAACCCGAAAGTTTTAAAAAAGAGTCATTTATTTCTACTGAGTGCATTTATAAAGTTTAAAAACAACAAAATATAGAGGGGAACCTAAAACTTTCACAAAAATAAAAGTGAAAGTGAGATAGACGAGCACCGTGGAAGCGGGGGCATGCCTTGAACTTTGTTCATGCCCATGGAAACTTTGTGAATCTTGAATTGCAGAAACTTTTCAAAAAAAATAATTATCCCCTTGTACAATTTCATTGTATTATAAAAATAAAGTGCCAAGAGTTTCCTTTAGGATGATTAGATTGCTTGTTGGTTTGTGCGGTGCAAAAACATAAACTTTGGCTGTAGTGCGCAATTTTACATTTTTTTTACAGGAACGTCAAACGGTTCTGAAACTTTTTTCAAAGTCTTTCTATACAATTTTTTTATTTTGTCCTAATTTTTCAGAATTTTTAGAGTTACAGAAGTATGGTGAATGTTCAAATCTTTACAGTGTCCTGTTTTCACAGATTGTTGTTATAGCTTCATTATTTGCATATGTTTGAATTCTTGTTGAAGCCTCCTTGACTCGGGGCCATAGAATGGTGATAGAATACAGTAGGTAATTTTGTTTATAATTATACAATAATGTTAGAGCAGTGCATGATGGGATTTCATTGATCATATGCACTAATCTCGCCACTAAAAGTTCGGTTAAGTTTTGTGTGGATGAAGTGTTCGAAGAACGAGGAGGTCTCGATGTGAGGAGAAGGAGGAGAGGCAAGAGCTCAAGCTTGGGGATGCCCAAGGCACCCCCAGTAAATATTCAATGAGACTCAAGCATCTAAGCTTGGGGATGTCCTGGAAGGCATCCCATCTTTCTTCAACAAGTATCGGTATGTTTTCGGATTCATTTCGTTCACATCATATGCGTAAATTCTTGGAGCGTCGTGTGCCTTTTATTTTCCTTTTAATAATGCACCATGCTGGTATGAGATAGTCCATGATTGATTTGTAGAATGCTCATTGCACTTCACTTAAATCTTTTGAGTATGGCTTTATAGAATGCTTCATGTGCCTCACTTATATCATTTGAAGTTTGGATTGCCTGTTTCTCTTCACATAGAAAACTGATGTTCGTAGAATTCTCTCGTGCTTCACTTATTTTTAGAGCATGATCTTTTGTAGAAAGAATTAAACTCTCTTGTTTCAATTATATCTATTTAGAGAGTCAAACTGAATTAGTCAAATGCATGGTTAGTCATAAAATCCTACATAAAACTTATGGATCACTGAATATGATATGTTTGATTCCTTCCAATAGTTTTGCGATATAGAGATGATAATATATGGGAGGTACTAGTGGATGATCGTGTTTAGTAAGATATTGGTGTTAAGGTTTGTGATTCCCGAAGCATGCACGTATAGACTCTCGATATGCCGGGAAGTTGGAGCATAATTTATCCTTGATTGTCCTATTTGTCGGTGTACAAAAGTAGGGGCCTTTCTGTACCCCTTTACTTGTGCACCGGCAGTCATAGCCACATCTGCGGCCATGCTTGCCGGGGCAGAGGAAGGAAAATCACGAGACTGCCAAAGCAACACTCAAGCCAGAGGCATGAAGAGAAGAGGGGCAAGATGGACTCCCCCGGCAAGACCCTTGCCGGGGCGGCCTACATAGCCTTGGCAAGAGTCTTGCCGGGGCGACTTGCCCAACACTAGCAAGGCCACCACCCTTGGGCCTGGGAGCTATGACATCATCAACAACGTCAAGACCAAGATTCAAGGGAGCCTGCATGGTGGCATGCAGACCTTTGTGAAGACCAAAGGCCTGCGAATCTAGATAAGGACCAGAAGACGAAGACCCCTGGCAAGATCCTTGCCGACGACGACGAAGACCCCGGCGAGACCCTTGCCGGGGACATCCACGAGAACCCGGCAAGATCCTTGCCGGGGGCGTCTGCGGGGCCACGGCCAGGCCCGCACCTGCCAAGGTTTCGCTGCCCCGCGGTCGTTCCAACACAGCAACCAGCTGGCCAACTAGTCAAGCACCTGCGTGGTGCCATGCAGATCTTCGTGAAGACCCTGCCACCGCACCAGCACAGTGACCAGCCAGCCAGCCTGGCACTGCATGCCTTGTCAGCTTGGACGCGCGTCGGAACAAGACGAGGTTGCGACGGACGGGACGAGCTCTGTTGTCGTCCCTAATAAAGCAAGAGGGCACGTACGTAGGCGGCGCATTTAATGCGTTTGTCCTACGATGTCAGGTGATAAACTTTTATATTGTAGATACTTTCCACCTCCTGTGTGCCACTGTGGCGACCCCTTTTGCCATATAAAAGGAGGCCCGAGGCGTGTTGTGGAAGGATTCAGACTTTTTGGACAAGGCACGCATAGTAGCTAGTTCAAGAGCTCAAGAACACAAGAGAAACACAGACAAGCAGGACTAGGGTCTTACGCATCACTTGCGGCCCGAACCTGGGTCAAAATTCCCACGCGCTGATCGACTAGACCTACTCTTTGCGCAGCGCTACGCCCCCGCCAACCGTAGTAGGGGTACCCGGGATCCCATAGGTGTCGTTTCCCTCGATATCTTTGGCATGCCAGGTAGGGGCGCAAGGCTGTGAAAATCTGGTCTAGAAGTTAGCGCATCGACTTCTTCATCGCCATGGCTCCCAAGAAGAAGGGGATCGCGATGATCGGTCCGTCTGGAGCAAGACCGCCCGTGCCAGCGTAGGCGGGTAATGGGGTGGCCACGGATGGTGGCGGAGGCGTGGCCTGCGAGCATCCACGACAATCTAGCCATCGAAGCCAGGCGAGCAACGTCGTTCGTGCCCAAGACGACGAGCCGCACGCCGCAGGGTCCAAGGGCGTCGCCGGGCTGCCCACAGGCGGCACGGTGACCTCCAGGACACCCCTGTCGGTGCCCACACCGCGGTCTTCCCAGCTCGTGCATGACGAGCAACGCCTCGATGTTGGTGCCCCTGGGCGCCGCCGCAGGAAGAGTTGTATGTGTCACTCTCAAGATGCACCGGGCCAGCATGCACGTCCAGACGCTGGCGGAAGCAGTGTGCGACCGCGAGACCGTGATAGAGCTCCTTCTAACGTGGTTAGAAGTCAGAGCGCGTCACGATCCATGCAGCTTTCGCCACCACACACGCTAGCAGAAGCATTGGCACGCATGCAACTGCTCCTCGACTTTCCTCCCGTCGCGGAGAAGCTCGACGAGTGGAGAGCCACCATCCGGAGCCTTATCAGCTTCGACAATAAAGATGAACTACGGCTAGCGGAACCCTCGTGCTGGTGCTCTGTTGAGCTAGCGCACACTGGTGGTGGGAGGACCGGAGCTGTTGCGACCACGGTGCACTCTCCTCCCCGACGCCAGCAACAGCAGCCGCCGGCTCATCGGGCCGACGATCGTGACAACATTTCCATAGCGTCGTCCGACCCGCGAGCCCGCTGCGACCAACGTCAAGTTCTTCGGGAGCGAGCCCAGGAAGACGCTCGGACCACTATCGAGCGACGGTGGGATGCGTGCCATCAGTCAGATAGGCATGCGGGGCCCACTATGGACCGCCCAGCACTGGGGGGCTCCGGTGACTTACCTTACGAGGTGGGTTGTCCAGCCTTTACCCGTGAGCTGCGGCAGTTCCAGTGGCCCACACACCACACGTTCAAGGATGAGGTTGGAGAAAAGTAAAACGGCAAGACTCACCCGTCGGAGTTCCTCAGCATCTACACTATCGCGATGCATGCCGCTGGGGCTCGCGACGACGGATATCCAAAGTCGTAGTTGGGGTTGTACTGAGATGCAGCAGCTAATGCCTACTGAGCTGCAGCTCGAAGGCGGGCTGCTTCCGTCATATTATGATACTCATTTGCCTCCTCCCTGGTTATTGTGTATCTCCCGTTTGCCTGAAAGTCAAACAAAGTAGGGGCAGGAAGAACAATAGGGATGGCATGACGCCTGTTAAAGATTAGTCGATATTTGAGGGATTGTTCGTCCCTCTCTATAAACCAGTGACTAGTCATAGCATGGTGATCCAAATGAGCAGGCGGTAAAGGTTCATCATTTTCATGTACAGGCACACCAAGATGGCGGGCTATGCGAGTAGCATAGATCCCACCAAATAAATCTCCATGCAAACCATTATGATGTAGCCTACGTCCAACAATGGCTCCCAAGTTATATTGTCTATCACCTAATACAGCACTCTTGAGAACACTAAGATCGGGGACACACATGTGACAAGCCTTGCTACCTCTTGAGCTTGCGTTGTATTCCCTCGAAGAGGAAAGGGAGATGCAGCACAGTAGCGTAAGTATTTCCTTCAGTTTTTGAGAACCAAGATATCAATCCAATAGGAGACCACGCGCGAGTCCCTCTGTAATGCCCAGGATGGGACTATACCTCCTACGTGTCAAGGCACGACTTAAAGGTATAAGCCCATTCTGGAATGATCTCAAGTTCGGTATCTTTGCACGACTCATGTAAAAAATAGGGATGAAATTGCAAAAGGATAGTTGGCTTACACTCGCCACGTCAAACAATACATTACATAAGCAAATCATCATCCAAAACATCACAGTCCGACTACGGACGAAGATCCAAATGAAAGATACCAAAAACATAAAGCCACAGGTCCGAATCGCCCCTAGTAGAAACCACTACTGATCGTCGAAAACGTCACCAACATACGGCCAAACTCTTCATCGAGCTCCCAGTGAAGTTCTTGGACCAACTCCTGCGCTATTCACAGCGGTACCTTCATCTGGTGTTGTAGTATCTGTGAGCCACGAGGACTCAGCAATCCCATAACCATGGGTATCAAGACTAGCAAAGCTTTAAGGGTATGGAGAAGGGTAGTGGTCAGGTTGCAGCAGCGGCTAAGCATAATATGGTGGCTAACTTACGAGTACAAGAATAAGATGAGCATCTACGCAAACAGACGCAAACTAGTAGTGATCGCTAAAGATCCTGAACTACCTACGAGTCAAACATAACCCCACCGTGTTCTCTTCTCAAAGTGAAAAGAGACAGTCACGGTTACTCACACAGTTGTGTGTTTTATCTCGGATCCTCTTTCAAGTTTTCTACAACCGGACATTAACAAATTCCAATCTGCCACATAACCACGGGCACGGCTTTCGAAAGATCATAACCCTGCAGGGGTGTCCCAACTTAGCCCATCACAAGCTCTCACGATCAACTGAAGTGATAAATATAATATCATCACCCCTTATCTTAGGGAAATCCGATCAGGCTCGGCATCCCGGTGCACAAGACATTTCGACAATGGTAAAACAAGTCCAGCAAGACCTCCCGGCGTGCCGACACCCTGATAGTAGCCGCGCGTATCTCGTCTCAGGCCACGTCCGGATGGGTGATTCTACAGGTAAAACCAGCCCTCGGGTTTCCCCAAGGTGGCCCTGCAGGACCCCCATTTGGGACCAACACCATCAGCACTGCCCCCCCCCCCCGTGCTATGTAGAAAAGAATCCCGAGGGCGCGACCCCCTATGCAATTTTAATTATTTAATTAAGTTGTTACTATGAGGCAAATTAAAACCAATGTTGGGCCTTGCTGGAGGAGTTTTATTCAAAGACGAAGTGTCAAGGGGTCCCCATATACCCAACCGTGTAAGGAACACAAAATCAAGGAACATAATGCCGGTTTATCGACGCCTAAGGTGGTATGAGTGGAACAAAACACCGAGCAAAAGGCCAAGCCTTCCACCCATGCCCAGTATATAGGTGTGTTAATAATAATAATAGATATTGTGATATTCCAACAACAAGTTCCCACCTGGAATGATCCTCATCTTCACCTGCAACTAACAACGCTATAAGAGGGGTTGAGCAAGCGGGTAACATAGCCAAACAATGGTTTTGCTAGGAAGGTTTCAAAGGTTAGAGGTTTCATGGCAACAAGGAGAGACTGACAATAATGATGGGTAGCGCGACAAGTAACGATAGCATCGAGACACTAAGCATGGCAATGATAGTAAAGGTACCCAAGGGTATGATCATCTTGCCTGAGATCCCGCAAGGAAGAAGAACGGATCCACGAAGAAGACGAAGAAGAAGCCTTGAAGAAGAACCACGGGTAGACGAACGAATCCTCACGATCGCAACGGAACAAGCACTAACGAGAAGAAGCAAGCAATACGGTAAACACACAACACGAGACACGACAATATGCTCAACCAAGTATGATGCAAGACAGGTCTATATAGGATGCACCACAAGTCTATACACGAAGCAAAACATGGCAAGGTAGGAAGCACAGAAAAACAACATAAGCAACATGACAATATGCTCAACCAAGTAGGATGCAAGACAAGTCTATATAGGATGCAATACATGGCAAGGTAGGAAGCACAGGAAAACAACACAAGTCAACAAGTTTAAATGAGGCCGGAACTACAACAACAATTCCGGAAAATCCCCATATGCATGCTTAGCAATTTTAAGCAAACAACAATTCACACATTTTAATGTTGTTAACATGATGCGGATGACATGATCAAGTTTTATGCAAATTTTAGTTAAACGTTAACATGAAGAGATATGAAGTATTTGTCATCGTGGTGGAAGAAAGGGGCCACGACGACGAATTCGAAAATGATGCCACGCAACATATCGGTTCCGGTAACTCGTTGAGAGACCGGTGCAAAAGATAGCGGAGAGAGTGACATGCAAAAGAGATGGGGTGAACCCGGTTGCCCGGTTCCCACGGGTCGGCGACAAGGCAAACGAGGGCCACAACGGACACGATGCAAACATCTGATACATCTCATACAACACATGCAGTCCACGGGTCATTGTCTCGGGGTTATACCTTCGGAACGTTCGTTTCGGGGCGGTTCGAGGTCGTAGAGGAAGTAGTGGTACTCGCGGGTCGTGGTACACGTTTTGTAGCCGTTCACGTTATCGTGTCGTGGTACTTGCCGCGTTCCGGACCGAAGGGGTACTTGGAGCATCCACGGGTCTTCGAGGTCGACGGTAGAGGATGTAGTCGTTCTCGTTTCATCTCGGAGAGGTACTTGACGGATCGAACGTCCTCGGGGCGACGGTAGTGGTACACGGTTCTTCGGCGACGGTCGTCGTACGCGTTCTGTAGATGTTCATGTTTCTGTAGAGGTACTTGCTGCGGCATCGGATGTAGTGGTACTTGACGCGTCACATCATGTAGTCGTACACGGGGTCGACGGTAGAGGTACTTGTTGCATCCACCAAGTGTAGTCGTACTCGTTTCGAAGATGAACTTGATCCGATGCCTTCGGGCGTCATGGTACTTGGTATCTTGGCGAAAAAAATAAAGAAGATGGCCTTGGACAGAGACATGGCAGCAATAATAGGTTGCGCACGGCAGAGTAGCTGCGGCCTTGGTTCCCGCGGCGGAGCTCCTGAGGCGACAGGTGAAGCAGCAAGGGGAGGCACGGCAGGGAGGCGACGCGGCTTGGGAAGACGGCGCGACGGAGCAGCTCCAGCGGCTTCGGGCGATGGGGACGGCGCGAGGCTGCGGCAAGGAGGAGCAGGGCTCGGCTCGTCCTCGATGAGCAGGACGACCGCGCCGGACTTGGCGGCAGCGACGGGGAACTCGGAGCGCTGCGGAGCTCCTGGTGGTCGCCGGCACTAGGCGTCGAGGCCATCGGAAGGAGGAGGCGCGACCGTGGTGAGTCGAGGCGGCGAGCGGGGCGAGGGACGGCGCGGCTCCGTGCGGGGGAGCCCGCGAGCTCCGGCACGTCGCCGTCCGGCGGCGGGGATGGCCGCGGAGAGGCGCGAGGGATCCGGCGGCGAACAGTGCAGGGCAGCGCGACGGAGGAGAGGTGAGGGGCGCGGCTCGAAGGAGATGAGGAGGAGACAGACCGAGCGAGGGAGCGGGGAAGATCGAGCGAAGGCTCGAGCGGGAGGAGAGGTGCGTGACGGCGGCGCTGATGGAAAAAGAGCGATGGGGAGGACGAGAGGGCTCGGTCGCTAGCTAGGGTTCGGTAAGGCCGGCTGGGCCTAGCCTGGAGGCTGGGAGGAGAGGAAGCTGGGCCTCGGGGAAAATGGGCCGGTCTGGGCCTCGGCCACTGGTAGCCTTAAGCAGGCTGCAGTGAGCCCTTTCCCTTTTATTAAAAAAAACTGCAGAATCAAATACTCGATGATGCAAAAGAAAAAGGACAGGGAGTTAGAGGAAGAATAAGAAGGTAGTAAAAATATACTTAAACTCCTAGATTTATGCACAATTTTAATAAACTAGTTTGGACATTTTTAAGGATATAAAAATAATTCAAGTTTGAATTAAATTCAAACTTGAGCCATTTTTGAACCCAACCAAAACAAGTCCAAAAGAACTAAAAATTGGCAAGGATGTTGAAGGAATGGTTGAGAATTGATAGGAAAAGAATGAACATTGAATTGGTGCAGGAAATAGAATGCCACAATTTAGAAGGACTAACGAAGAAGGAGAAGAAGATGATCAAGCAAGGTTGTGGGAGTCAAAACTTGGAGTGAAAAGGGCATGGGAAAAATATGCAAGTGTGTGATGGTTGCTTCCAACAATGGAATATTTTTATAATAGCTCCATAAATATTAGGAGGATATATATATGTTATAAAGAGAAGTCATCCTTCCCTCGATTTAAATGGACCGAAGGTCCACACGACTTATTTGGTTGAGTTGCAGAATTAAAGTCATGATGGCATGATGACATGATGCAATGCAAAATAAATAACACAAGCACAAATGAAACACACGGGAGAAACCGGAACATCTGGAATCTTCTGGGACGTCAGTCTTCGGGCGTCACACCCTCGCACCTGCACAAACAAATAAGAACTTCGCAGCCAACGCGATAAAAGGGGTCGTCAATCCCTTTACGGTCACTTACGAGAGTGAGATCTGATAGAGATGATAGTTTATATTTTTGGTATTTTTGGTTTAATAAAACAGCCAATAAAAGCGGTAAAAGTAAAGTAGATGTAGATTGATTTGTTGAGAATAGACCCGGGGGCCATAGTTTTCACTAGTGGCTTCTCTCATGATAGCGATATTCTATGGCGGGTAAACAAATTACTGTCGAGCAATTGATAGAAAAGCGAATAATTATGAGACTATATGGGCATGATGATTGTATATAGGCATCACGTCCGAGACAAGTAGACCGAAACGATTCTGCATCTACTACTATTACTCCACACATCGACCGCTATCCAGCATGCATCTAGTGTATTGAGTTCATAAGAACAGAGTAACGCCTTAAGCAAGATGACATGATGTAGAGGGATAAGCTCAAGCAATATGATGTAAACCCCATCTTTTTATCCTTGATGGAAACAATACAATACGTGCCTTGCTGCCCCTACTGTCACTGGGAAAGGACATCGCAAGATTGAACCCAAAGCCAAGCACTTCTCCCATTGCAAGAACTATAGATCTAGTAGGCCAAACCAAACCGATAATTCGAAGAGACTTGCAAGGATATTATGAGCACACATAAAAAGTTCAGAGAAGAACCAAATATCTTTCATAGATAACCTTGATCATAAACTCACAATTCATCGGATCTCGACAAACACACCATAAAAATAGATTACATCGAATAGATCTCCTCGAAGACCGAGGAGAACTTTGTATTGAGATCCAGAGAGAGAGAAGAAGCCATATAGATACTAGCTATGGACCCGAAGGTCTGTGGTAAACTACTCAAAACTCATGGTGAGGGCGATGATGATGATGATGAAGGCCTCCGTGATGGATCCCCCTCCGGTGGAGCTCCGGAACAGGCTCCAAGCTGGGATCTCCACGAGAACAGAAGCTACGGCGGTGGAATTAGGGTTTTCTCTCTGCGTATGGAGTTTCTGGGGTACGTGGATATATATAGGAAGAAGGAAGGCACCGGGGGCCACACGAGGGAGCCTCGAGGCAGGGGGGGCGCGCCCTGGGAAGGGAGGTGCGCCCCACCCTCGAGGACAGCCCCTCTGTCCCCTGACTTGGTCCTGAAGTTTCCTGTGCGTGATTTTCTCCAAAAATATCTCTCGCGAAGGTTTCATTCCGTTTGGACTCCGTTTGATATTCTTTTTCTGCAAAACCCTGAAATAGGCAAAAAAACAGCAATCTGGACTGGGCCTTTGGGTTAGTAGGTTAGTCCCAAAAATGATATAAAAGTGAATGATAAAGCCCATTAAACATCCAAGACTTCATAAATAATAGCATGGAACAATAAAAAATTATAGATACGTTGGAGACGTATCAAGCCTCATCTTTACCGTTTATGCATCTACCAATAAAGAGAGCAAAGTAATGAATAGCAGGAAAATGAATGCTCCCTATGGTAGCCTGTGTGATTTCTCTGGATTCCCCCACAGTGATACTAGCAAGGAAATCTCTAAATTCAGATTTGCGAGGATCACCCATACTGCCCCACTGGGGGAGCTTACAAGCATCATTAAAATCCTCTAAGTCCATGGTATAGGATTTATCATAAAGGTCAAAAAGGACAGTGTGAGAATTATGTGAAGATGAAAATTTAAACCTTCTCACAAAGGTATCGGTTAAGCCACTGTATTGAGGGTACTTATCTTGTATGAAGCCCTCGAGGTCAGCGTTGCACACATATGCGTAAAATTCCTCCTTGATGCAACCTAATCCATAAAGTCGTCTGACGGCCATTCACAGGGCCGCACTTCCGCTTCCCTCGGTAGTTCATCATCTGGCTCATGAAACGCGAGCCTCGATTCTTGCTTCCTTGAAGAACCACCTTGGAAGTTTTTCCTATGCATTTTTCTGAAATTTTCTGAAATTTTTAGCAACTCAAAATAAAAGTTAACCAAACTCAACAAGATTGATAGCAACAATTCCTACTAGTGCCTAGAGACTATATCATGCATTAGAACTACTTGGGACCAAAGAAATTTGACATGCAAGCTCAAGAACAAGGTCACCACAGCAGGAAAATTTTGCAATAAATAAAGCACTAGAACAAAAACTAATTGGACCAATGGAGGAGTCACATACCAAGGAACAATCTTCCCAAACAGTTTGGTGAATGGTGCTTTGAGCAAGGAGATAGAAAATGGCAGCAAGATGAGCTAGAACTCGGGCTTGAGCTGGTTGGTGATTCTTTTGGGAGGAAGAAGAAGAGTATGGGTGCAGGAATAAGTGGAGGGGGCCACGTGGGGCCCACGAGGCAGGGGGACGCGCCCTGGACCCTCGTGTCCAGGTGCTGGCTCCCCTTGATGTGTGTTTTGTGCCATATATTCTCAAATATTCTAGAAAAATTCATACTTAATTTTCAGGGCATTTGGAGAACTTTTATTTTCAGGGTATTTTTTTATTGCATGGATAAGTCTAGAAACAGACATAAAATACTATTTTTGCTTTATTTATCCTAATTAATAGAAAGTAAAAGGAGGATACGGAAGGTTGTGTTATCTAGATTCACCTATCTCATGCTCATCAAAAGGAATCCATTAACAAGGTTGATCAGGTCTTGTTAATAAACTCTTTCCAAATGACATGAAACCGGAGAATTTTCAAATAACACTAGGTTACCTCAATGGGGATATGTATGTCCCCAACAATAGGAATTTCATATGTCTTCTTGATAGTAGGAAGAGGAAATTCAAAACCTCCAATAGTAATAGTTGAAATTTTTCCAATATAATTGATACTGTGGACCTGAGGTTGTTTCCTCGAAAAGTGTATCGTATGCTCATTACCATTGACATGAAAAGTGACATTGCCTTTGTTGCAATCAATAACAGCCCCTGCAGTATTCAAAAAGGGTCTACCAAGGATAATAGACATACTATCGTCCTCGGGAATATCAAGTATGACAAAGTCCGTTAAAATAGTAACATTTGCAACTACAACAGGCACATCCTCACAAATACCGACAGGTATAGCAGTTGATTTATCAGCCATTTGCAAAGATATTTCAGTGGGTGTCAACTTACTCAAGTCAATTCTATGATATAAAGAGAGAGGCATAACACTAACACCGGCTCCAAGATCACATAAAGCAGTTTTAACTTTGTTTCCTTTAATGGAGCAAGGTATAGTAGGTACTCCTGGATCTCCTAGTTTCTTAGGTATTCCACCTTTAAAAGTGTAATTGGCAAGCATGGTGGAAATTTCTACTTCAGATATCTTTCTATTGTTGGTAATAATATCTTTCATATACTTAGCATAAGGATTTGTTTTAAGCAAATCAGTCAAACGCATAAGCAAAAAGATAGGTCTAATCATTTCAGCAAAGCGCTCAAAATCCTCATCATCCTTTTTCTTGGATGGTTTAGGAGGAAAAGACATGGGTTTCTGAACCCATGGTTCTCTTTCCTTACCGTGCTTCCTAGCAACAAAGTCTCTCTTATCATAACGTTGATTCTTTGATTGTGGGTTATCAAGATCAACAGCAGGTTCAATCTCTACATCATTATCATTGCTAGGTTGAGCATCATCATGAACATCATCATTAATATTATCATTAGGTTCATGTTCATCACCAGATTGTGTCTCGGCATTAGAAACAAATATATCATTGGGATTTTCAGGTATGTCAGCTACAGGTTCACTAGAAGCATGCAAAGTTCTATCATTTTTCTTTTTCTTCTTCTTAGAAAAACTAGGTGCATCTAAATTAGCTCTCTGAGAATCTTGCTCAATTCTCTTAGGATGGCCTTCAGGATACAGAGGTTCTTGAGTCATTCTGCCACCTCTAGTCACAACTCTAATGGAATTATCATTATTCTTACTATTTAATTCATTGGGCAAATCATTCTAAGCCTTAAGTACTTGTTCTACTTGAGTGGTAACCATGGAAGCATGTTTACTAATGAGTTTCAGTTCACCTTTAACTCTGGACAGATAATCACTCAAGCATTCAATCATATAAGCACTATGTTGCAATTGTCTACCAACATAAGCATTGAAGTTTTCTTGTTTCACAATAAAATTGTCAAACTCATCTAAGCATTGGCTAGCAGACTTATAACGAGGAATATCACCTTCATCAAATCTATAAAGAGAATTTACCTTTACTATCTGTGTCGGGTTATCAAGACCATGTATTTCTTCAATAGGTGGTAAATTCTTAACATCTTCAGCTTTAATACATTTTCCTTTCGTATATTTCTTTGCCTCTTGCATATCTTCTTGACTGAGATATAGAACACCTCTTTTCTTCGGAGTTGGCTTAGGGGCTGGTTCAGGAAGTGTCCAATTATATTCATTGGCCAGCATATTATTTAATAGTAATTAAGCTTGATCAACTGTTCTTTCCCTGAAAACACAACCATCACAACTATCCAGGCGGTCTCTGGAAGCATCGGTTAGTCCATTATAAAAGACATCAAGTATACCGTTCCTCTCAAGAGGGTGATAAGGCAAAGCATTAAGTAATTGGAGAAGCCTCCCCCAAGCTCATGGGAGACTCTCTTCTTCAATTTGCACAAAGTTATATATTTCTCGTAAGGCAGCTTGTTTCTTATGAGCGGGAAAATATTTAGCAGATAAGTAATACATCATATCTTGGGGACTACGCACAAAACCAGGATCAAGAGAATTAAACCAAGTCTAAGCATCACCATTTAACGAGAACGGAAATAGCTTAAGGATATAGTAGTAACGAATCTTTTCATCATTGGTAAACAGGGTGGCTATATCATTCAACTTAGTAAGATGTGCCACAAAAGTTTCAGACTCATAGCTATGGAAAAGGATCAGATTCAACCAAAGTAATTAACTCAGGATCAACAGAGAATTCATAATCCTTATCAGTAACACAGATAGGTGAAGTAGCAAAAGCAGGGTCATGTTTCATTCTAGCATTCAAGGACTTTTCTTTCAGCTTAGCTAATAATTTCTTAAGATTGTATCTATCGTTGCAAGCAAGAAAGTCTCTAGCAGTTTCTTCATCCATAACATAACCCTCAGGAACAACAGGCAATTCATATTTATTGGGTGAAGCTTCATCATCACTTTCATAAATATTATTAGTTTCAATATTTGCATTCTCCCTAACCTTGGCAATTTGTTCATCTAGAAATTCACCTAGTGGCACAGTATTATTAGGCATAGAAGTAGTTTCATCATACATAGCAGAAGTGGCATCATCAAGAACATACGAATATCAGATTCAATAGCAGGAGTAGGTGTCGCAAATTTACCCATAACAGATGGTGAATCAAGTGCAGAGCCAGATGGCGGTTCCTTACCTCCCCTCGTAGTTGAGGGATAGATCTTGGTTTTTGAGTCCTTGAAATTCTTCATAGTGATCAAAAGATATAAATCCCAAGTGACTTAAAGAATAGAGCTATGCTCCCCGACAACGGCGCCAGAAAATAGTCTTGATAACCCACAAGTGTAGGGGATCGCAAGAGTTTTTGAGGGTAAAGTATTCAACCCAAATTTATTGATTCGACACAAGGGGAGCCAAAGAAAACTCTTAAGTATTAGAGGGTTTGATCATCCCACTCTATAAACTGGTGACTAGTCATAGCATGGCATTCTAAATAAGGAGGAGGTAAAGGTTCATCATTAACACATAGTGAATACATGAACTCCTCAAACTATGGTCATCACCGGGAGTGGTCCCAATTATTGTCACTTCAGGGTTGCCGGATCATACCACATAGTAGGTGACTATAGACTTGCAATATAGGATCAAGAACACACATATATTCATGAAAACATAATAGGTTCAGATCTGAAATCATGGCACTCGGGCCCTAATGACAAGCATTAAGCATAGCAAAGTCATAGCAACATCAATCACAGAACATAGTGGATACTAGGGATCAAACCCTAACAAAACTAACTCGATTACATGATAGATCCCATCCAACCCATCACCGTCCAGCAAGCCTACAATGGAATTACTCATGCACGGCAGTGAGCAACATGAAGTTGGTGATGGAGGAAGGTTGATGATGACGATGGCGACGATCTCCACTCTCCGGAGCCCCGAACGGACTCCAAATCAACCCTCCCGAGAGAGATTAGGGCTTGGCGGCGGCTCCGTATCGTAAAACGCAATAATTCTTCCTCTCTGATTTTTTCTCCCCGAAAGTGAATATATGGGATCCGGAGATACGTCGGTGGAGCACCAGGGGGCCCACGAGGCAGGGGGCGCGCCCTAGGGGAGGAGGCGCGCCCCCACCCTCGTGGACAGGGTGTGGGCCCCCTGGTCTGGATATTCCCGCAGGTATTTTTTATATTTTCCAAAATAATTCTCCGTGGATTTTCAGGTCATTCCGAGAACTTTTTATTTCTGCACAAAAACAACACCATGGCAATTCTGCTGAAAACAGCGTCCGTCCGGGTTAGTTCCATTCAAATCATGCAAGTTAGAGTCCAAAACAAGGGCAAAAGGGTTTGGAAAAGTAGATACGTTGGAGACGTATCAGAGACTCGGCTGGCGGAGCACGAAGCGCTTCTGGATGCCAAAGAGACAAGCATCTCCTCCCTGGATGGGGCCCTCGAGGCCACTCTTCACGTCAAGGAAGAGGAGCTGGAGACCCGTGTCCAACAGCTTACTAAGGATCTGGAAGACAGCCATGAAGCCACTCTTAGCGCGTTGTCCCTTGATTCCGTGGCCCAAGTGAAGAAGGTTACTGACGAGCTAGTTGTCGCGTCCGTCGCCAAGACTAAACTTGAGCATCAAGTGGGCAAGTTGACAGAGGACCTTGCTGGGAGCAACAAGGAGATCATGGCCCTCAAAGAGGAAGCGCACAAAGCAAATACCTTTTTGGAAGAGGTGCAATTGCAGCTTTCCTCCAAGAGCCATGACCTTGATACCGCCAACGGCGCTATATCTGACATGAAGGCGAGGCTTGGTTCCTTGGAAAGGGAAATTGAGTCTGCCGGGACTCGTGATAAGCTGCTGATGTCTGACTTGAACAAGGCAAGAACCCTCCAAAAAGATGTAGAGAACAGGTTGGCAAACCAAGTTGAACAACGTGACCTCTAGATCAAGAGCTTGGTGGATATCGCTAAACGCCTTACTACCGAGATTGCGAAAATGAGCATGAAGAGCTGGGCCTTCTCCATCGGCATGCGCGAAGTCCCAAGTTTTAAGCTGACGCTTTTCTTCGAAGGCTTATTCGAGGGTCTGAGGACGTACGAGGACAACAGGGACACCTGCTTCACTAATGAGTCCCGAAAGCATGCTCGTGACGCTCTCTTCCTGGTCTTGAGCAACCTCGCCTTCTTCCACCCAAACCTCAACCTTGCCGATGGCTTCAAGAAACTGCTACCTGGTGCCGACATTTGTGCTGCCACGACAAAGGTCGGCCCCCTTGCCGACAAGGTCCTTGCGGCCCCAAGGGTTACCGGAAGTCACCAGGCCCAGCCTTGAGCCATTCTTGTCACCGTGGTGCCCTATAATAAGACACATATGTGTCTTGCTTTTAGGCTTCGTACTATTCCTAATTTGGCGCTCGTCAAACTGATGTTTAATTATGTTAATGCATGCTATCCCTCTTGTGTTTACCCATCAATGTTCGTATGGTTAGTTTCTTTTGCGTACTATGGTTGCCCGCCAGTAGCATGCTGTCGCGATCGCTGTGAGGAACAGGTCCTTAGCATTCAGCTGGCGAGGAAATGCCACTTTCAGGTTTTTCCATAGCAGTTTGTGACGCTGCCGCCCACTTCGGGCGTAGACAAATATAGTAACGTGCCATCACACGAAAGGCTAGCCATACAAAAACCTTGGTTGTCCGAGGGATAAGCAAATGCAAGCCTTGAAGAAAAGCTAATAGACATGTTAACTTATCTTTCGTTTGTGCTCCCCTCCTTGGCAGGGCGTGCATTTGGTCACGTATAACATTTTCTTCCCCACTCGCAATCGTTCCTCCCATTTGTGTATCTTAAGGAGATAGCGCTTGTGTATGTTCGATCTAAAAAGACAACAAACGAGAAGGCGCACAAGGGAAAGACTTGGCAGTTCATTAGTCACGTGCACAGCCCTGACAAAGGCTGGAGAAACCAATAATATGCTTGCAATTGATGACGTATGGTAGAAAAAGAAAGAAGGATCGTCCCCCTCTCGTTTTCCCTCAACTTCCAATGATCTCATGGCAGCGTGCATGAAGGACCTTGCCGGGGCATTAACCAACGGATTCGCACCAGCGCTCCACTCAGGATTTACCCTTGGCGGGATAAATGCAGGACTGAGCTCCCACGGGGGCTCGACACCACACTGATAGCTGACTTGCATCGTGGTGCGATGGAGCGGTGGTGCCTTGGCGGGGTGATTTGCCCTTGGCGGACCCGGCAAGCCTGCCAGGGAAATCTTGGACTTGTCCTTGGGGCGGCCTCGACCTGGCCAGGCTCTCCTGCCCGGCAAGGGAGGCTTTCCCAAGGTGATGCTCTGTTGTCTTGGTTGACTTGGTCTTCTTGATCCGATCTTTGATCTCACAAAGAGCTGCTCTTCTAGCTTGGCCTTGCTTCGTTTGTTGGTGTAGCTATGCCTTTGCCAAGCTTTGGCTGCCGGGGTGGAGGCCTTTTGTCAGTGCACAAGTCAGGGGAAACATACACCCTTGTTTGTGTACCCCAACACTCCGCCAAGTTGACGTATATGCAACAATTCATCACACGACTCCCCATTGCCTCGCCTGCTAAGTGATGGAGTATCCGAAGTGAGTCAAGAATATAATTCTTTGTTTGGACCTTGCTCCAAAATAGACCTTGGACGACTCACATGTTGCTTAGAAGAGGTTGGGAGCATCAGGATGTGTGTTGTGCTTGCGATTAGGTTCTTGAATCGGCTGACCACCTGATCTTTAAATTCCCCTTTGCAAAGATGTCTAGCATCACATGACTACAAGGTATCCAAAGGCGGCTACCAATTCGATCGATGACTGGTGGGACAAAACCTGCTTGCTCAAGCAAAAAGGAGAAGTGGTTGATGAATGCACCTAGGTGGCATGGAACATATGGAATTAGAGAAACAGACGTATCTTCAGGAACGAACAGAAAAACAATTGAGGAGTTTGCCTGCTAATTAGAGATGACCTAGGCCTCCTTATGGAGGCGAGGAGCACCTACCGTTTCGGTACCCCCCCCCCCTAAAAAAAGTTCCCGTGAATCAATTTCCTTCTGATTCCCACCCCCTTTGTTAATGGCCGATGCTAGGCGTAAGCCGGCTGATAGTTCAGAGTTATCAGCCGCCTTGATAAGCATCCGATGGAGCACATCGTAGTCGTTCCTTTGGTGTCCCATGGATCGCACTTCCCCTCAATGCCATCTTGACCTCGCGCAGCACACGCACCACCTGTAGCTCCCACTATCCCGCTCCAAGCACGGCAGCAGCGACCTCGAGCTCGACATCGTCTGAGCTACAATGCAGCGGACGACGTCGATGCTGCCGGAGCTACGATGGAGCGGCCGCCGGAGCTATGATGCAGCAGTCCCCGACGCCATCGGAGTTGCACTGCAGCGGCCGTGACACCACCGAAGCTGCTATGCAGCGGTCGTCGATGCTGCCGAAGCTGCTATGCAGCAGGCTTTGATGCCGCCGGAGCTACGATGCAGCGGCCGCCGACGTCGTTGGAGCTGTTATGAAGCGGTCGCCGGAGGTGCGATGCGGCAGTCGTCGACTCCGCTGGAGGTGCGATGTAGCGGTCGCGACACCGCCGGAACTGCTATGCAACGATGTCGATGCTGCCAGAGCTATTATGCAGCAGGCGTCGATGTCGCCGGAGCTGCGATGCAGCGGCCGCCGACGTCGTTGGAGCTGCGATGCAACTGTCGTCGACGCCGCCGGAGGTACGATGCAGCGGCCGCGACACCACCGGAGCTGCGATGCACCGGTCGTCGACGCCGCAGGAGCTACGATCCAGCCGGCTTCGATGACAACTGTTGTGGACAAGTTGCATCACAACAAGAGCAGCCATGATGAGGTTGCATCGCAACAAGAGCAGCGCCGGCGAGGTGCGTCGCACCACGACGGCCATGGGTGAGTTGCTGCGACGCAGCATGGCGGCCGTGCACGAGCGCCACATCCCATCGCCGACAGCAACAATGAGCGGCGCCTCGGCTCCTCCTCCCGCGTGTTGTGTCGCCCCCGCTGGCTTGCAGTACTGTGACGGCGGCGCTCTGGCCTTCAGCGCCCACCATTTGCGGCGGGGATGTAGCAAGGGGTGGGCGCCGTCGCTCCTCCCAGGTTCACTGCAGCGGGACGTGGTGGGAAAAGGATGAGCGGCGAAGACGTATGAAGCACAAGGGACGCGAAGAGATAACGCTGGAGCAAAGCGATGGATGGGCGCGGGGGGCACGTGGCAAGCAGTGCGGGAGGTTCAAGTTTTTATATTGTCAGCCGGTGGAAAGAGAGGGTTTTCCTTTGTTAATAAAACGAGTAAGAATTTATGATTTTCGCGTTACAACTGTCCCAAAGATCATGCCTAATTAATTTCCTCTAAAAACAAGTGTTTGCATAACGCGGCCCCTGGTAATGGCGCCGCGTCCTTACCAGTAGAGCGTGCTGCTGTCGCCACACGGGATCCGGAACCCGCAGCTCCCCGGGGACTGCAGCCAGGCGGGCACCGATTTCCTGGCACTTGTTTACTCCGGTCTGCCGCGCCGCGCCCGGGAATCTCTCCTCACGCGAACGGCAGCCAGTGGGCAGACACCCCACCCCCAGCTCACGTCCGCCCCTCTCCTCTCCTCCCCTCCCCTCCCCTCCCGTCCCGCACGGCCTGCACCTCACCGGCGGCTGGGATCCCTCCTCGCAGCTAGCTGCCGCCAACCTGAGCCCAGCCTCGCATTTCATTAATCCGGAGCCCATCATCACCCCTTTCCTTCCCCGAGCTCCCTCGCACCACGGCACCACCCCTACATCACCACGCGACGTTGACATTGGAGATTGGCATGCCCCCTCCCCCCTCCGCCTCCCCACCGCTGCTCCCCCTCCGCGCGGAGTCCTGACCCGGGGCGGAGCGATGGCGACGGTGACGGCGACGGCCGGGGCGGCGGCGGAGATCGTGCGGGAGATCGCAGCCGTGGGCGCCGCCGACCTGGCCGCCGCCGCGGAGCCTCTGCGGGCCGACTGCCTCCGCCTCGCGCGGAAGGTGTCCCTGCTCACGCACCTCGTCGCCGAGGTCGCCGAGGCGGCCGGGGAGGGCGGCGCGGCGGAGCCCGAGGCCGTGGCGTGGGTGGCCGACCTGCTCCGGGCGCTCCAGGCCGCCAGGAGGTTCGTCGCGCTCGGCCGCGGGCCGGCGCTCTGCACGGGGGCCGCGGATCAGGTGACTCACGGGGGATCTCTCTTGGTTGAAAGAGTCAAACCTTCTGCATTGCTCGCTTCTTGCTGCGCGTCTCTTGGCGAGATTCCGTCGTCGAACACTTGGAGCGCGATTGCGCGGCGTCTGGTTTCGCGCCTTCGTTTGATTCTTCTCTTTTCGGCAATCGTGGTTCGTTTCCGTTGACGGTTAGCATATCGGGCAAGATTTTAGAAATCTACCGCGCAGATCTTTTTATCCAGCGGCTCCATTTGCGGCTATTGCACTGCGATATTTTAAGTGCTGCAGCTGCAGATCTGATCAGAGTTGGGTGCATCTTGATATGGTCAAATCATGCATGTCCTCCTATGCTTCTAGATGAATTTAAACTTGTGCGCACCAAGTAAGAAGAACAAAGGTGTCAAACAAGTACTAACATCTTAGCATGCTTAGCAAGGGCCACAGGTTACAGTGTCATGCTGACCTGGTTTCCTACCATCCATTTTTCCATTATCTATCCGAAATGGTCATTGCCGTTTCCAATTCTTATTTTGCAACCTTCAATATCTAAGAAATGATGCATACCAAGTCACCATACATCAACTCATTGAATGTATTGGGTTACAGGTTATCTAGAAGTATGTAGTATTATCTAAATTTTGGTCTCTGGTCTTGTATTCTCAAATTAGCTTTTGGTCTCAAGACCACACTGTGCTACTTGGGATAACATTGACAAATTTGCATGATTGTGTGTATGCGGTGGAGTAGATAAGCGAGTCATTTGACTACTTGAAATCATCTCTCGTAAAATTGGTCCAAGGAAGATAAATGTTTATTAGTTGTCACTGTAAGTCTGTAATTTTTAAATTGTCAGGAGGTTCTGTGAGCTATTTGCCCCCAAGTTACTCTTTACTTCAGGACTCAGGCGCACAAATGATCTTTTAATTTAAGCAACATATATTGGCACTAGATTATGTCTTTAAGAGGAGGCACAATAGTATGATACTTTTAGCTTGTGTTGCCTGCAGGATTGTTCTCTCCACATGATGGTTCATATGGGTGGGGCCAAACTGATCTTGTTTGAAAGATATAAGTAGCACATGTTTTTTTAATCCAAAATCTCCTACAAGGCTAGCACATGATTATACTAACTGACGGGATTGGATGTAGGGAATAACTTTTTCTTGCGTTAGTTCCTAATGTAAAACTTGTCTAAAAAAAGGGCAGTCCGTTGCACGTAATTCCCGCTTGTGCAGCGTCCGGGGAGGTCCGACCACTTTGGGTCTTTTGTCCGCAGCATTTCCCTACATTTCTACAAGAGGCTGTTTCCAGGACTCGAACCCGTGATCTCATGGTCACAACTCACAAGGCAACAGCTTTACGGCTGTGCCAAGGCTCCCCTTCTAAAACTATCATGTCTAAATAATTAATTTTTCATACAACATGTGAATATGGAATCTACTGTGTAGTTCATTATCCTTTCCAATGTTGTATTCATATTGCATCGACATCCTCTCTGTTACCGGCAACTTAGATGCGATTTTCTAATTGCTTGGTACGTGCATGTCAGTCAGCTCAGTTGAGAACAACCTTTTGATATGACCACAGATGCATTCCGAATCTGTAGTCTGACATGCTCATGTCCTTTTACATAGTCCTTTTGCATGTAATAACATGTTACTATCTTTAAATCTTATGTTTCATTGTTTTCATTGTTAAGGATGTCAACAACAAGAATATTGCTGTTCAGTTCAAGTATGTGACTTGGCAATTGCAAGCAGCTCTAACAAATCTACCACATAGTTGTTTTCAAATATCTGATGAAGTTCAAGAAGAGGTATAGACCTGAATACCCGATTGGCTGATACATTACTAAGATTGATCCTTCATCAATTAATCATACCTTCTTTTGATTAATCTGTAGGTTGATTTAGTGCGGGGTCAGCTTAAAAGAGAAATGGAGAAGAAGGGAGCCGTTGATCTAAATATTTTTTCAAAAATTCATGATATCTTAGCTCATCATGCTGATAATGTTGGATCACAATCTGAAGAACCACACAGCCAGCCAGAGACATTGCCGTTGGAGAACTTCAGCAGTGATCACCTGGAGTTGCAACATGCTGCTTCACTAATTTCAGAAATAAGTGGGATATCTAAATCTGACATTAAAAAAATAACTTCTGAGCTAATTGAAGGACTTGAAAACACCACAGTTACTGATTCTGCAAAACCGAGCAATGGTGATAGCCAAGCAAGTCATGAAGCAAAAGAGTCAGCTGACAAAGTTAAGAAACCTGACTCCGTAGCTATGCCTGAAGATTTCCGTTGCCCAATATCTCTTGAGCTGATGAGAGATCCTGTCATTGTATCAACAGGACAGGTAAATTTCCACACTATCACCTAGTACTATTTATTCACCTTGCACCTAGAGTGTTGCTGATGCTTCAAATGTATTTGGCATCTACTGACAATATGACGCTAATGTTGCAGACATATGAGCGTGCTTTCATTCAAAGATGGATTGATGGTGGAAACCGGACCTGTCCAAAAACTCAACAGAAGCTCCAAAACCTTACATTAACCCCAAACTATGTGTTGAGAAGTTTGATACTGCAATGGTGTGAGGAAAAAGGGATCGAACCACCTACAAGATCTAAGTATGAAGGTTCTTCCGTGGAGGTTGGTGAGGACAGATTAGCAATTGAAGCATTAGTTCGCAATCTCTCTTGCAGCTCATTGGATGAACGGAAATCTGCTGCTGCTGAAATAAGATCTCTGGCCAAAAAAAGTACAGACAACCGCATGCTTCTAGCTGAGTCGGGTGCTATTCCTGCTCTAGTGAAACTTTTGTCCTCAAAAGACCCCAAAACCCAGGAACACGCAGTTACATCACTTTTGAATCTCTCCATATATGATCAAAACAAGGAACTGATAGTGGTCGGCGGTGCCATTGTCCCAATCATACAGGTGCTTCGGACGGGTAGCATGGAGGCAAGAGAAAACGCAGCTGCAGCTATTTTCAGCTTGTCACTAATCGACGATAACAAGATAATGATAGGAAGCACCCCCGGGGCAATTGAAGCACTGGTTGAGTTGCTGAAGAGTGGCAGTGCAAGGGGTAGAAAAGATGCAGCAACAGCACTGTTCAATCTATGCATATACCAGGCAAACAAGGTCCGTGCGGTCCGGGCAGGAATATTGTCACCACTGGTTCAGATGCTGCAAGATTCATCTAGCAGCGGAGCTACCGACGAGGCGCTCACAATCCTGTCGGTTCTCGTGAGCCACAACGAGTGCAAAACGGCCATAGCCAAGGCTCACACCATTCCCTTCTTGATTGATTTGTTAAGATCAAGCCAGGCCCGTAACAAGGAGAATGCTGCTGCTATTTTACTTGCTCTTTGCAAGAAGGATGCCCAGAATCTCGCTTGCATAGGGAGGCTGGGTGCTCAAATACCGTTAACCGAGCTGTCCAAGACCGGCTCGGATAGAGCCAAGCGCAAGGCGACGTCTCTCCTGGAGCATCTCAGTAAGTTGCAGGTGCTCTAGTCTCCTTGCCCGTCGCATGCCATTTTTCACGTGTGCGTCTATTATACATATGGAAAGTTGTAAGCTCAGCTGTTATTGAGTTTGAAAGTAGTGAGGTTTCAGACACCCTCAGATGTGTTCATTGATGGCTACAATAAAAAGGGTTGGTGCTGCTGAATCTGAATGTGATGTTTCTCATCTCATCTGCATGAATCTTCATTTAAGCCTTTTTGCTCATAGTAGAAAATTGTTACGGTCTCCATCGAAACATCTATTCACGACTTCTTGGTTTTCCAGCCTACCAGCTTGACATACAGCAATATATGCTTTTTCTTCTTATTTGGCGCCGTTAACCCCATTCCTCAGAAAGACCAGAGACTTTGACAGCACTGGGTGCTGTTATAATCTCACATCGTCATCATCTGTTCCAATCCAATTCGTTAGAGGTCCCGAGTATACTCATGACAGCAACCAGGTGATTCCGGTTTGAAAAACCACATCGTTCACAAGATCTTGGTGATGCAGGTATGGGGATAGGGACGATGACATATGCATGGACGGATGCGATCTTTTTTACAGCTTGAAAACCGTGTGGTCTCTTGTGAACATTTGACTTCCCAGAGCATCTGTTGAGATGCCGTGACGCTTGCGAGTGCGTGAGAGAACTGTACAAAAACAATCAACTATGGGTGATGATTTTGCTGAGAACATCACCCTACAGGTTCGTTGCGGAGGTCACCGCGTGTTAGTGTTATTCGTTGCATCTAGGTTTAATATACACGCGAGCTGGTCTCCCGGCGCGACGACCTGGCCAGGCGTTGCCACTGCGCACGTCCTCTGTGGTGGCGGCGCCGGCGATGTCCGTGGTTCAGCGTTCACAACATGTTCGTTAAATGCCCGTAGAGAAAAAGAGAAAAGATGAAAAAAAAAACACTTCAGCCATTGACATGTGGGACCCTCGTCCAAGTCAGCAAAATTTCCACATAGGCATGCCATGTCGGTCTTACAGGTGGGCCAAACCGGTCAATTTGGCTGTTTTTGCAAGGTTATCCGACTATCAATGCTCTGTGTTACTCGTTAGGCACAAACATTGTGGTTTCCTGTGCCATGCTTGAGATGTGGTATCAAGTTGTTACCTTAGTCCCAAGTTTTGTGCACCAACCGTGGCCTTGAGCCAAAAGGACACCGTCGTCCTTCCTTCGCTGCGAGACGGAGGAGTACGACCGGCGGCAGGCTCGGCTCTCCTCCTACGCTGACAGCTCGTACAACACGGGTAGCTCCTCCGGTGCGTGCAGCTCGCGCACGCCGCTCCACGAGGTGAAGAGGGAGGCGGATGAGCTCCCGCCGCTCCACGCGGTGAAAAGGGAGCACGAGGTGGAGCGGCCGCGCGCCGGCATCGGGCCGGAGGAAGACCTCCCCCCTCCGACGCGGACGCCATCGAGGAGGCTGATACGTCCATTTTGCATCATGTTTTCCTACTGTTATTTATAATGTTTTTATACATAATAATGCCTTTTGGAGTAATTCTAATGCCTTTTCTTTCATAATATGCAAGGTTTACACCAAGAGGGAGAATAACGACAGCTAGAATTCTGACATGAAAAAGCAACGTCAGACTACCTATTCTGCACAACTCCAAATGAGCTGAAACTTCATGAGGATTTTTTTATAGAATATTTAAGAATTATTGGAGCAAATAAGTATCAGAGGGGTCCACCAGGTGGGCACAACACACCTGGGCAAGCCAGGGCCCGCATGCACG
>LR738716.1:33054387-33115340 GCA_902687465.1 Secale cereale | reverse complement strand
TTAAATGCCCGTAGAGAAAAAGAGAAAAGATGAAAAAAAAAACACTTCAGCCATTGACATGTGGGACCCTCGTCCAAGTCAGCAAAATTTCCACATAGGCATGCCATGTCGGTCTTACAGGTGGGCCAAACCGGTCAATTTGGCTGTTTTTGCAAGGTTATCCGACTATCAATGCTCTGTGTTACTCGTTAAGCACAAACATTGTGGTTTCCTGTGCCATGCTTGAGATGTGGTATCAAGTTGTTACCTTAGTCCCAAGTTTTGTGCACCAACCGTGGCCTTGAGCCAAAAGGACACCGTCGTCCTTCCTTCGCTGCGAGACGGAGGAGTACGACCGGCGGCAGGCTCGGCTCTCCTCCTACGCTGATAGCTCGTACAACACGGGTAGCTCCTCCGGTGCGTGCAGCTCGCGCACGCCGCTCCACGAGGTGAAGAGGGAGGCGGATGAGCTCCCGCCGCTCCACGCGGTGAAAAGGGAGCACGAGGTGGAGCGGCCGCGCGCCGGCATCGGGCCGGAGGAAGACCTCCCCCCTCCGACGCGGACGCCATCGAGGAGGCTGATACGTCCATTTTGCATCATGTTTTCCTACTGTTATTTATAATGTTTTTATACATAATAATGCCTTTTGGAGTAATTCTAATGCCTTTTCTTTCATAATATGCAAGGTTTACACCAAGAGGAAGAATAACGACAGCTAGAATTCTGACATGAAAAAGCAACGTCAGACTACCTATTCTGCACAACTCCAAATGAGCTGAAACTTCATGAGGATTTTTTTATAGAATATTTAAGAATTATTGGAGCAAATAAGTATCAGAGGGGTCCACCAGGTGGGCACAACACACCTGGGCAAGCCAGGGCCCGCATGCACGCCCTGGTGGGTTGTGCCCTCCTTGGCCCACCTCTGGTGCCCATCTTTTGGTATATAAGTCATTTTGACCTAAAATAATTAAGGAGAGGTTTTTGGGACGGAGCGCCGCCGTCTCGAGGAGGAACTTGGGCAGGAGCACTTTTGCCCTCTGGCGGAGCAATTCCGCCGGGGGAACTTCCCTCCCGGAGGGGGAAATCACCGTCATCGTCATCACCAACAATCCTCTCATCTTTGGGAGGCCAATATTCATCAACATCTTCAACAACACCATCTTCTCTCAAACCCTAGTTCATCTCTCGTGTTCAATCTTTGTACCGGAACCTCAGTGGGTGACTAGTAGTGTTGATTACATCTTGTAGTTTATTACTATATGGTTTATTTGGTGGAAGATTATATGTTCAGATCCATTATGCTATCTAATACCCCTTTGATCTTGAGCATGCTTATCACTTGTGAGTAGTTACTTTAGTTCTTGACGTCATGGGAAAAATCATGTTGCAAGTAATCATATGAACTTGTTATGTGTTCGATATTTCGATGATATGTATGTTGTGATTCCCTTAGTGGTGTCATGTGAACGTCGACTACATGACACTTCACATATTTGGGCCCAAGGAAATGCATTGTGGAGTAGTTATTAGATGATGGGTGGCTAGAGTAACAGAAGCTTAAACCCTAGTTTATGCGCTACTTCGTAAGGGATCGATTTGGACCCAAATGTTTAATGTTATGGTTAGATTTTATCTTAATACTTTTCTCGTAGTTGCGGATGCTTGCAAAGGGTTTAACCATAAGTAGGAGGTTTGCTCAAGCAAGAACAACACCTAAGCACCGGTCCACCCACATATCAAATTATCAAAGTAACAAACACAAATCAAACCAATATGGTGAAAGTGACTAGATGAAATTCTCATGTGCCCTCAAGAACACTTTGCTTATTATAAGAAACCGTTTTGTCCTGTCCTTTGCCACAAAAGGATTGGGCTACCTTGCTGCATACTATTTGTCGTTACCTTTACTCGCTCATTACAAATTATCTTGCTATCAAACTATCTGTTACCGACAATTTCAGTGATTGCAGACATTACTGTGCTGAAAATCACTTGTCATTTCCTTCTGCTCCTCGTTGGGTTCGACACTCTTACTTTTCGAAAGGACTACGATTGATCCCCTATACTTGTGGGTCATCAAGACTCTTTTCTAGCGCTGTTGCCGAGAGTGAAGCGCTCTTGGTAAGTGGAAATTGGTAAGGAAAAATTATTACTACGTGCTGAAATTTACTGTCATTTGTTACTATGGAAAACAATCCTTTGAGGGGTTTGTTCGGGGTATCTTCATCCCGCCCGGAAGCACAATTAGTTTCCCCTCAAATTGTTGCATCTATTGAAAATCTTGAATATGAAATTCCTTCGAGTATGATAGAACAACTACTAGCTAATCCTTATGTAGGAGATGGAACCGAACATCCTGATATGCATTTGATATATGTGGATTATTGAAGCTTGCAGGTTTACCTGGAGATGAAGCTAAGAAGAATGTTTTCCCTTTATCTTTAAAGGTAAGAGCATTGGCATGGTATAGGCTATGCGATGATATTGGATCTTGGAACTGGAATCGCTTGAAACTGGAATTCCACCAAAAAAATATATCTTATGCATCTAGTTCATCGTGATCGTAATTATATATATAATTTTTGGCCTTGTGAAGGAGAAGTATCGCTCTAACTTGGGGGAGGCTTAAGTCAATGTTATATTCATGCCCCAATCATGAGCTCTCGAGAGAAATTATTATTCAGAACTTTTATGCTCGACTGTAACACTCCAAATTTTTGGATTTGTTTTCTTCCAAACTTTTGGTCTTTTGGAAGGGGGATATTTGATCTTCTCTTGAAAACCCTTCTAAAATCTTTTTCTGGCCAAAGTTTGTGTGTTCTTCTCAAGCTTGATTCTGGTCTTGAAGGTTTGCTTCTTGTGTTAGCTCAAACACAAGTTGATTTTCAAAGGGGTTTATTTGATTCTTCCCCCTCCATGAATATCCACCTTATAAGAATCTTGGACTTGTCTTCCCTCTCAAACTTTTCTCTTCCATGGCACCCAATGAAAATATTTCTCTCCAAAACCTCCCCTTCACCTTGAGACAAGCCTCTCATCAATTCCAGCAAGTTTCAACCTTATTGGAATTTTTCTTCTAATTATTTTGCTCCAAAAACAATTTCCGTCCATTGAAATGAACCATGGTGATTTACAAAGGAACCACCATGTTCACTTTGATGTTTGATTCCAAACCAACTTCCCTGGATAGTCCTTAGTACCCACAACCTAGATCCATCTTGTTTCACTGGTCCACAGTTCAAAATTTTCAGATTTCACCTACTGCAAGTTTGGACCAGATTTGCAAATTTTGGTGAAATTCATATTTTTCTTCTGCCAAAAATTCTGTAGAAATTCAGGCAGCCTCTAGATGTATCAAGAGACCACTCCACCAAATATCAGCTCCAAAAAGATTTTCCACATGGCAAAGTCATTTCATCAAACACCTGGCGTGCACTGTTTCTGTCAGTTTCAGAAAAGTTAACTGAAGAATTACAGGCGACAGTGCAGCTTCGTCAGTTCGTCAGAGAACGATCATCAATCTCACCAGTGCCTCTTTGGCTCGATGCTGCGCTGCACCTCACTCTTATCCAGAGCGCCGCACGCGTGCTTGGATGGTTCTTGGCGTCGGTGGCGCCCTGGCCCGCCCATGCCGGCGTCTTCCGCGGCGGCAGAGCCACCCATGGCGGCCGGCATGGGGCACCCTGCGGCACAACGCCGTTTGGCACCGCCCAAGTCGCCTGGGAGCTCCGCGTGGCGTTCTCCATCGCCAACGCACGCCTGCAGCACCGTCGTCGTGGCCTGACACGCACATGGCGCGCTCTCTGCCGCCGACAGGCCGCACAGCCGTTCCGTTGGGGACATGCCATTACCGCCCTTACCCTGCTGAGTTAGGCACCGAAATGGGATCAGTGCACCTCCTAGTCGATGCTCAAGCTCCTAAACCAACCGTCCAGCCACAGCGCCGCCGTAATCGATCGCCGGAGTTATCCCGTTCACGGCAACCGCCTCGGGCCAGCTATATATAGCGCCTCCGAGCTCGCTCTCGACCCCGCACATCTCCACCACCTCACTAGACCACGCCCAGCCACTGGAAGAGCCTCGAGGGCCCCTTCTTCCTCAACTCCGGCCACCTCCGTCCGCCTCGGGTTCCAGCAGCGTCCGCTCTGGTGAGAGCTCCTCTACCGCCCTGAGCTTGTTCGTAGCCTCCTGACACCTATAGGAGACTAACCCCCACTCCAATTTGACCCCAGAAACTCTCTCCAACGAGGCCCACGACCACCCGAGCCGCCGTCCGCCGGAGATAGGGTCGCCGTCGACGTGGGGCTCGCCGACGCCCAACTCCACCACCCACCGACGCGGAAGAACACCAGAACCCGTGGGTACCACTCCCTCCCCCTACCTCGCCGTGGATCGGCGCCGGCGACCAACACAGCCTTCTGGCGCCAGCGCGACTCTGTTTCAGTTTTTAAACCTGACGAGTGGGACCCCCTCGCCAGCCTCTCTTTTCCCTCGGAAGCGTTTTTCTGGAAAACGCCTTCAGGCAAAGTACGTCTCCCTATTCGGCTGGCGTACTATGTACCGATTCGTTTTTCTGTTTTTATTTTCTAGCCCCTAGAAACTTTATGTTTCATTACAGATAAGTCCCTGGACAGAAACTCTAATATCTTTTTAACTAAAGATGATTTTGAGTTGATTCTTTTTCTGTCCTCTTTAGTTTTCTATCTAGTTTTTTGTCATATTTATTTGAAAGATATTTGGGTCAACTTTTTTTGCACGCGCGGTATTTATGTTAGTATTCGTTTTGTTTGAATACATAGATACCGAAGGACGTGACGGAGCCGCGAACCTCATCGAGTTAGACTCCGACTACTCCGAACCAGGCAAGCATGTTTGAACCTTTGATATGATGAGTGTGTTGCATGTTTGCTCGAGTAGTTCTTCTTCATAGCATGGTCACATAAGCATTTGTGGATGATTATATTTCATGCAAGCAAGCTTCGGGTGAACCCGAATGATGATGGTTGAAACACCCCGATCATGTGGTGACATGATGGGTGGTGTACTGGTATTGTTGGAGCATGCCAGTAGATGGTAATTCTAGTATCAACGTGGATCCAGTCGTGATTTCGTTCGTCTCCTTTGGTACTGTCATATGCCGTCTGTTAAGATTACGGTTTAGTCAGCTGCAAACATCTTTCTGTGTACACACCAAGTAGAGGGGCCGGGATGAGGGTTCCATGCCCCTGGATTAAAGCCCGTCATCCGGTCAGGGGGCATGGGTGTTTCCGGTTGGGACCGAGAGGGGGGCACCCCTTAGAGCGCACATATATAAATTTGATCCCATGCTATTCGAGGTTGTAGCCTCCCCGTCTTAAAGTTTTTCGTGAATGTTGTCACGGGTGATTCCGGACAGCAGGATGTGAAATGGGTGTGTACTGGTCAGTTGTGTTTCTGCTAAAACACCGTAGACGGAACTAGTCCCTGTGGCTAGTGGAATCCGTTGGCTGTGATTTAAGAGTACAAGCTCTGTAGAGCCAAATCTTCCGAGTAGCCATGTTTATGGCCTAGAGTCAATCTTCGTGTCAACCCCGGTGACTGTCTCTAGTAATTTAATGATAGTAACAAGAGTGGTGATCTTTGTCAAGTTCATTTTGGGTAGATGAACTAACCAGTTATCTCTGTACTGATTTACCTCCTGAAGTATTCTACCGTTATACCATCGTTTATATAAGCCCTTTATGTGATGTCGCTCAGACGTCCGACTGTGGCATTCTTGTTACTTATAAGCCCTTTATGTGACGTCGCCCAGACGTCCGATTATGGCATGTTTTTATTCATTTTCCTCACGAGGCGTCGCTCGGACACTCGTTTGGTTTTCTTTTATTTATCTTATGGATTTCGGGAGGATTACCGCCCGACTTCTATTTTTACTTGCAGCACATAAATTATATTATTCGGATACATAATGCTAGAATACTCATATGCATCATGTTTGCATTTATTATATCTTATGTCCGAACTGTCTTGCGAGTACATTCAAAGTACTCACCTGGCTTGTTGATTTGGCCAGATGTTGACGAAGGCGATCTCATGGATGAAGAGTTCGATAGCGAGTCCGACGTCTAGTGGAGTCCCAGTCAGTCTCTTGCAATCTTGGAGTTGATCACTGTTATATAACCGCTTCCGTCAACCACCAAATAAATTCATCGGGTCTCACTCCGACACTCGATGAACTGTAAGATATTGGAGTCACGCCACCCACCACACTATGACATATCCACCACCTTTTATGACGAGTTAGTAGTATGCCACCCTACCATTGAGTCATATCCGCCCTTATTTATTATATCGGCGTGCTTGTAATAAATTGTTGAGCAACCTCAGCTCAACCTTGTATAATATTCAGTACTCTGGAATTCTGTATCAAGGATTTGTCTACCAGTAAGAAGTATTCTTCTGTGCTGGTTCGATAAAAAGGGTCGGTCTCTCGGTAATTATTTTACTGAGATACCGGTCTTGACAACCTTGGTACCAGAGCCAGGCTGACTGTAGGAAGCCACTAGGTGCGATCGCTAATCGGTTATTAGCGTATTAAGTGCTATTCAGCATTTTTGCACTTGTAGCAATTTTCTGTTAGTCATCATAGATTTATGACTTGACTATTCAGAATTTTTGTCTACTTTTGTAGATGGCCAGCGGCGACTGTGATTCAACCTACTCCTCGCCATCACCAAGGTCGCGATCGGGCCATCAACCCGTCCAGAGTTTACACTCTACCGTCACAAGATCAGCGACAGCGTGTCAATGCACCAGGCCGTGGTGCAATTCAAGGGAGGGCGTTCTGAGGCACGCCGCTTCCGATTTTTGGGCAGGGCCATGCCTACGGAGAGGCATGCCATGCAAATGGCTGCCCGTGAGGCGATAGCTCGTCTCCGGGATACTCTTCCTTCAATGAAGACTCGCCGCTACCGTTACCTCCCATGCCACGTGCCTTACACGTGCCACTATGCATTTACTTGCGCAAGGGGAGAATGTGATGAAGCCATTGAATCATTGGTTGAATACCTCAGGGCTCTTGAGGCAGCCTTTGATAACCTTGTGGACGACTTGGTGGCTGCTCATATAGACTTGGTCCAGAGTGGTTCTGCCAACAGGAGGGAGCTACTCCATACTTCGCCACCACTGACTTTTGTCTCGTCCTCAGCATCTTATGCACCTTCCATCTTAGCCACCGCTCGTCGTCTGCCTACTACTGAAGAGTTTGACCAGGTCATTGCTCCTACCCCAGTCAGAGCTGCACCACCTGCCGCACCCGCATCAACTCCTCGTACCAGTACTCCACGCCTGGAGCCTATTAGTGAGGAGGAAGTTGAGTCTCCATCACCACTGGGTCTCACCCTCGGCAGGCCGAGGGAAGTCTTCAACATCTCCGACTAGTGCGCCTGTCCGCGACACATTATGCTCACTTGTATGATATGTGTGTTATGTAAAATAGGTCGGTTGATGGGGAGTAGTTTGTTTGCGCATCATGTAGGAACTTGGAGAAGTGCACTAGCATAAATAACATGTCAGGAATGTGTACACGCATCCTAAGTGACATATGTTTAATTACGGCTTGCATGTAAGATGTGTACTAAGCGGTCCTTCTCCGTGCGCAATCAAGTTTTATTTTGAAAATCTTTGGAGCTTGTGTTTTTGCTGCTTTTGCAAATCTTGGGTTCATTTTTGCCGCTCAGTTTTTCTCATGTTTTCTGCAATAATACCCCAGAGTGAAAAATGACTCGTCCCTGGACTCGTTCCATGCCAAGTCCGCCAGAGGAAAATTACGGCACACAATCAGGTAACAATTTCACACAGGGGCAGTCAAGTCAGCAGGGCAGCGAAATAGCGTTTTCTCAAGTATGTTGTCTTTACGAGCAAAGTCAGCAACAACATCAGGAAATGAGGAACCATGTCATTAATATGGGGAATCACAGCGAGCCACACCAGCAGCATTCCAAATTGTCTGAATTACAGAAGACACGTCCGCCAACATTTTCCCATACTGACAGACCTCTTGAGGCCGATGATTGGCTTCGAGACATTGAGAGAAAATTAATTGTGGCACAATGCTCAAATCGTGAAAAGGTACTTTATGCACCGCATTATCTTACTGGAGTAGCCGCGTCATGGTGGGAGAATTTTCTGCACATGCACCCCAATGAAAATGATATCACCTGGGAGGATTTTAAAGAATGCTTTCTTGGGCGCACATCCCTAGAAGCATTATGAAGATAAAGAAAAGAGAGTTTGATGACCTGAAGCAAAGGGGCATGACAATAACTGAGTACAACAGCCAGTTTACTCAATTATCTCATTATGGCAACGAAGAGCGTATGACTGAAAACAAGAAGATGGAAAAATTCCCGGACGGTCTAGCACCAACACTTAAATGCCAGTTAGTCGTACACACTTTTCTAGATTTCAAGACACTGGTAGACAAGGCTATTACTTTGGAAAATGATCGTCGCAGTCTGGAAGATATTCGCAAGCGATAAAGGGATCAGACCAACCACACTCGCAACAACAGGAATAAGATAAATTTTCGGAAAAATGGGGCGAACAAATCCATGACAAATGACACGCGTCCAAGCAAAAATTTTCATGCAAGGGACAAGGATTTCACGTATCACCCAGGTGTTACTTGCTACGCTTGTGGAGAAGAGGGAAACTATGCTAAAAAGTGCCCAAAGCCAAGGAACTCAACCCCGAAGCCAAACAACAACGGAAACAATTCCGCGCCCAAGCGTAACAACTTCAACCCCAATAACAACCACAAGAAAGGCCACCTGAACCATGTGACCAAGGAGCAAGCACAGGATGCCTCGGATATCGTACCCGGTACATTCCCTGTCAACACAACACCTGCTACGGTTTTGTTTGATTCTGGAGCTTCTCATTCGTTCATTTCGAAGAGCTTTGCTTTGCAACATGGTTTTTCGATGCTTCCCTTGGGAAAGTCAATGACCATCAAGTTCCCCGGGAGTAAGCAGATCACTCAAAATTACTGCCAAGGTATAACCATTGGAATTGAAGGGTTAAAGTTTCACGCAAACCTCATCGTGTTAGAAAACAAGGGACTGGATGTTATCCTGGGTATGGACTGGCTAACCACCAACAAAGGGTTTATCGATTGCTTCAACCGAACTGTGATTCTTACTCATCATCACGGAAAGACAATAAGAGTCGCAGCCCAAGAAAGACCAGTATCGCGGCAACCAAAATTAAACAAGGTAGACACTACGGAATTAAGCAAGGTTCTAGTATTATGTGAATTTCTGGACGTATTTCCTGAAAAACTACCAGGCATGCCACCAGACAGAGAAATATAATTCATCATTGAGCTAGCGCCTGGAACCACCCCCATATACAAGAAACCATACAGAATGGCACCGTCCGAGTTGGTTGAACTAAAGAAGCAAATAAAGGAACTAATGGACAAAGGATTTATACGGGCCAGCTCCTCACCTTGGGGTTCGCCGGTGTTATTTGCCAAAAAGAAGGATGGGACTATGAGATTGTGTATAGACTACCGAGCGCTCAACATGGTCACTATCAATAACAAATATCCAATGCCACGGATAAATGATTTATTTGACCAGCTCGCGCAAGCCAAGGTTTTCTCAGAAATTGATTTAAGGTCAGATTATCATCAATTAAAAGTACGGACAGAAGATATCCTGAAAACAGCATTCACCTCTAGATACGGACTATATGAATTTACAGTAATGCCGTTTGGACTAACCAACGCCCCCGCATACTTTGTCCACCTCATGAACAAAGTGTTTATGAAATTTATGGACATTTGTGGTGGTATTTATTGATGATATCTTGGTATATTCAAAGACACCAGAAGAACATGCTGAACACCTCCGTATTGTACTGGGAGAATTAAGGAAACATCAACTCTACGCCAAATTCAGCAAATGTGAATTTTGGTTAAGACAAGTTGGTTTTCTAGGCCACGTATTGACACAAGAAGGAGTTGCTATGGACCCGGAAAAAGTCAAGGCCGTACTTGGTTGGAAGTCACCGGCCAATGTAACGGATGTACGAAGTTTCCTCGGAATGGCTGGATATTACCGAAGGTTTATTGAGGGATTTTCCACCATAGCCAAACCAATGACACAGTTACTCAAGAAGGATAAGAAATTCGTATGGACCGAAGCTTGTGAGAAGAGCTTCCAGGAACTCAAAAAAAATTTAACAACAGCCCTAGTATTGGTTGTACCCGACATACACAAAAGTTTTGAAGTATATTGTGACGCATCCCGGAAAGGCCTTAGATGCGTACTAATGCAAGAAGGCAAAGTAGTCGCCTACGCTTCCCGGCAACTACGGAAACATGAAGAAAATTATCCTACTCACGATTTGGAATTGGCAGCAGTCATTCATGCACTCAAAGAGTGGAGGCACTTTTTTCTTGGGAATCATTGTGAAATATATACGGACCATAAGTGTCTCAAATATATTTTCACACAACCAGAACTCAATTTACGACAATGACGCTGGTTGGAACTGGTAAAAGATTATGACATTGGCATCCACTATCATCCAGGAAAGGCAAACGTAGTAGCAGATGCTCTCAGCCGTAACCCCAGCCCGGACAACGACAACCTACAAAACCTGAGACCCGAATTTCAGCAGGAATTCGTCAAGCTCAACTTAATGATGGTCACTGAAGGCGAAGTGTCAAATATGGAAATACGGCCTACACTAATAGAACAAATTAAGAAGGCTCAGCACGGACACCCCAGCATTGAAGGCATAAAAAGAAAAATGAGTCAGGACAAGGCCTCAGAGTTTTCCATAGACAGTGAATGAATATTATGGTTCGGAGACAGGCTTTGCGTACCCAATAACAAGGACCTCAAACATCAAATTCTAGCAGAGAGCCACACCGCTCTGTACTCAATTCACCCTGGAGGGACCAAAATGTATAAGGACATTCAGGAAAGATTTTGGTGGCACGGTATGAAGAGGGATATAGCCACATACATTGCGTGCTGTGATTCATGTCAACGCATTAAAGCCGAGCACCAGAAACCCGCCGGACTGTTACAACCAAACAAGATACCTGAGTGGAAATGGGACAATATTGGGATGGATTTTATTGTTGGACTGCCACAGTCACAACACGGAAATGATGCCATATGGGTCATCACAGATAGACTGACCAAGTTGGCACACTTCATTCCAGTCAAGACAACCCACACCACCCAGAAACTTGCCAAGCTTTACCTCGCCCGTATAGTATGCCTACATGGAGTTCCTAAGACTATAATATCCGACAGAGGCACTCAGTTTGTCTCCAAATTTTGGGATCATTTACAGCAAGCCCTGGGAACGCAACTAGTGTTCAGTACAACCTATCACCCCCAGACTGGAGGACAAACGGAACGAGTGAATCAAATACTAGAATACATGCTGAGGGCATGTGTCCTCACCTATGGGACCAGTTGGGAGGCAAGCTTACCGTATGCCGAGTTCGCATACAACAATAGTTACCAAGCCAGCCTGAAAATGGCACCTTTTGAAGCCTTGAACGGACGAAGATGCCGTACTCCATTAAACTGGTCAGAAATAGGGGACAGTCATATCCTCGGCCCAGACATGTTAAAATAAGCTGAGGAAAAAGTTAAAATAATACGGGATCGACTCAAGACAGCCCAAAGTCGACAGAAGAGCTACTACGATCAAAAGCATCGGGAAGTAAGTTTTGAACCCGGTGAAGACGTGTACCTACGTGTATCTCCTATGAGGGGACTGCAACGGTTCAAGGTCAAAGGAAAACTAGCACCACGATTTATCGGACCCTTTCGTATAGTTGCACGAAGAGGCACAGTGGCCTACTAGTTGGACCTTCCCAAGGAACTGTCAGACGTCCACGACGTGTTCCATGTTTCGCAACTACGGAAGTGTGTAAGCAACCCGGAGAAGCATGTGTCGCATGAAAATCTTGATGTGTAACCAGATCTCAACTACCGGGAACACCCAATAAAAATATTGGAGGAGTCTGAAAGGAGAACCCGTCAGAAGACAATTAAATTTCTCAAGGTTCAGTGGAGTAATCACACAGAGGATGAGGCAACATGGGAAAGGGAAGACTTTCTTCGGACAAAACACCCACACCTATTTGAGGATCAGCTGGAATCTCGGGGACGAGAGTTTTCCTAAGGGGGTAGGTGTTGTAACACTCCAAATTTTTGGATTTGTTTTCTTCCAAACTTTTGGTCTTTTGGAAGGGGGATATTTGTTCTTCTCTTGAAAACCCTTCTAAAATCTTTTCTAGCCAAAGTTTGTGTGTTCTTCTCAAGCTTGATTCTGGTCTTGAAGGTTTGCTTCTTGTGTTAGCTCAAACACAAGTTGATTTTCAAAGGGGTTTATTTGATTCTTTCCCCTCCATGAATATCCACCTTATAAGAATCTTGGACTTGTCTTCCCTCTCAAACTTTTCTCTTCCATGGCACCCAATGAAAATATTTCTCTCCAAAACCTCCCCTTCACCTTGAGACAAGCCTCTCATCAATTCCAGCAAGTTTCAACCTTATTGGAATTTTTCTTCTAATTATTTTGCTCCCAAAACAATTTATGTCCATTGAAATGAACCATGGTGATTTACAAAGGAACCACCATGTTCACTTTGATGTTTGATTCCAAACCAACTTCCCTGGATAGTCCTTAGTACCCACAACCTAGATCCATCTTGTTTCACTGGTCCATAGTTCAAAATTTTCAAATTTCACCTACTGCAAGTTTGGACCAGATTTGCAAATTTTGGTGAAATTCATATTTTTCTTCTGCCAAAAATTCTGTAGAAATTCAGGCAGCCTCTAGATGTATCAAGAGACCACTCCACCAAATATCAGCTCCGGAAAGATTTTCCACATGCCAAAGTCATTTCGTCAAACACCTGGCGTGCACTGTTTCTCTCAGTTTTAGAAAAGTTAACTGAAGAATTACAAGCGACAGTGCAGCTTCGTCAGTTCGTCAGAGAAAGATCGTCAATCTCACCAGTGCCTCTTTGAATCGATGCTGCACTGCACCTCGCTCTTATCCAGAGCGCTGCACGCGTGCTTGGCTGGTTCTTGGCGTCGGTGGCGCCCTGGCCCGCCCACGCCGGCGTCTTCCGCGGTGGCAGAGCCACCCGTGGCGGCTGACAGGGGGCACCCTGCGGCACAACACCGTTTGGCACCGCCCAAGTCGCCTGGGAGCTCCGCGTGGCCTTCTCCAACGCCAGCGCACGCCTACAGCACCGTCGCCGTGGCCTGGCACGCACAGGGCGCACTCTCTGCCGCCGACGGGCCGCACGGCCGTTCCGTTGGGGACAGGCCATTACCGCCCCTACCCTACTGAGTTAGGCACCGAAATGGGATCAGTGCACCTCCTAGTGGATGCTCAAGCTCCTAAACCAACTGTCCAGCCACAACGCCGCCGTAATCGATCGCTGGACTTATCCCGTTCACGGCAACCGCCTCGGGCCGGCTATATATAGCGCCTCCGAGCTCGCTCTCGACCCCGCACATCTCCACCACCTCACTAGACCACGCCCAGCCACTGGAAGAGCCTTGAGGGCCCCTTCTTCCTCAACTCCGGCCAACTCCGTCCGCCTCGGGTTCCAGCAGCGTCCGCTCTGGTGAGAGCTCCTCCACCGCCCTGAGCTCATTCGTAGCCTCCTGACACCTATAGGAGGCTAACCCCCACTCCAATTTGACCCCAGAAACTCTCTCCGACGAGGCTCATGACCACCCGAGCCGCTGTCCGCCGGAGATAGGGTCGCCGTCAACGTGGGGCTCGCCGACGCCCAACTCCACCACCCACCGACGCGGAAGAACACCAGGAACCCGTAGGTACCACTCCCTCCCCCTACCTCGCCGTTGATCGGCGCCGGCGACCACCACAGCCTTCTGGCGCCGGCGCGACTCTGTTTCAGTTTTTAAACCTGACGAGTGGGACCCCCTCGTCAGCCTCTCTTTTCCATCCGAAGCGTTTTTCTGGAAAACGCCTTCGGGCAAAGTACGTCTCCCTATTCGGCTAGCGTACTACGTACCGTTTCGTTTTTCTGTTTTTATTTTCTAGCCCCTGGAAACTTTCTGTTTCATTACAGATAATTCCCTGGACAGAAACTCTAATATCTTTTTAACTAAAGATGATTCTGAGTTGATTCTTTTTCTGTCCTCTTTAGTTTTCAGTCTAGTTTTTTGTCATATTTATTTGAAAAATATTTGGGACAAATTTTTTTGCACGCGCGGTATTTATGTTAGTATTCTTTTTGTTTGAATACGTAGATACCGAAGGACGTGACGGAGCCGCGCACCTCACCGAGTTAGACTCCGACTACTCCGAACCACGCAAGCATGTTTGAACCTTTGATATGATGAGTGTGTTGCATGTTTGCTCGAGTAGTTCTTCTTCATAGCATGGTCACGTAAGCATTTGTGGATGATTATATTTCATGCAAGCAAGCTTCGGGTGAACCCGAATGATGATGGTTGAAACACCCCGATTATGTGGTGACATGATAGGTGGTGTACTGGTATTGTTGGAGCATGCCAGTAGATGGTAATTCTAGTATCAACGTGGACCCAGTCGTGATTCCGTTCGTCTCCTTTGGTACTGTCATATGCCGTCTGTTAAGATTGTGGTTTAGTCAGTTGCAAACCTCTTTCCGTGTATACACCAACTAGAGGGGCCAGGATGAGGGTTCCATGGCCCTGGATTAAAGCCCGTCATCCGGTCAGGGGGCATGGGTGTTTCCGGTTGGGACTGAGAGGGGGGCACCCCTTAGAGCGCCCATATATAAATTTGATCCCATGCTATTCGAGGTTGTAGCCTCCCCGTCTTAAAGTTTTTCGTGAATGTTGTCACGGGTGATTCCGGACAGCAGGATGTGAAATGGGTGTGTACTGGTCAGTTGTGTTTCTGCTAAAACACCGTAGACGTAACTAGTCCCTGTGGCTAGTGGAGTCCATTGGCTGTGATTTAAGAGTACAAGCTCTGCAAAGCCAAATCTTCCGAGTAGCCATGTTTATGGCCTAGAGTCAATCTTCGTGTCAACCCTGGTGACCGTCTCTAGTAATTTAATGATAGTAACAAGAGTGGTGATTTTTGTCAAGTTCATTTTGGGTAGATGAACTAACCAGTTATCTCTGTACTGATTTACCTCCTGAAGTATTCTACCGTTATACCATCGTGTATATAAGTCCTTTATGTGATGTCACTCAGACGTCCGACTGTGGCATTCTTGTTACTTATAAGCCCTTTATGTGACGTCGCCCAGACGTCCGACTGTGGCATGTTTTTATTCATTTTCCTCACGAGGCGTCGCTCAGACACTCGTTTGGTTTTCTTTTATTTATCTTATGGATTTCGGGAGGATTACCGCCCGACTTCTATTTTTACTTGCAGCACATAAATTATATTATTCGGATACATAATGCTAGAATACTCATATGCATCATGTTTGCATTTATTATATCTTATGTCTGAACTGTCTTGCGAGTACATTCAAAGTACTCACCTGGCTTGTTGATTTGGCCAGATGTTGACGAAGGCGATCTCATGGATGAAGAGTTCGATAGCGAGTCCGACGTCTAGTGGAGTCCCAGTCAGTCTCTTGCAATCTTGGAGTTGATCACTGTTATATAACCGCTTCCGCCAACCACCAAATAAATTCATCGGGTCTCACTCCGACACTCGATGAACTGTAAGATATTGGAGTCACGCCACCCACCACACTATGACATATCCACCACCTTTTATTACGAGTTAGTAGTATGCCACCCTACCATTGAGTCATATCCGCCCTTATTTATTATATCGGCGTGCTTGTAATAAATTGTTGAGCAACCTCAGCTCAACCTTGTATAATATTCAGTACTCTGGAATTCTGTATCATGGATTTGTCTACCAGTGAGAAGTATTCTTCTGTGCTGGTTCGATAAAAAGGGTCGGTCTCTCGGTAATTATTTTACTGAGATACCGGTCTTGACATCGACTTTCCCGTAATGATCAATCCATGCTTGATACATCTTGTGCCGATTCTTTTATGAAGAAGACTATTGAATTCAGGTGAGATCTTTTAGAAATAATTAAACGTAACTCTGAAGATTGTGAACTTGACGAAGATAAATAGTCAGGTATTAAGCTTAAGTTTGATTGTGTTAAATCTTTTATGAATACCGATGCTTTTCAAAAGTTTAGCACCAAGTATGGACTTGACTCTGAGATAGCAGCCTCTTTTTGTGAATCTTTTGCTACTCGTGTTGATCTCCCTAAAGAGAAGTGGTTTAAGTATCACCCCCTATTAAAGTAGAAATCAAAGACCAGTAGTTGCTAAAGAAGAAACTATCATCTACAATGTTGATCCAGTTGTTCCTACTACTTATATTGAGAAACCACCTTTTCCTGTTAAAATAAAAGAGCATGCTAAGGTTTCAACTATGGTCCGTAGAAGTAATATTAAAGCACCTAAACCCCCTGAGCAAATCAAAGTAGAACCTAGTGTTGCTATGGTTAAGGATCCCTTGGTTGATATTATTGATGGGCATGTTATTTACCTCATCGATGAAGCAACAAGAATTGCTAAGCCAGATATAAAAGACAAACATAGACATGTTGTAGGCATGCATGTTGTCTTTGTTAAAATAGGAGATCATTGTTACCATGGCTTATGTGATATAGGTGCCAACATAAGTGCTATTCCTTTTACTCTATATCAAGAAATTGTGATGACATAGCACCGCTGAAATAGAAGACATAGATGTTACTATTAAACTTGCCAATAGAGACACCATCACACCACTTGGGATTGTTATAGATGTTGAGGTCTTGTGTGGGAAAAAAAATATCCTATTGATTTTCTAGTCCTTGGTTCCCCACAAGATGACTTTTGTCCCATAATATTTGGTAGGCCTTTCTTGAGCACCGCCAATGCTACTATAGACTGTACTAAACAAACCGTCGATGTTAGCTTTGGTGATGAGTCTCATGAGTTTAATTTCTCCAAGTTTAGTGGAAAACCTCATAAATAATAATTTCCTAGTAAATATGAAATAATTGGTCTTGCTTCTATTGCTGTACCTCCTACTAATCCTTTAGAGCAGTATTTGCTAGACCATGAAAATGACTTGCATATGCATGACAGAAATGAAATAGATAGAATTTTCTTGGAACAACAACCTCTGCTTAAGCACAACTTACCTATTGAAACTCTAGGAGGTCCTCTTCCACCTAAAGATGATCCTGTTTTTGAATTAAAGCAACAACCTGACACTTTGAAATATGCTTATCTTGATGAGATAAAGATATATCATGTTATTATTAGTGCTAACCTTTCAGAACATGAAGAAGAAAGATTATTGAAAATTCTGAGGAAGCACCGAGCTGCTATGGGATATACTCTTGATGATCTTAAGGGCATTAGTTCCACTTTATGTCATCACAATATTAATATGGAACATGATGCTAAACCCGTTGTTGATCACAAATGTCGGTTAAATCCGAAGATGAAAGAAGTGGTAAGAATGGAAATATTGAAACTTCTGGAAGCAGGTATAATCTATCCCATAGCTGATAGTAGATGGGTAAGTCGTGTTCATTGTGTCCCGAAGAAGGGTGGTATTACCGTTGTTCCTAATGATAAAAATGAACTTATTCCACAAAGAATTGTTACAGGCTATAGAATGGTAATTGTTTTCAGGAAATTAAACAAAGCTACTAGAAAAGATCATTACCCCTTGCCTTTTATTGATCAAATGCTAGAGAGATTATCTAAGCACACACAATTTTGCTTTCTTGATGGACATTCTGGTTTCTCTCAAATACCTGTCTCACAACCTGATCAAGAAAAGACCACTTTTACTTGTCCCTTTGGAACCTATGCTTATAGACGTATGCCTTTTGGTTTATGCAATGCACCTGCTACATTTCAAAGATGTATGACCGCTACATTCTCTTATTTTTGTGAAAGATTGTTGAGGTTTCCATGGATGACTTTTCTGTTTACGGGAAGTCTTTTCATGATTGTTTAAGCAATCTTGATCGAGTTTTGTAGAGATGTGAGCAAATTAATCTTGTCTTGAATTGGGAGAATTGCAACTTTATGGTTAACGAAGGTATAGTTTTGGGCCATAAAATTTCTGAAAGAGGTATTGAGGTGGACCAAGCTAAGGTTGATGCAATTGAGAAAATGCCATGTCCTAAAGATATTAAAGGTATTCGTAGTTTCTTTGGTCACGCTGGTTTCTATAGGAGATTTATCAAAGACTTTTCTAAAATTTCTAGGCCTCTTACAAATCTTTTGCAAAAGGATATTCCATTCATTTTCGATGATGATTGTGTAGAAGCCTTTGAAACACTCAAGAAAGCCTTAATTTCTGCACCTATTGTTCAACCACCTGATTGGAACTTGCCTTTTGAAATTATGTGTGATGCTAGTGATTATGCTGTTGGTGATGTTCTAGGACAAAGAGTTGATAAGAAACTGAATGTTATTCACTATGCAAGTAAAACTCTAGACAACGCACAAAGAAATTATGCTACTACTGAAAAAGAATTTTTAGCAGTTGTGTTTGCTTGTGGCAAATATAGATCTTATATTGTGGACTCAAAAGTAATCGTTCACACTGATCATGCTACTATAAAGTATCTTATCAAAAAGAAAGATGCTAAACCTAGACTCATTAGGTAGGTTCTTTTGCTAAAAGAAATTGATTTACATATTACTTATAAGAAAGGAGGAGAACCCCATAGCGGATAACTTGTGTAGGTTTGAAAATATTCTTTATGACCCACTATCTATTGATGATAGTTTTTGTCGTGGTTTTGTCACAGTAGATGTCCTAGCAAAAGGACTTAGTCGTGAGGCCATCGCTACGAGTTAGCTTAAAGGGGTTAAAGCGGACAAAGGACACAGGGATTTTATACTAGTTCGGCCCCTTCGATGAAGGTAAAAGCCTACGTCTAGTTTGGTGAGTATTGCTAGAGTTTCGATGACCAGGGAGCGAATTCGCTTTGCCTGTGTCTTGATCTGTGGTTGTCTGTCCTTGAACCGTCACCGGGTCATCCCTTTATAAGAGGTGACGCCCGGTCCGGTTTACAGAGTCCCGAGGCCGGCTCATAAACGTGTCCGCCTCGGCCTCTATTCTTTATAACTTACATATCAAGTTATATAGTATGGCGGTTTACAAATCATGGGCCCTAACACTTGGGCTCTAAACCTCTGGGGGCTAAAGTCTCTTGCTTCATGCTCCATTGGGCTTCAAGGTAATCTTGATAACATAAACCGGCCCCTCCTGGGCGGTTTGTGCCTGGTAGTAATATCCCTGACATTAGGCCCCAGATTGATTTGAACCTATTCATGTCAATCTTCAAAAGTCTTGTACAATTTTGCCTTTCCATGGCTTTAGTATTCTTTATAAACCGGCGTGACGTCATCTCTTCAGATCACTTTAAACCGTTGTGACGCCATCTGCGCATTTAATACTTGTACCTGTCTTTACCTTTTGGTCATTAAAACTCCGAAAATCGAGGCGACAGCATCATCCATATCCATTTTTTGGGCTCCTCGATTCCCGCGCCTGCCGTTTTATCCCTTTGGCTTATAAATAGGTCCGAGTGGCGCCTCCTTTACCCTTCTTGCCTCTTCTTCTTCCTCTGTCTCCCTGCGCTTTGAGCTCCGCCGCCGTCCGTCGAGTTCTGCGTCTTCGTCGAGCCCGGCCGCTGCATCAACCTGAACGCGTCCAGAAACTTGCTAGTGCCTCTCCGCTTCCATTGCCTCAGGTACGTCCACTTCTTTCCTTCCCGTAGATCTTAGTTCTAGGGTTTCATGCGAGCTCGTAGATGAGTCCCTGTTCTTCGCGGTTCTTTGCCATAGACAGTGTTTAGCCGTAGATCTCAAACTTTAGGTCAACCACCTTTAGCATGGCTCCGCTCCGTCATTGTAATATGTCCTTTCCAATACGATTAGTTTAGACTGAATCTGCTAAAGACCTTCCCTGTTCCACTGAATATAACTTGAATTATTTTTGAGTTTTCCATATGCTATAGATCCATATCTTACTGCTGCTTGTGTGAAAGTTGTTTTCCCACACTTCAGATCTACATCTCATCTGCCTGTGTTGGCGGTTTAACTATAAATTTGCGTCTGACCTGCCTGTGTTCGGCGGTTTAACTTTTTCCAAACTTTACAATCCGGTAGATACCATTAGGCCCCTGCTTAAACCACCATTTAGACCGATACTTTCATATAACCTACCGGTTTAACCCTGCTTAGATCACCAAACCGGATCTTTATTGTATTTTCAGCCTTCCCTTTTGAAAAGATGACTTCTGCAGCCAAACCGTTTTTCTCTTGCAACTGGGTCCCATCCCGGATCACCGAGGACGATTTAGAAAAAAATGGCCTCCATTGGCGCTTTAGGCCCAAAGGATGTCCTTCACTGGAGGGCTCCCGGATCAGAATTTCCTCCAAAGCCCAAGGAAGGAGAAACCATTGTCTTCTTTGATCACCTGGCCCAGGGATTCAACCCTCATGGGTCCAAGTTTTTCCGTGATGTATTTGACAATTTTCAGTTGCATCCACAAGACATTGGCCCCAATTCTGTATCAAACGTTTGCAACTTCCAAGTCTTCTGTGAAGCATATCTGCAAGAGGAACCAACTGTGGAGCTATTCAGGGACTTTTTCCACTTAAACCGTCGGACTGAGTTTCATGATGGCCCAAATACTGAACTCGGCGGAATGACTATTCAGAAGAGGAAGGACGTTAGTTTCCCTCACGCCACTCTTCACAACCATCCCAAGGACTGGAACCAAACTTGGTTCTACTATGTAGACACTTCCCCGGAGGGTGAAAATCCACTGCCGGGTTATTACCTCCACCGTCTTCCAGAGGATCACCCTTTTCCACGGCGCTTAAGCGCCTAGGAGCTAGCTCAATATGCCCCTCAGCTTTCAAAGCTTAGGGCCTTTGTAGCCAACGAATTAACAGGAGTCGACTTCGTCCGCTGCTGGATTTATTGGAGTATTCTCCCGCTAAGCCGGCGTTCCGGTTTAATGTGCGAGTACACTGGGAACCCCAAGGACCCTTTGCGCCACACAGAGACGGTGCTTCCAGAGAATGAGGTTAACGAATCCGTCAAAAAACTGCTGAACATACCTCTTGAAGAATGTAGTCAGACCGGATTGGCACCCTTCTGTGTGACCAATAAACCGCCATCGGTAAGAAATTCTTCCGTCCCTTTGCTTTGTTTTAATCCGTCCATAGCACTTGGTTTAATACGCCTTTATTCCTTTAAACAGGCGAACGATCCTTTCTGGAAAAGAAAAACCCAGGAAAAACCGGCGAAGCCAGCTCGCAAAAAGACCCTGGCCATGAAGAGGAACAAGAAGAAACATGCTGCCGCATCAGGATCCAGTGCGGAGGAAGATGATCCAGCCTCTGAGGTACCACCCAGTTCTTATGATTCCTTAGCCTTTCCTTTTGCCTGCATTTTTATTAATAATGACTATTCCCAGGGTCTTGCTGAAGGCAGTAAAGCAGATGACGTTGAGGTAATCTCTCTTTCCTCTGACTCAGAACCACCGCCACCGAAAATTCGTCGGGTAGTCCGGAAATTTCAGTTTTCTCATCCTTATGCTCAACTGGATCCAAACTTTCTTTTGAAGAAGCAGCAACATGAAGCTCGCCACACCACTCGCCACAGTGGCCATGTGGTCAAATCCACCGGATTACCTCACACTCCGGCTCGAAGGCGTCGGTCTGAGGTTTTACTTACTCCAACTGCTCTTTACCCCAAAGCAGGTCTTATTCGTCAACTCCTTAATCCGTCTGACTCAAATTATCAGGAAACTCCTCTCTCCTCTTCTGGCGAATCGACTGCCACACAAGTTCCTGTCCTCAAGACTGTTCACGGGTAAGCTGTCTTTTACTCTGTCCGGTTTAACTTTTCATCTTTGACTTCTGATTTTCATTATCTATTTAATCTTTTCTTAGTATGCCCAAGCCTAGCAAAAAGGCCAAATTGAGTAAACCGGCAGTCGATAATACCACTCCTGGACCAGCAGACGATCCTGATCTTGCTAACCCCTTAGAAGATAATGTTGAGATTCCACATGATGATCCTCCTCCTATGGATCAAGAAGATCTTGCTGCTCAAGGGGATGATCCTATGGAGCATACTACTGAATCGGCCAGCCCTGTCCGGGTTAGCCCTGCCTGGGCTAGTCCGGCTCCTGCTGGTCCTACTCCTGTCAATCCCGCTGCTGCTAACCCTTCCAGGCCAACTATTGCTTCGACTAATGATGTTGAGATCACTGGGACTGGGTTTACCACCCCAGGAGAACCTGTCGCTTTGGCCAAACACACTGCCAAGGAAGAGTTCCTCCACAAGGACAAGGGCACGTGGAATACCGACTTGTCCAGCTATGCTCAGCTCAGTGCTCAAGAGCTTCATTCTGGGTATTTAAACCGGTTACATACCAGCCATGACTATGAAGCCGGCTTGGTGAATTTAATGAAGGAACGCTATGAGGTAACTTCCTCTCCTTTGTCTTTCATTTCTGCTTGTACCTTGTAACTATACCTTTAGTCCATCGTAGCCCCCAAGTGCCGGTTTAGCCTTTCAGGGTGAACCGGGACTTCAGTAGATCAAATATAGAACTTTTGACTTGTACGTGTAGCCCCCAAGGGCCGGTTTACTTCATTGAGGGTAAACCGGGACTTTTCCTGTTTTTACTGCAAATGTACATTAGCCCCCAAGTGTCGAGTGCATAACTTGTTATGTGCTTGGGACTTTAATTGAATTGCTTCATGAATATCTGATATACTTTATCTTTGGCAGTCTGACTTGAACCGGAGGGCCTCTGAAATAACTGAACTCCAGGATAGCCTAAAATTCCAAGAGACTGCTTCTGTTAAAGTCAAGGAGGAGCTTACCCTTGCTTTAGCTAATATGGAGAAGCTAAAGAAGGATTTTGAAGCGGAACGGTCAGCTTGGGAGGTAGAAAAGGCTGCTTTAGAGAAAAGAGCCAATGATGTTGAGTCTGCTCTTAACCCGGTGACAGAAGAGTTGTCCGGGTTGAGGCAGCAAATAAATGACATGACATCTGCCATCTTCGGTAAGTTCTCTGACATAAGTTTATCCTTGCAATCCTGCACTATTCCGATTTAACTCATAATGCTTACGCAGGGAGGCGCATCACTCATCTTGGCGATGATGTGCGGAAGAAACTGAAAGCTGCGTACACTTTGGTGGAGCAACTTTATTCCGGCGCTCAAAGGGCCATTAGCGCTACCTCCCACAACAAACCGGCTCCAACCACCATCCAAGGTACTTTGGAGAAACTGTCAATTTTGCCTGCCCGTCTTGTCGAAGTGAAGAAGTCATCCGCAAGAGCTAGGTCTCTGATGGCTTTAACCCGAGCCAAGGCGTGGGTTCCTGACTTTGATCCGGCTGAGGCAATGAACGGTTATCCAAGCATGAAGGAATATGGATCAGCCTTCTCCAGTGATGATCTTCGCGCTTTAACCAAGGATATGCGGCCTCTTGCTATTAAACTTGCTCATGAAGTGGATTTATCGAGATATCATCCAGGCTATGAAATGGAGAACGTACGGGTGGAGCGTCCGTCCTATGATATTGAAAATCTTATTCCACCCGTCCGTAAGCACACCTTCGCTCCTGACATTGATCCGTCAGAACTTATAAGTGATGAAGTTTATTTCCGAGCCCTTGCAAAGATTGACTGGAGCACCACTGATTTCCAACAGCTGGAAGAAGCCACCGAAGACCCGGAGTAGGCTGACCCTCAATCGTCACGACGGGCTGATGCAGAGTCTAAAACCGGCGCCGGTCTAACTTTATATCCCAGTAGTTTGCGAAAAACTGATATTCTTTTGGGCCTTCCAGCGCCTTGTAATAGGATAGGTGAGATACTATATTTGTCAGATTGCTTTGATTGGCAACTTCTGAAATATATCCTGCTTGCAATGCTTCGACGGTTTATTCTACCTGTTTCTACATAAGACAATGTTCAAAATGTCCTGACGGTTTACCGCCGGACGGGTCATACTGCCCAAGCACATGATCTAAATTGATAACTTGAACTGTGAATAAAATGAAAGTATGTACCATACGTGCGATTAAGTGTATCTTAATAAACCTTAATCCGGCAGGAACGGTCCAAGGTGTAAGTGCTGATGACTCCCTTGATTATTTGTCGGCTCGTCATGAAGGCCGGACCGGGTTACAATGAACTATGATTTAACTGTAATTTAGTACTGGTTTATAACCCAGACTATAACTCTGTAAATACAGATGTAGCGGCAACTTTGTAGTCATCCACTCTTGAATCAATGGACTTGGCTGAAAAACCAATGACCTTGAAGATAAAGATTTGAGAAAACATAAAAAATAAAAAATAAAGTTTTTGGGCAAATAAGACCATGTAGTCGAGGCTTTTTACGAGCTGCCAGGATCCAAATTCGAGGCTTTTTATGAGCTGCCAGGCTACTGTCATTAACCATTTTTGCAAAGCCTGTTAAGATGGTCCACAATCCTTAACCAAATCATCAATGCCAAATGCTACCAAGTTCAAAATCCCGTAAATATTTGACTTGTGTAATCACTTGATGATCGTCAATTTAACGTTACCAAGTTCAGGGTCCATAAGGATTGACTTGTGTGTACGTTCGACGGGTCGTACCAGGTTTACCTGGGCGGCGTGACTTACTTGATGCAGGCAGGTTAATCCGGGGTTTTAGGTGTATACACCAAGCTTCCAAGCTGTGTTTACTACAAGAGTTTTCAACTCGCTGATGTCTTGCATCAGGAGCCCCCAGGTAGCATTTGAGCATTGCTCGTCGGGGCCTATGTTTGAGTTGTGCTAGGCATCAAACTCTCTTTTGCCCCTCATCATCATGTGGAAATTGCCGAAGCAACCAGAGCTGTGCCCTTATGATGGTCTTGATGCGGTCGCCGGTTTAAGAGGCCATAGGAACTCCCTTGCCCACAGAAGCCCCCATGTGATACTCTTATGGAAAATGCGGCTGATACCCCGGTTTACCAGGGGCGCCAGTTTATTTTATTGATCATAGTATATACAAAAGATATGTACATAAAGCGGAGCCTATGGCTCAAGTATAGTAAGGTCGAAGAAGAGCAATGTTCCACGGCCGCTTGGACTCCTCCTCTGCCGTACGTGAGTCCTTATGTTCTCGAACATCGATGAGGTAGTATGATCCGTTGTGCAGGTTCTTGCTGACCACAAAGGGTCCCTCCCAAGGTGGGGATAGCTTGTGCATGTCCGTCTGGTCTTGGATGAGCCGGAGCACCAAATCTCCTTCTTAAACCGTCCTGGTTTTAACCCGACGACTGTGGTACCGGCGCAGATCTTGCTGATAAATCGCCGATCGAGCTGCTGCCGTGTCCCGTTCTTCGTCCAGCCGGTCCAACGCGTCTTGCCTTGCTTGTTCATTATCCGCTTCAACGTAAGCTGCCACCCGTGGCGAGTCATGGCGGATATCACTAGGGAGGACCGCTTCAACTCCGTATACCATGAAGAAAGGCATGTACCCGGTGGACCTGTTAGGTGTAGTATTGATGCTCCATAGCACATAAGGTAATTCCTCCACCCAACAACCCGATGTTCTCTGCAAAGGAACCATAAGCCGGGGCTTGATGCCTCTCAAGATCTCTTGATTGGCTCTTTCAGCTTGGCCATTAGACTGAGGGTGAGCTATTGATGATACATCAAGATGGATGTGCTCTCGTTGACAGAACTCCTCCATAGCCCCCTTGGATAGATTGGTGCCATTATCAGTTATAATGCTGTGTGGAAAGCCAAAACGGAAAATCACCTTTTTGATGAACTGAACCACTGTTGCTGCATCACACTTACTGACAGGCTCCGCTTCAACCCATTTTGTAAATTTGTCCACTGCCACCAAAAGGTGGGTTTTCTTATCTTGGGATCTCTTGAAGGGTCCAACCATGTCCAGCCCCCAAGTCGCAAACGGCCAAGTAATTGGAATCATCCTTAACTCATGTGCCGGTATATGAGCACGTCGTGAGAATTTCTGGCAAGCATCACATTTTCTGACCAAGTCCTCTGCATCGGCATGAGCCGTCAACCAGTAGAACACATGACGATAAGCTTTAGCCACCAAAGATTTTGAACCGGCATGATGACCACAATCCCCTTCATGAATCTCTCTAAGAATATCACAGCCTTCCTCTGGTGATACACACCGCTGAAACGCTCTAGAAACGCTGCGATGATGAAGTTCTCCATTGACAATAGTCATTGACTTAGACCGCCGGATTATCTGCCGAGCCAAGACTTCGTCCTCTGGTAACTCACCTCGGTTCATGTATGCTAGGTAAGGAAGCGTCCAATCCGGAATGACATGAAGTGCTGGGACCAATTGCGCCTCCTGATCAGGAACATCCAAATCCTCCTCTGAAGGTAATTGCACCGACGAATTGTGCAACTCATCCAAGAAGGTATTGGGTGGAACCGGTTTACGCTGAGAACCCATCCGACTTAACGCATCAGCTGCTTCATTCTTTCGCCGGTCTATATGATCCACCTGATAACCCTTGAAGTGTCCAGCAACAACGTCCACCTCTCTTAGATACGCTGCCATGAGTGGATCCTTGGAATCCCAGATACTTGCTGTGCCACCAGGTCTGAATCGCCAAAGCATTTAATCCGGCTTAAGTTCATCTCCCTGGCCATCCGCGGACCATGGAGGAGAGCCTCATACTCCGCAGCATTGTTAGTGCAAGGGAACATTAAACGGAGGACATAACAGAAATTATCACCTCGTGGGGAAGTTAACACGACTCCAGCCCCGAGCCCTCCAATTGCCTTGATCCGTCAAAGTGAATAGTCCAATATGTGTGATCCGGCTTCTCCTCGGGTGCTTGCAACTCTGTCCAATCGTTGATGAAATCCACCAATGCCTGAGATTTTATCGCAGTACGGGGCACATACTTCAACCCGTGTGGGCTAAGCTCAATGGACCACTTTGCAACTCGACCAGTAGCCTCTCTGTTCTGGATTATACCCCCAATGGAGCTGAACTGACAACAGTGATTGGATGGCCTTGAAAATAGTGCTTTAGCTTCCGGTTCGCCATGAAGACTCCATACACCAGTTTCTGCCAATGCGGGTATCTCTGTTTTGATTCAATGAGCACCTCACTGATGTAGTAAACCGGCCGCTGAACTGGATATTCTTTGCTTGCCTCCTTGCGCTCTACCACAATGGCAACGCTTACTGCACGGGCGTTAGCAGCCACGTATAACAACAGCGGCTCATTGTCAACTGGGGCAGCAAGGACCGGTGGCTCTGCCAATTGCCTCTTCAGGTCCTCAAATGCAGCATCAGCAGCGTCACTCCAGACGAAGCGATCTGTCTTTTTCATCATCTGATAAAGCGGGATAGCCTTCTCCCCTAAACGGCTGATAAACCGGCTGAGCGCTGCAATACGGCCCGCCACACGTTGGACATCGTTGATGCACGCCGGTTTAGCTAGGGATGTAATCGCCTTGATCTTCTCTGGATTAGCTTCGATTCCCCTGTTCGACACTAAGAACCCCAGGAGCTTGCCTGCCGGAACACCAAAAACGCACTTCTCCGGATTAAGCAACATTTTATAGACACGGAGATTGTCGAAGGTTTCTTTCAAATCTGCTATCAGCGACTCCTCCTTCCTGGATTTCACCACAATCTCATCCACATATGCGTGAACATTCCGCCCAATCTGTCCATGAAGGCAATTCTGCACACAACGCTGGTAGGTTGCCTGGGCACTCTTAAGCCCAAATGGCATAGATACATAGCAGAAGGCTCCAAAGGGAGTTATGAAGGCCGCCTTCTCCTGGTCCTTAACTGCCATCTTGATCTGATGATAACCTGAGTATGCATCCAAAAAACTTAGCCGCTCACATCCTACCGTAGCATCAATGATCTCAACTATAAAGCCTGCGGCTAACAGTCTAGCCACTTCTTCTCTAATAGCCTTGCGCCTCTCTTCATTGAAGCGGCGCAAATATTGCTTGACCGGTTTAAACTTAGGATCAATATTGAGATTGTGCTCAGCGAGTTCCCTCGGTACACCTGGCATATCAGAAGGCTTCCATGCAAAGATTTCCCGGTTCTCACAGATGAACTCGATGAGCGCGCTTTCCTATTTTGGATCTAGGTTAGCACTGATAGTGAACTGCTTGGATGAATCGCTAGGAACAAAGTCCACCTGCTTGGTCTCTTCCGCTGATTTGAACTTCAAAGCCGGATCCTGCTCTGTGGTTGGTTTCTTCAGCAGAGACATATCTGCCGGATCGACATTGTCCTTATAAAACTTCAGCTCCTCGGTTGCACAAACTGCTTCAACATAAGCTGCGTCACCTTCCTCGCATTCCAATGCAATCTTGCGACTCCCATGGACCGTAATGGCTCCCTTGTGGCCTGGCATCTTGAGCTGTAGATAGACATAACACGGCCTAGCCATGAATCTGGCGTAAACCGGCCGCCCAAACAAGGCGTGGTATGGGATCTTGATCTTTACCACCTCAAAGGTCACAGTCTCTGACCTAGAGTCGTGTTCATCTCCAAAGGTAACCTCTAGATCGATCTTGCCAACTGGATAGGCCGATTTACCGGGCACCACCCCATGAAACACTGTATTGGACTATCGAAGCTTCTTATCTGTCAGTCCCATACGCCGGAAAGTCTCATAATACAGAATGTTGATGCTGATGCCTCCGTCCATAAGCACTTTGGTGAACTTGTAGCCACCCACCTGTGGTGCTACAACTAGAGCCAGCTAACCCGGATTATCAACCCGGGGCGGATGATCCTCTCTGCTCCACATAATGGGCTACTCCGACCAACGCAGTAAACGTGGCATTGTCGGTTCAATAGAATGTACCGCCCTCTTTAGAACTTTCTGATCACGCTTGCATAAGCTTGTGGTGAAGACATGATACTGCCCACTGCTCAGCTCCTTCGGATTATTCTGATATCCGGATTGCTGCTACTGTTGACGCTGTTGATTTCCCTGATTGTTATATCCGCCCTGACCATGCTACTGGTTATGCTGATTGTTCCCATTGTGGTTGCTGTTATTACCTTGGTACTCTGAACCGGATCCACCACCTTGATAACCCAGACCTTGGAAGCCAGGGCCTGATCCGTCGGGGGGCCCGTGATCATACCTCGTCCGATTCATGAATTCCTGCATAATAAAGCAGTCTTTCCAGAGATGCGTGGCCGGCTTTTCCGGTGTGCCGTGCTTTGGGAAAGGCACATTCAACTGGCGTTCCAGATTAATAGGTGGCCTCCCATTACGTGGATGCGGTCTACCCTTTCGGCGCTGTCCATCCTCCTGAGCGTTGGTGTTGGCCACAAAATCTGAATTGCCATCCGCTTTACGCTTACCGTTGTATCCTTGATTCGCCGGATTGGGTTGCGGCGGTTTACCGTTCTTGCTCGCCTTCCCTGACTTGTCTCCATCTGCGTCTAGATGTTTGGTATTATCAGAGTCCCCATACTTCACTAAAGCGCCCATGAGTGTCCCCATGTCGTTGCAGTCACGTTTAAGCCGTCCCAACTTTAGTCGCAAGGGTTCAAACCGGCAATTGCCCTCCAATGTTACCACAGCTGTGCTTGGGTTGATGCTATTGGAGGAATGCAAGATCTCTGACACTCGACGCACCCAACTGCTTGTGGACTCCTGCTCTCCTTGAATGCAGGCAGCTAAATCGACAACAGACATTGGCTGCTTGCATGTGTCCTTGAAGTTATTGATAAACCGGCTCCGCAACTCGGCCCATGATCCGATGGAATTAGGTGGTAAACCCATCAGCCAAGTACGAGCCGTGCCTTCGAGCATCATTATGAAATACTTAGTGCATGCTGCATCATCCACATCCAGCATCTCCATTGCCATCTCGTAACTCTCAACCCATGCCTCTGGAGCCAGATCCGCCGTGTAATTGGGTACTTTGCGTGGTCCTTTGAAATCATTGGGCAGTTTCACGTTCCGTAAAGCGGGGATGAGACAAGGCACGCCCATGGAACTGGACACGACCCCCGGTTCAACTGTGGTGGTGGGAGGAACCGGCGTCGCCTGACGGGCTTCGTACTGTGCTGTTACCTCGGCCTCCCGACGCTGCCTGGCCTGATCCACCATGTCCTGAGCGTTCGCTTCTCCTCCCGCCGGATTATCCCACCTCGGCGGATTACGTCTTCGTGCACTGCTTGATACGGCCGGTTCATCCAGACGTCTAGTATAACTCCGGCTCGCGCGGGGAGTCGAATGAATCCTCTCCCGGCTGTGAGAATAAACTTGCTGTTGAGTCAACGCCGTGTCCAACAGCTCCCTGGCCCGTCGCACCTCCACTGCTATGGGGGACGTTCCTTCAATGGGAAGAGCGGCCAGTCATGAAGCGGCGGCGACTATGTTATCCAGCAGATTAGAATAATGACCAGGTGGGGTGGGCACATGTTGGGTTGGTACAACCTGGCGGGTTGGCTCTACGACCGGCGGCTGAACCGACGCTCCCGTGCCCGGCGCTCCTCCCCGGTTCACCTCCGACTAGTTACTGGTTCCTGCTCCTGGCGTGCTAAAGAGATTCCTTGCCTCATAAACCGATGGCAAGCGAGATCGCTGCCTTCTCATCATTACCTCATGTGAAGCGGTCTGATCCAACATAAGTCGATAGGCTTGAGCATCAAGCTCCGCCTGCTTTGTAGCCATCCTAGCTTTCTCAGCAGCCAGGTCCAACTTGGCTTGTTCAATCCGGCCTTTCACCTGAGCGACCTCCACATCATGCTGCTCCTTGTTGGCCTGGGCTACCTCTGCTGTCAATAACGCTGTCAAAGTATCGACCAAGACGGATAAAGTGTCAGACGGCGACGGGGGAGGATCTCCAGCTCTAGCTCCCATCGCGTCTGATGTCAACGCCGTTGTTGTTGAGGACTGCTGCATAGGTTGTGATCCGGCCATGAAGACAGCAACCCGGTTTGGCGGATCGAGGGGGTCCGGAATACTATCACCGTCGGAACAACCCTCAGATCGACCGTCCTGCAGCAGATATAAAGATTCTGTCTCTCCGGAAGAAGATTCATCGCCGGAATAGACAACAGTCTCGCCGCCAGAGTCCGATCCGTCCTCGGTTTGTACTCCATGCACTGCTCCAATGAAGACGCGCTTCACGGCGGGCCAAATCCGGGCAGGTCTCGCACGCTGAGCCGGCTCGACGATGTCCGGGAAGATGTCCGGCTCAGGGCCCGGTTCGCCTATCTTGCCGATGAAGATGTGGATGCCGCCGAAGGGGACCCGGTACCCGTATTCGATTGAATCGGCCTCGGGGCCCCAGCCTGCATCGTCGATGTAGATCTTGCCGCGACGACTCTTAGTCATCCGGCCCATTGCGTAGCCCTTGAGTCCTTCAAAGCGGCCCTTCAAGAACTCGAAACCATCATGCGATAGCCCCATGGTGGGCGCCAATTGTCGTGGTTTTGTCACGACAGATGTCCTAGCAAAAGGACTTAGTCGTGAGGCCATCGCTACGAGTTATCTTAAAGGGGTTAAAGCGGACAAAGGACACAGGGGTTTTATACTAGTTCGGCCCCTTCGATGAAGGTAAAAGCCTACGTCTAGTTTGGTGTGTATTGCTAGAGTTTCGATGACCAGGGAGCGAATCCGCTTTGCCCGTGTCTCGATCTGTGGTTGTCTGTCCTTGAACCGTCGCCGGGTCGTCCCTTTATAAGAGGTGACGCCCGGTCCGGTTTACAGAGTCCCGAGGCCGGCTCATAAACGTGTCTGCCTCGGCCTCTATTCTTTCTAACTTACATCTCAAGTTACATAGTATGTCAGTTTACAAATCATGGGCCCTAACACTTGGGCTCTAAACCTCTGGGGGCTAAAGTCTCTTGCTTCATACTCCGTTGGGCTTCAAGGTAATCTTGATAACATAAACCGGCCCCTCCTGGGCGGTTTATGTCTGGTAGTAATATCCCTGACAGTTTTCTTGATGAGCAATTAGCTACAATAAATGTTTCTAATAGCACACCTTGGTATGCTGACTATGCTAATATATTGTTGCTAAATACATACCTCCTAGTTTCACATACCAACAAAAGAAAAAATTCTTCTAAGATTTGAGACATTACTTTTGGTATGACCCGCATCTTTATTAAGGAGGAGTAGATGGTATTATTAGATGTTGTGTACCTGAGCATGAACAGGAGCTAATCCTATGGAAATTTCACTCCGAAGCTTATGGAGGACATCATGCAGGAGACATAACTGCTCACAAGCTATTACAATCTGGTTTTTATTGGCCTACTCTTTTCAAGGATGCTCGTAAGTTTGTCTTATCTTGTGATGAATGTCAAAGAATAGGTAATATCAGTAAGCGTCAAGAAATGCCTTCGAATTATTCACTTGCCGTTGAACCATTTGATGTTTGGGGATTTGATTACATTGGACCTTTTCCTTCCTATAATGGGTATACTCATATTTTGGTTGCTGTTGATTATGTTACTAATTGAGTAGAAGCTATTCCAACTAGTAGTGATGATCACAACACCTCTATTAAAATGCTTAAGGAAGTTATTTTCCCAAGGTTTGGAGTCCCTAGATATTTAATGACTGGGTGGTTCACACTTTATTCATGGTGCTTTTTGTAAAATGCTTGCTAAGTATGATTTAAACATAGAATTGCATCCCCTTATCATCCTCAGTCTAGTGGTCAAGTTGAACTTAGCAATAGAGAAATAAAATTAATATTGCAAAAGACTGTCAATAGGTCTCGAAAGAATTGATCCAAGAAATTGGATGATGCACTTTGGGCCTACAGAACAGCTTATAAAAATCCTATGAGTATGCCTCCTTATAAAATGGTTTAAGGAAAGGCTTGTCATTTACCTCTTGAGTTAGAACATAAAGCATATTGGGCTATTAAAGAACACAACTATGATTTCATACTTGCTGGTGAAAAGAGATTATTTGATATTAGCTCTTTAGATAAATGGAGAACCCATGCTTATGAAAATGCCAAGCTTTTCAAAGAGAAAGTTAAGAGGTGGCATGATAAAAGGATCCAAAAGAGGGAATTCAAAGTGGGTGAATATGTTTTATTGTACAACTCTCTTTTTAGATTATTTGCAGGAAAACTTCTCTCTAAATGGGAAGGACCTTATGTTATAGAAGAAGTTTATCGTTCTGGCGCCATCAAAATAATATGCCGAAGGTACAAACCCGAAGGTAGTCAATGGTCAAAGAATCAAATAATATTTCTCAGGTACGCCTATTAATATTGAAAGCAATATTATTCAAACCATGACACCGGAGGAGCATATAAAAGAAATCTTCCGGAACACTCCAGAATCGTGAAATAAGGGAGGTATGTGATACAGTAAGTAAACGGACTCCGGAATATCCATAAAAATATTTTATGTCAGTTTTGGAATATTAGAAAAATTAGGAAAATAGGAAGCAACCAGGAAGACACCCTTGGTGGGCACAAGACACCAGGGCGCACCTGGCAGCCAGGCGCGCCCAGGTGGGTTGTGCCCACCTCGGGTACCTTCCGGACTCCGTTTTTCTCCCCTTTGCTTGTTTCCCAAGACAAAAAAAATCTTTATATACCCCCTGAACCTATTGACCACCGTATCATGGAGAAATCCTCTGTTCTTCTTTCTTGCTGTTTTCTGGCAGATTTGAAAATATGTCATCTCAAGACTCCGAGGGTGAGAGCTATGTTGCTGACTATATTGTAAATCCTAAAGTCTATGGGGATGTGGAACATTATGGTTGGATCATGAGGAGGAAGAAGACTGTGATCTGAAAGAGAAGGAGGAGACAAGCTAAGATGAAGATGAAATTCCATTGCTCCAACCTGGGGATATGCACGTGGAATTCAAGAAGTCAAGTCTCCCTGATAAAGCAAAGAAACCTAAGATCCACTTTATCCTTTTCGTCTTCTACAGGAAAATAAGCAAACATTATTCCAAAAGATATTAACGCTGGAGCAAGAGATTGAGGACTTAAAGGAGGAAAATTCTATCCTCAAACGTGAGCTGAGGTGGAAGGACAAGCTCGCTATTACCTCATCACCACCGCCAACACCTTCTTCACCACCAAAGGGGAATTAAGTATCGGGTATGGGCACTCCCCTTGGCTTCAGCCAAGCTTGGGGGAGTTCCCCTGGTATCGTATCACATCACTATCTTTTTCCTTTTTCTACCTTAGTTCGATCTTTGGTTATCTTTTTGCATTAGTTGAATAAAAGTTTAGTTTGATCTTTCTTTGAAAGTTTGCTTAGTTATCTATCTATCAATGTAATCGTGTGCGAGATATATAATAAATTTTATTTTGAGTTTTGCTTTCTTTACTTCTTTATTGCAATAAAAAGAAAGGAAATAATTGAAAAAGATCATAAGCTAATCTTATGGTAAGTAATGACATCACATAAGGAAAATTATAAGTAGTAAAATTTATTGTAGATTGACAAACATAGCATTGGTCAATAATGCAATTCTTGAAAGAATTAATAAGAGAAGAGAAGATTCACATGCAAATATACTATCTTGGACATCTTTTGTGACTGTGAGCCCCCATCAAAATATTATATGCCAAAACGGTTGACGTTGGACAAGGAAGACAACATAATGATTTATGTGTTCTTATTCACATAGAAGTTATATTGTCATATATCCTTTAACATTTGGTGCTTGCTCAGTACCTTTTCTAGCCAAAAATTTCGCATTAAGTAGAGATACTACTTGTGCATCCAAAAAACCTAAACCCAAATCTTTTCAAGAGTCCACCATACATACCTATTGATTGAGTAAGATCCTTAAGTTGTCATCGGTGCAATAAGGCAATAAAATTTGCTTCTAAATATGTTGGATCATTTAGTGTAAGAGAAAATTGAGCGTTGTATGAACTTGTGATGGCAAAGTAATAAAAGCGACATAATGCATAATAAAGGTTGCTATCATTAGGGGCAATACAATGTGACTTTATTTTGCATTAAGGGATTTGGCATGCAACATAAGAGCGCATGACTACCTCTGCTTCCCTCTAAGAAGGGCCTATCTTTTACTTTATAGTATTTACTTGTATGCAAGAGTCAAAGTATACTTCTCTATTCCTTTTTATTTTATCTTTTAGCAAGCATCATGTGGTGAGGAAAGATCTAGGCACATATATCTAGTTGAATAGGGGTGGGCATGAATTATTATTGTTGACATCACCCTTGACGTGAATACGTTAGGAGGCAAAAACTATAAGCCGATGTCTTTCTATGTGTCCGGTTGAAACTTTTTGCACATGTGTATGCGGTGAGTGTTAGCAATCATAGAAGATTATATGATGATTGAGTATGTGGACTTGCCTAAAGGCTCTCATACGTGATCCATCCTGAAAATATGATGAATTGTAGTTGCAAAGTTGACTGAGAACATAGTTTGTTGGTTTTCAATAGAGTTTATGCTTTATAATTCAATAGTGTGATAAATTGTTGCTTTCTCATGAGAAGTTATATTATAAAGTTATGTTGCATTATGCTTTAATAAAGTTTGTTGCTGTTACAATAATATAAATGATGCTTCTATGTCTGTATTTTTTTATCGACACCTCTCTCTCTAAGCATGTGGACATGTTTTTCGATTTCGGTTTTTCGCTAGAGGACAAGCGAGGTCTAAGCTTGGGGGAGTTGATACATCATCATGTTTTCCTATTGTTATTTATAATGTTTATATACATAATAATGCCTTTTGGAGTAATTCTAATGCCTTTTCTCTCATAATATGCAAGGTTTACACCAAGAGGGAGAATACTAGTAGTTGGAATTCTGGACCTGAAAAAGCAACGCCAGGCTACCTATTCTGCACAACTCCAAATGAGCTGAAACTTCATGAGGATTTCTTATGGAATATTTAAGAATTATTGGAGCAAATAAGTACCAGAGGGGGCCCTGCTAGGGCCCCCAGGCACACCTCCGGTGCCCATCTTCTGGTATATAAGTTATTTTGACCTAAAATAATTAAGAATATCATTTTCAGGACGGAGCGCCACCGTCTCGAGGCGGAACTTGGGCATGAGCACTTTTGCCCTCCGGCAGAGCGATTCCGTCAGGGGAACTTCCCTCCCGGAGGGGGAAATCATCATCATTGTCATCACCAACAACGTTCTCATCTTTGGGAGGCCAATCTTCAACATCACTATCTCCTCTCAAACCCTAGTTCATCTCTCGTGTCCAATCTTTGTACCGGAACCTCAGATTGGTACCTTTGGGTGACTAGTAGTATTGATTACATCTTGTAGTTGATTACTATATGGTTTATTTGGTCGATGATTATATGTTCAGATCCATTATGATATCTAATACCCCTCTGATCTTGAGCATGCTTATCACTTGTGAGTAGTTACTTTAGTTCTTGAGGTCACGGGAGAAATCATGTTGCAAGTAATCATATGAACTTGATATGTGTTCGATATTTCGATGATATGTATGTTGTGATCCCCTTAGTGGTGTCATGTGAACGTTGACTACATGACACTTCACCATATTTGGGCCTAAGGGAATGCATTGTCGAGTAGTTATTAGATGATGGGTTGCTAGAGTGACATAAGCTTAAACCCTAGTTTATGCGCTACTTCGTAAGGGACTGATAAGTCTCCTACGTATCTATAATTTTTGATTGTTCCATGCTGTTATATTATCGTTCTTGAATGTTTTACAATCATTTTATATCATTTTTTTGGACTAACCTATTGACATAGTGCCAAGTGCCAGTTGATGTTTTCTACTTATTTTTTACATTGGAGAAAATCAATATCAAACGGAGTCCAAATGCAGCGAAACTTTTTGTGGATTTTTTTGGACCAGAAGACATCAAATGGGCGAGAGAAGCACCTAGGGGTGTGCCCCGAGGGGGGCACAACCCACCAGGGCGCGCCTGGCCCCCCAGGCGCGCCCAGGTGGGTTGTGCCCACCTCGGTGGCCTCCCGCACCACCTCTTCACTCTATAAATATTCCAATATTCCAGAAACCCTAGAGGAGTCGAAGAAATTTTGTTCCGACCGCCACAAGTTCCAGAACCACAAGATGCAATATAGAGCCCTTTTCTAGCTCTCTAATGGAGGGGAACACGATCACGGTGGGGTTCATCATCCTCATTGGCGCTTCTCCGATGATGCGTGAGTAGTTTACCACAGACCTACGAGTCCGTAGGCAGTAGCTTGATGGCTTGTTCTCTCTTTGTATCTCAATACAATGATCTCTTGGAGATCTATTTGATGTAATGACTTTTTGTGGTGTGTTTGTTGTGATCAAATGAATAGTGAGTTTATGATCAAATTTTCCTTGATTTTATATCCATTCTTGATTATTATAGCATCGTATTTTTATTCTCCGATATTTGGTTTTGTTTGTCCAACTTGATCTATTTATGTTGCAATGGGAAGATGTGCTTTGTAATGGGTTCGATCTTGCAGTGTCCTTTCCCAGTGACAGAAGGGGCAGCAAGGAACACATGTATCGTTGCTATTAAGGATAAAAATACGGGGTCTATTCCTACATGAATAGATCTGACGTCATGTCATCGTTCTTATTGCATTACCCGTTTTCCATGAACTTAATACACAAGATGCATGCTGGATACTGGTCGATGTGTGGAGTAATAGTAGTAGATGCAGACACGAGTTGGTCTACTAATCTTGGACGTGATGCCTATATACATGATCATTGTCTTGGATATCGTCATAATTATTTGCTTTTCTATCAATTGCCCAACAGTTATTTGTCTACCCATCGTATGCTATTTTCTCGAGAGAAGCCACTAGTGAAATCTACGCCCCCGAGTCTATTTTCCAATCGTATACTTTTAGATCTATATTGCCATTTGCTTTTTTCTTTATTTGCAACTTTTATTTGCAGATCTATATTATCAAAAACCCCAAAATACATTGTTGCATTTGATACGTCCAAAACGTATCTATAATTTCTGCTTGCTCCATGCCACTTTTGGGTGATATTGCTATGATATTCATACACTTCCATGCACTTTTGATCATATTTGGACTAACTTACTAATCCAGTGCACCCCAGTGCCAGTTTCTGTTTTCGGCTGTTTTTGTATTTCAGGTTTTCACGTTCCGAGAACTGCCCAGAAAAATCCAGAAAAAATATATAAAAAATCAGCGTATCGGAAACGACACTGCTTCCGAAGGGGAGCCTGGGGGGGCCACAGGGGCCCCAGGCGCCCTGTGGGCGCGCCCCCCTGGGCCGCGCCGGGGGGGCGCCTCGGCACCCCGAGAGCCCCCCGGTGCCCTACTTTGGCAGATATTTAAAGGGTCCCCCGTAACCCTTGAAACAAGACTTCTTTTCGCGATCCCATCTCTGTTCCGCCGCCGCTGCCGCTTCCAAGATCGGGAGCACCAGGAGAACTCTTCCCGGCACCCTGCCGGAGGGGAGGATCACCACCGGGAGCTTCTCCACCACCATGGACGCCTCCCGAATGACTCGTGAGTAGTCTCCCTTGGACCATGAGTCCATGACCAGTAGCTATGTAATGTTCTCCTCCCGTTCTTGTGCTTCACTAATTAGTCCTCGTGAGCTGCCCTACATGATCGAGGCACCTATGTAATCCTTGTGTTGTTGCTATGTTGAGTTTGCTGGGATCCGATGGATTATGAGATTATGTTCAGATTGATCTTGAGTAATATATTTGATTCACCTCTTTTATATTTTAGTTCATAAGTAATTCTTGCATGTTCTCCGTTGTTATTTATTGCTTTGGCCAAGTAGTAGGTAGTGACTCCAAGAGGGAACGTTATGCTCGATTGTGGGTTCATGCCCCTCGATGACTAGCTTGAGTGACAGAAACATGAGTCTAGGGGATGTGCTGTTGCCACAAGGGGGAAAACAACGGTGCTTGTGCCCGCGGGTGCAAGGATTGTTTACTTTACGCAAAGTTCTTTTAATGCAGTTGTCTGTTGCATTGAGTTTACACTATGGGTGGGACTCGCAACTTAATATCAGCGAGATGTTCTGGATAGATATCTCAAGGTGGATGATTAGTAGTAGATGCAGATGGATTTCGGTCTACTTACTTTGGCGTACCGCCCATGCTTTGAACCTCAACCTTTCTTGCAATGTAGTCAGCATTGGTTTGCGTTCGTGGTCCTGTCAATTGCCCATCTGTAATTTGTTACCTCGCATAGCTGTTTTATCGTCTTTTGGGAGAGAGACATCACTAGTGAACATCATGTGACTCCGGTCCATATTACTATCATTGATCACATACACTATTTTACTTTCCGCTATTTTACTTACTATTGCAAAACACTATCTATCACTACTATCATATTGCTTTTAACCCTTTGTGAACTACAAGGCCGGAGAGATTGACAACCTCTCTATACTCGTTGGAAGCAAAGTTATTTGTATCTGTGTGCAAGTCCACGTTGATTGCTAATTGCGCCGTTAGCAGTTGACACCTACCTGTTGAACCTAGGAGTCTCTGGGGATTCGATCCTTGGCATCTTTGCTAAGGGAAAACACGTCTACTTACTGCATCTTACACCTTCCACTTGGGGTAATCCAACGAGGGGTTCGAGGCCCATCAAGGAGTATTTTCTGGCGCCGTTGCCGGGGACTCCACTCTTCAGGATAGGGGAGTTGCATGCTATCTTTTACCTTTGCTTATTAGTCTTGTTAGTTTACCTTTTATATTTGCTTTAGTTCCCTTTATCGAAAATAACAAAAATAGTTATCTTGATTGCTTGCTACTATGGGTTCTACCAAAAACACTAAATGGGAGGGGTACACCCCTACTTCCATTGCCCCACTTATCTCTGACGTGGTTTATAAAAAAGATAAACCTTGTGATTACACTAGTTATGACGGAGAGTTGTGCCCATGGCATGGCCTTCCAGGAAAAAAGTATGAGCCTCAGTTTAAAATTGCTCCTACGCTTCCCGAAACTTGGGAAGATGTTCAAACTCTTATAATAGAGAGCGAATTAAACAAAGAGGATGACACTACAATTCTTCCCATTAATGATAAAATTGATTTTGATAATTGTAGTATTTCAGAAGTTATCACCTTCCTACAAGGAATGGCTAAGGATCCCAACACTAGCACGCTTAATCTTGCCTTCACAGAGCATATCACTAATGCTCTCATCAAAGCTAGGGAGGAGAAACTCAGAGTAGAAGCCTCCATACCTAGAAAGATAGGATACGGTTGGGATTCTATGATTAAAATTAAGATAAATAACTTCTCATGCTTTGCTTTATGTGATATTGTAGCTTGTACTTCTATTATGCCCAAAAGACTATATGATATGCTTAAATTGAAATCTTTTGATTCTTGTTCTTTTGGTAATGCTCTCGTTGATTCTTCCATAAAGAAACCTTTGGGGAGGATCGACGATGTTCTTATTGTTGTCAATGATAATTATGTGCCCGTTGATTTCACTATTATGGATATTGAATGTGATCCTTCATGTCCAATTATTTTGGGACGTCCCTTTTTGCGCACCGTTGGTGCTGTCATTGACATGAAAGAGGGTAATATTAAATTTTAGTTTCCTCTCAAGAAAGGGATGGAACACTTCCCTCGTAAGAAGGTCAAGTTACCTTTTGAGTCCGTTGTACGGGCTAGTTATTCTTTTACTTTTGATAAAACTTGATCTTTGCATTATGCCTAGCTTAAAGGCACAAAAGGAAGCGCTTTTGGGAGGCAGCCCACATGAATAATTTTTTTGCTTTTGTTGTGTCTTGATGTTGTTTACTGCTGTAGCATCATCATTGTATCTTTGCTTTTCATATTTGTGCCAAGTATAGCCTCTGATTGCTAGAAAGTTCAAAAGTTGTGAGGTGCTGTCCAGGAAACAGATTCTGTCCTTGGATAGAAAAATTCGTATAAAATCACCAGATCATCTTTTTGGTCTGAGTTTTTTTCGACAGCTTTCTCTATATAATTATCTTTCGTGCGTCAGTTCTGAGTTCTTTTATTTGAGTTGCAGAAGTATCCCGAACAGGTCAATTACTGCCTGCTGTTCTATTTTTCACAGATTCTGTCCTGTTTTGCCTTACCTTCACTTTGCAAATTAAGAACTTGATTTTTCTTTGCAAAAACCTTTTGGCAATCTTGAGAAACAGTAGAACTTCAAGAATATCCTTATTTCCAGCAAGGTATAATTATTTTATTAAGGGTACTAACCTCGCTAATCAGATTATGATGAGTTGTGTATGAAGGGAGTTTTCAAGTGTGCGAGGGAAGATGATAAAAAGATTCAGGAGTGTCAAGCGCTCAAGCTTGGGGATGCCCCCGTGCACCCCCAAGAAATATTCAAGGAGACTCAAGCGTCTAAGCTTGGGGATGCCCCCCCCCCCCGTGCATCCCCTTCTCCATCAACATTATCAGTTCGTCTTTCGTTCCGCTATATTTTTATCACTTCATGTGTTATGTGCTATGCTTGGAGCGTCTTGCTTTTAGTTTTCTTTTTAGTTTTTCATAACAAGTCGGAACCCAGCATTCCTTTATGTGGGAGAGAAACACGCTCCACCTCTACCTAGAACATTACATAGAATTTTCATTGTCTATCTATGCTGTGTGTGTTCTTTGTCTTTTAAATAGCTACTATCGTGCTCTCCTCTTAGTACTCATGCTTATCTTTTCAAGAGCTTTTATTTAGTTGGTTGCTTGAACTCTTTTTAATTATCATGATCACCTTATTAAGAGAGTTTGCTTCTGTTGCATGGGTTAATGTGTCTATGATAAAGATGCTACTTTCATGATGGTGCTTAGTAGTTCAGGTTTTCTTATGGTTAATCTCAGATAGCTGGGGGGTTCCCAATGTGTCATTGGAATACCAACTTGGTTTGTTTTCCTATGATGTGGTATGGTTTAGTAATATCTTCCTTTGAGAATTTATTTTGATTGACTTGGCGTATGCTCACGCATATTCAAGACTGTAAAGAAAGTCTGTCAAGCCTTGATGATCTTTTGTTTCTGAGTAGCGATATAACTACCATGCCTGATTCAATATTGCTTTGTCGCTCTGCATGATTATGGCCGTCATTGCTCTCTTAGTTGGTTGCTCCCAGTCTTTTGCTAACCTACACCTGCACTAAGCAAATTAACCATGCAATACATAGCTCATGGGAAAGTAGCCTAAAAACTATTGTGGTAAAGAATATGTTGCTTATGTATCTTATTTCTTATGAGTTGCTTGCTGAGCGGTAACCATGTTTCTGGGGACGCCATCAACTGTCACACTTTTGTTGAATATCATGTGAGTTGCTATGCATGTTCGTCTTGTCTGAAGTAAGGGTGATTTACCGTGGGTTGAATTAATATGCATATTGTTAGAGAAGAACATTGGGCCGCCAACCAAAGCCATGCATCATGGTGGAAGTTTTAGCTTGGACCTTAATCCTCAATCTCTCATGAGAATATGCTTATGCATTAAAGAGGAGTCCATCATCTATTTTCTATGTTGTCCCAATATGGATGTCCTCAAGTTGAGATTTAACCAAAACAAGAAATCAAATGCGATCTATCTCCTTGGACCTTTGTACAGGTGGCATAGAGGTACCCCTTTGTGACACTTGGTTAAAACATATGCAATGCAATGATAACCCATGGGAATCCGAGCTAATTAGGACAAGGAGCGAGCACTATTAGTATTCGATGCATGAGGCTTGCAACTTATAAGATGTTTTATACATGACACATATGAAGTACTACTACCGTTGACACAATTGCTTCCATGTTTCCAAAATAAAAAGCTCTAGCACTTTAAGCATCAACTACTGAGAGCATGATTGTCATTCTGAGTGTAATGTGCATTGTCCCAAAGTAGCATTGTCTTATGCATGATTGTGATATCGTTTATTCTGAAATGATTGTATCTAGTCATCACTTAAACCTTGAAGGTGCCCCTGCACTTATATTTTGCATCACTAAAGGGGGCAAGCTAGATATCACTTGATCATATTTGCACATCATGTTCATTGCAAATCTTTTTGATGTTTCAGTTTCATGTTGTAAAACTTCCAGTCATTTGTGATTTTCTCTTGAGTCAACTTAATTACTTTAGAATCATTGTCTCAGTAAGCTTTTGTCATATGACTATGAGAAAGTCCTATATGGTTAATAGCATGTCACCACAGAAATTATTCTTGTTATCATTTACCTACTCGAGGACGAGCAGGAATTAAGCTTGGGGATGTTGATACGTCCAAAACGTATCTATAATTTCTGCTTGCTCCATGCCACTTTTGGGTGATATTGCTATGGTATTCATACACTTCCATGCACTTTTGATCATATTTGGACTAACTTACTAATCCAGTGCACCCCAGTGCCAGTTTCTGTTTTCGGCTGTTTTTGTATTTCAGGTTTTCACGTTTCGAGAACTGCGCAGAAAAATACATAAAAAATATATAAAAAATCAGCGTATCGGGAACGACACTGCTTCCGAAGGGGAGCCTAGGGGGGGCCATAGGGGCCCCAGGTGCCCTGTGGGCGCCCCCCTGGGTCGCGCCGGGGGGGGGGGGGGCGCCTCGGCACCCCGAGAGCCCCCCGGTGCCCTACTTTGGCAGATATTTAAAGGGTCCCCCGTAACCCTTGAAAGAAGACTTCTTTTCGCGATCCCATCTCTGTTCCGCCGCCGCCGCCGCTTCCAAGATCGGGAGCACCAGGAGAACTCTTCCCGGCACCCTGCCGGAGGGGAGGATCACCACCGGGAGCTTCTCCACCACCATGGACGCCTCCCGGATGACTCGTGAGTAGTCTCCCTTGGACCATGAGTCCATGACCAGTAGCTATGTGATGTTCTCCTCCCGTTCATGTGCTTCACTAATTAGTCCTCGTGAGCTGCCCTACATGATCGAGGCACCTATGTAATCCTTATGCTGTTGCTATGTTGAGTTTGCTGGGATCCGATGGATTATGAGATTATGTTCAGATTGATCTTGAGTAATATATTTGATTCACCTCTTTTATATTTTAGTTCATAAGTAATTCTTGCATGTTCTCCGTTGTTATTTATTGCTTTGGCCAAGTAGTAAGTAGTGACTCCAAGAGGGAACATTATGCTCGATTGTGGGTTCATGCCCCTCGATGACTAGCTTGAGTGACAGAAACATGAGTCTAGGGGATGTGCTGTTGCCACAAGGGGGAAAACAACGGTGCTTGTGCCCGCGGGTGCAAGGATTGTTTACTTTACGCAAAGTTCTTTTAATGCAGTTGTCTGTTGCATTGAGTTTACACTATGGATGGGACTCGCAACTTAATACCAGCGAGATGTTCTGGATAGATATCTCAAGGTGGATGATTAGTAGTAGATGCAGATGGATTTCGGTCTACTTACTTTGGCGTACCGCCCATGCTTTGAACCTCAACCTTTCTTGCAATGTAGTCAGCATTGGTTTGCGTTCGTGGTCCTGTCAATTGCCCAGCTGTAATTTGTTACCTCGCATAGCTATTTTATCGTCTTTTGGGAGAGAGACATCACTAGTGAACATCATGTGACTCCGGTCCATATTACTATCATTGATCACATACACTATTTTACTTTCCGCTATTTTACTTACTATTGCAAAACACTATCTATCACTACTATCATATTGCTTTTAACCCTTTGTGAACTACAAGGCCGGAGAGATTGACAACCTCTCTGTACTCGTTGGGAGCAAAGTTATTTGTATCTGTGTGCAGGTCCACGTTGATTGCTAATTGCGCCGTTAGCAGTTGACACCTACCTGTTGAACCTAGGAGTCTCTAGGGATTCGATCCTTGGCATCTTTGCTAAGGGAAAACACTTCTACTTACTGCATCTTACACCTTCCACTTGGGGTAATCCAACGAGGGGTTCGAGGCCCATCAGCATTTTATTTGCTTTTATTTGCATCTTTCAATCTACTACAATTTTATGCTATCCTTACGTCACTTTTTGGCATCATTACCCGGAAGGGATTGACAACCCCTTTAACGAGTCGGGTTGCAAGAATTTGTTCTTTGTGTGAAGGTACCATTTACATAGTGTTGCTTGGTTCTCCTATTGGTTCAATAACCTTGGTCTCATCACTGAGGGAAATACCTCACCCTTGATGTGCTGCATCATCCCTTATTCCTTGGGGAAATACTGACGCATCTCAAGCGACATCAAAGGAACTTTCTGGCGCCGTTGTCGGGGAGACATCATCAACATCTATGAGGTTTCTAATCACAAATCTCATCTCCTTGCAATTTATATTATTTTCCACTTGCCTCTCGTTTTCATCTCCCCCACTTCACAAAAATTTGCCGTTTTTTATTCGTCTTCTTTTTCGTTCGCCGTTTTTCTTGTCAGATCTGTTTTTGAGTGTAATATCGCTTACCTTGTTTCCTTGGCTACCACTACTACTCATCCTTTGTCACCAGACTTTGAAGTTCTATACTTCAAACAAAAACAAGTAGAAAATTTGAAGGATGCTTGGTACATGTTACTAGAATCTTATCGCATTTGCAATTTAAAGGGGGATGCAAAGATTTTGCTTCGTAATTTCTACATAGGACTAGCTTTGCATCATAGAAAACTCTTAGATTTTGCCGCTAAAGGGAATTTTATTGCGCTTGATGATAATGCTGCCTATGAAATCATAGAAGGAATTTTGGGGCTTCCACCACAAAAGAAAGGGTTTTCTTTCACCCCAGAGGGAGTTCAAATTTTAGACAAACTTGGTGATTTGCACAAACATATGGTTGAGTTGCAAAAATATAATGAACCTCTCAAACATCTCAATGGTAGTATCAATCACTTGAATACTTTGATTACCCTTTGCACTAAACGGTTGGATATTTTAGATCTCAAGATGATTTATTTTCCAAAAAAATCAGGGAAGCACAAAGAGCCCCCCGTATTAGAAAAGGCCCTTACTAAAGTGGCAAAGACCAAGGATGACAACCCTTGAGATCTTGGTGCTATGCCTAGCTAAGGGCATAAAACGATAACGCTCGTTGGGAGGCAACCCAACTTCTATCTGTTTGCTTTTTGGTTTTCTTTTTGTTTTCAATAAAATACCCAATAATACCTCTGATTTGATGTGTTTTTGCGGTTTAAATAAATGTTTCTGCCAAGCAAAGCCTTTGGTAAGATTTGGTTGATAATTGATTTGATCGCGTGGAAATTCAGAAACTTTTGCGTCCAGAGTTAGAATTTCTGACAATTACTAGAGTGCGATAAACTCTTGAATTTTTTTTTGACGTTATCAATATACAAAATTTACACGTTATCCTAATTTTTCAGAATTTTCAGAATTACAGAAGTATGGTCAAAAGTGCATCTTTACAGACTATTTTCGTTGTGTTATGTGCTTATTTTGATTGATCTATAGTTTCTTTTGAAGAGTTCTTGTCATAGAAAATTTAGAATATAGTAGGTACAATACAATTAGAAAATATGAATTGGATTGATACAATACTTAGAGTAAAGATTGCTTTTGTTATACTAACCGATCTCACGAGGTTTTGTTGAGTTTTGTGTGATTGAAGTTTTCAAGTTTTGGGTGAGATCGCGATGGATGAAGGAATAAGGAGCAGCAAAAGGCTAAGCTTAGGGATGCCCGAGCACCTCAAGATAATATTCAAGAAGTATCAAGCAACTAAGCTTGGGGATGCCCCCCGAGTGGCATCCTCTCTTTCTTCTAACGACCATCGGTATTTTACTTGAGACTATATTTTTATTCATCACATATTATGAGTATTGCTTGGAGCGTCTTGTATGATATGAGTCTTTGCTTATTTTTACTATTAATTTTTAACAAGTATCCTTGTTGTACACACCTATTTGAGAGAGCCAAATTGTGCTATGCTTGCTCCTATGCTTCACTTAAATATTTTAGAGCAATGGAATTGCTCTAGTGCTTCACTTATATCTTGTTTAGCACGGTGTGCTTTATTATATTTGAAGAAATTCTCTCATGCTTCACTTAGATTAATTTGAGAGAAATAAATATAATTCTCATGTTCTTCACTTATATTTGTTTGAGCTTATCAAAAGCAACATATGAAACTAGTCCCAAAGTGATAGATATCCAAGGGGGATATAATAAAAAAATCATGAAGATCATTGGACAAAATAAACTTGATTCTTTTAAAAGTTTTGAGATATGATGATAGTGATATATGAGCCATGTCAATGAGTAATTATGTTTTAGTAAGAATATTGATGTTAAGGTTTGTGATTCGCTATGCATGCACGAAAGTCAATAGACATGCAATTAAATTACATCCTACTTGTGTTGCACTATTCGGTGTTAGTTATGTTTAATGTTCTCTTATGATGGTTTTCGCTCCTTGATTGGTCGCTTCTCAATCTCTTTCTAGCCTCCACTTTGTACTAAGTAGAAATACTACTTGTGCATCCAATTCCTAAAACCTAAGTTATGCCAAATGAGTCCACCATACCTACCTATATGCGGTATTTGCTTGCCGTTCTAAGAAAATTTGTATGTGCCAACTCTAAATTCAAAATAAATTTCTCTTTTGTGTGCCCATACCGCTCAAGAAGCAGTGAGGGGTGACAAGACCTGGAATTCATGCCCGACGACCGGGCCGGGCCGGGCCCGGGCCCGACATATTTGCGCATTAACGAAGAGGCCCAGCCCATGGCCTGAGGTCCGTCGGGCTTTTTGTGTGATGGGCCGGGCTCGGGCTCAATTTTTAGGCCTGACGATCGGGCCGGGCCGGGCTCGGGCCTGGGGTTTTTGCGACGGGCTTTGGTAGGCCCGACCTGAAGGCCGGCGCGGCCTGGCAGATGGCCAGGTCTAGGGGTGGCTAATATTTTTCATGCTAGATGTGTTATTCTCAAGATGAGTGTTTATTCACTTGTCATTGCACGAGAGTATGGCAGTAATAGGGATCCCAGTCCCGAAATGAAAAAAAAATTACTTTATGTTGTCAAATAATAAATTCCTTGGGAAGTGTTGGTATGGAGGGAAACCGTGGATACGACTAGCCATGGCTTGTGAAAGTTTGGTGGAAAAAGGAATAAACTTTATTTTATGTTTGGGAACTGCCTATGATATATCTAGCATGGAAAGTGTTGGGAACTATAAGTCGTTCTCGTTGACGAGAAACGCATGCCACCCAAAATAATTTTATCTCTCAATTTAAGCTTTGAGCTCTAACACCTCTACAAATTCCTACTTCCCTCTGCGAAGTGCCTATCTTTTACTTTATGCAATTTTTATTTTTATTTGAGTCTCCATCTTCTCTTCTAAAGCACCAACTACAAAACACCATTATCACACTTGAGCATTGTATGTAGCTAATATTCAGATGTGTTGTATGAATGGATCAATGGTTGAGCATGGTGGGCTAGGTATAACTTTCTTTATTATTGATATTTTGAAAGACATGGTTGTTTGTTAATATGCTTGAGTATTAAAGTCCTCATGTAAAAAAACTAGACTATTGTTTTGAACCGTATAAAAGTCCAAATGTCAATGCTATAAAAAAAGAATATGTGATGAACATGATAGGCAGCATTCCACATCAAAAATTCTGTTTTTATCATTTACCTACTCGAGGACGAGTACGAATTAAGCTTGGGGATGTTGATACGTCTCCAACATATCACTGTTTTTTGCTTGTTTTTTACATCGCAAAAAATCAATATCAAACAAAGTCCAAATGCAGCGAAATTTTTTGTGGATTTTTTTGGACCAGAATACATCAAATGGGTTAGAGAAGCACCTTGGGGGGGGGGTGCCCCAAGGAGGGCACAACCCACCAGGGCGCGCCACGCCTGGGCCCCCAGGCGCGCCCAAGTTGGTTGTGCCCACCTCAGTGGCCTCCCGCACCACCTCTTCTCTCTATTAATACTCCAATATTCCAAAAATCCTAGAGGAGTCGACAAAATTTTGTTCCAGCCACCGCAAGTTCCACAACCACGAGATCCAATCTAGAGCCCTTTTCCGGCACTCTGCCAGAGGGGAACACAATCACAGAGGGGTTCATCATCCTCATTGGTGCCTCTCCGATGATGCGTGAGTAGTTTACCACAGACCTACGGGTCCGTAGGCAGTAGCTAGATGGCTTCTTCTCTCTTTGTATCTCAATACAATGGTCTCTTGGAGATCTATTTGATGTAATGATTTTTGCGGTGTGTTTGTTTGGATCCGATGAATTGTGAGTTTATGATCAAATTTGCCTTGATTTAATATCCATTCTTTACTATTATAGCCTCGTATTTCTTCTCCGATATTTGGGTTTTGCTTGGCCAACTTGATCTATTTATCTTGCAATGGGAAGAGGTGTTTTGTAATGGGTTTGATCTTGCGGTGTCCTTTCCTAGTGACAGAAGGGGCAGCAAGGCACACATGTATCGTTGCTATCAAGGATGAAAAGACGGGGTCTATTCCTACATGAATAGATCTTGTCTACATCATGTCATCGTTCTTATTGCATTACTCCATTTTTCCAAGAACTTAATACACTAGATGCATCTAGAATAGCGGTCGATGTGTGGAGTAATAGTAGTAGATGAAGGTAGGAGTCGGTCTACTAATCTTGGACGTGATGCCTATATACATGATCATTGTCTTGGATACCGTCATAATTATTTGATTTTCTATCAATTGCCCAATAGTTATTTGTCTACCCATCGTATGCTATTTTCTCGAGAGAAGCTACTAGTGAATTCTACGGCCCCCAGGTCTATTTTCCAATCATATACTTTCAGATCTATATTGCCATTTGCCTTTTTTTATTTGCAACTTTTATTTTAAGATCTATATTATCAAAAACCCAAAAATACCTTGTTGCGTTTTATTTTCTTTTATTCGCATCTTTCAATCTACTACAATTTTATCCTATCCTTACGTCACCTTTTGGCATCGTTACCCGGAAGGGATTGACAACCCCTTTAACGCGTCGGGTTGCAAGTATTTGTTCTTTGTGTGGAGGTACCATTTACATAGTATTGCTTGGTTCTCCTACTGGTTCGATAACCTTGGTCTCGTCACTGAGTAAAATACCTTACCGCTGCAGTGTTGCAGCATCCCTTATTCCTTGGGGAAATACCGACGCATCTCAAGCGACATCAGGGACCGATTTGGACCCAAATGTTTAATTCTATGATTAGATTTTATCTTAATACTTTTCTCGTAGTTGCAGATTCTTGCGAGGGGGTTAATCATAAGTAGGTGGTTTGTTAAAGTAAGAACAACACCTAAGCATCGGTCCACCCACATATCAAATTATCGAAGTAACGAACACGAATCAAACCAATATGATGAAAGTGACTAGATGAAATTCCCGTGTGCCCTCAAGAACACTTTGCTTATCATAAGAAACCATTTTAGCCTGTCCTTTGCCACAAAAGGATTGGGCTACCTTGCTACATAGTACTTTCCATTACCGTTACTCGCTCATTTAAATTATCTTGTTATCAAACTATCTGTTACCGACAATTTTAGTGCTTGCAGACATTACCTTGCTGAAAACACTTGTCATTTACTTCTGCACCTCTTTGGGTTTGACACTCTTACTTATCGAAAGGACTATGATTGATCCCCAATATTTGTGGGTCAATGGTGGCGATTCTCGTGTGCAGTTTGCAGGAGGAGCAGGAGGAGGCGCAACGCCGCCGCCGGGAGGAGGGGGTCAACGATGTCCTAATCGAGCAGGGCCTCGCCTGGGCGCGGGAGTTAGAGGATAAGGGGGAGGCGTGGCGCCGCGAAGCCAAAGTGCAGGACTCCATGTACATCGACCTCACCTCGAACGACGACGACGAGTGATCGCCGCCGCACTTGCAGGGCTCCGGTGTGCCCCATTTTTTACCAGTTTAGGGTTAGGGCGACGCGCAATATGTAATCAATGAACTACATGTATGAATGTATGAATGATCATGTCTACTATTTCTTGTTCATCTCTCGCGCGAAACATTTGTTTCAAATAAGGTTTCTGCTTTGTCGCAACCCAATTCACCCCGTATTAAAGGGCAAACGTGAATCGTAAACCCCTTATAAGGGCTAGTCCTATAAGGGGTCTGCTAGAGATGCTATTATCCTAGTATATATGGTAAAACATTACAGGGTTCGCTTGACCTATTCTTGGGTTGGCCTGCAAGGCCAGTACTCTCGCCTTCCATCTGGACCAGGCTGCCAACCCACAGTTTGAAATGGAGATGTCATGGTACAATGGTCGTGCTAACGAACTCAAAAAAGGAAAACGCTGATGAACTGGTGGTACAAATTTTTGACAGGAACCTCAAGAAGAGCATGAGGAGGAGGCAATGTTGATTTGTGCCTGATTGTGAGGAGCAACACACTGCATAAGGTGAGAAACATGAAAAACTGGATGAAAATTCGGCGAGAAGAAGGAAGACCCAAATGGTATGTCAATTCTTCAATCTTTCCAGCAAGAATATATGACCCATAATACTTGAAGGGTAATTTATGATTAAACATAGGGTAAAGCTGTAACTTCAGAAACACCTGATCCCCAACTACTTAATGTCTTTAAGTTTTGTTTTTATCGACTTGAGATTTCATATGTTGTTTAGCTCTAAATAAATGATGCCTAACTAAATCAAGGATAAGGGCTCTATGTTCCAACCAATCAGTAATATTAGTAGGAGCCACAACACGAGTGCTAGAAATACCAAATTGCTTAGGAGCATGGCCATAATTTTTTTCAAAAGGAGTTTTATCTAGAGAAGAATGCCAATTTGTATTATACGAAAACTCATAGACGGATAACCATCTGGGTCATTTGTGTTAGTGAGCACTAATGAAACATCTGAGATAACATTTCACTTGTTGATTGACTTTTTCAATCTGACCATCACTCTCAGGATGATTAATTGTGCTCATTTTTAACTCACTACCAATACTTTTCACCAAAACTTTCTAAAATATATCAATGAAAATAGGATATCTATCCGAAACAATGGATTGAGGCATGTTGTGCAACTTGTAGATATTATTAGTGCATAGTTATGCTACCTTCAGAGCATTAAAAGGATGTTGAAGTGGAATGAAATGCCCATATTTTGTAAAATTTTCATTGACAACTAGAATATAATTATATCTGCCAGAAGCTGGTAAACCACTAATGTAATCCATTGCGACCATCTCCAGAGCTTTTTTTGGAACATGTAAAGGACAAAGAAGTCCATGATAATATACCCTTTTAGATTTTGGTTGTTGATAATTGATGCAAGATTTAGGATAATCCCTGATAAATTTCTTCATACCAATCCAACATAATAATGCATGAGTTCTATGATAAGTAACATGAAAACCAGGATGGCCACCCAAAGGACTGTCATCAATTTCTCTTGCGATGTTTGCAATGAGAAAGAATTCCAAGCTAGATTTTATCCTTGTACTTAATAATGCCAGTGTGTATAGTATAATACTTTCTGGAACTAGAAGAAGTACTCAACTGTTGCGGTAGTTCTTAGGATTTACTACCTCCCGAGTAGCTAGCCACAATACCTTGAAACCAACTTGGAGTAACACAAGTCAGAGATAAAACCTGAGAATCAATGAGTCACTCTATACAAGGCATTCTTCCTTGTCTCGTCATCGATGGTGGTTTTCCTCTCCCGCTTCCGCACGACATTCTTGTTCATCTGCACGATGCCCTTCTCACATCCGTATGAAGAACTTGCTTTTGATCTTGGCGTTTTCTCTATCTCGGGGAGGAGTCTAGGGGCGTAAGGACCATGCATGTCGTAATGCAGGAAATGGAGAACAAGAGGCTCGACGCGAATGCGAGGAGGAAGATGGAGGCGGAATGGGGAATCTTCCCCCTCCCTCCCATCTCTCTTATGGGAATAACGGTAAACCCTGGAAATAGAGGCGCCATGACGTGACACACATCCTGCCTCCTATCGAGTTACCGCACCTCGAGACGTGGGCGCATGAATCCAGGCGCTCTCGTCATGATGAGAGGAACCCAACATGCTCTTAATACACATTGACAAGACGGCGTGTGTCGGTGTCAAAACCGGCAGATCTCGGGATAGGTGTCCTGACCTGTGGATCATGGATCGTTGGGTAAAAGGAGACATGGGATACGATGTTTACCCAGGTTCGGGCCCTCTCTATCGAGGTAATACCCTACTTTCTGCTTGATTGATCTTGATGAATATAGAGATTACAAGAGTTGATCTACCTCGAGATCATATGTTGAGGTCTAAAAGGTAAGGTTGTGATGAATAATAATGTTCTAGCATATCCCTATCCACTAGCCTAGCATCGGCTTATATAATGTACCAGAGGCCTAGGATAACAAGAGTCCTAGTCAAATACGCAGGTGGGGAGGAGTCCTTGTCTTGATCACCAAGTCTTGTGGAATCTTCCTTGTGTATACACCGGCCGTCCAAATTGGCCCATGAGTTAATGGCCATGGGATTCCTCGGCCCAATCCACCTGATCGGGAGACGACGTGGTGAGTACCCTCTAATCTAGGACACCGTCAGTAGCCCCCTGAACTGGTCTTCAAGTTGGGGATGCTCCTCGGTTCTTCAGAACTGTTCTTCATCTTCGGTCGTCGGTCTTGTAAACTAGTGTTGGGGAACATAGTATTTCAAAATTTTCCTACGATCATGCAAGATCTATCTAGGGGAAGCATATCAACGAGCGGGGAGAGTGTGTCTACGTACCCTTCTAGACCGAAAGCGGAAGCGTCTAGTGACGCGGTTGATGTAGTCGAACGTCTTCGCGATCCAACCGATCGAAGCACCGAACGCATGGCACCTTCGCGTTCAGCACACATTCATGTCGATGACGTCCCACGAGCTCTTGATCTAGTTGAGCGTCACGGGAGAGGTTTGTCATCACGACGGCGTGGTGACAGTGATGATGAGGCTACCGGCGCAGGGCTTCGCCTAAGCACTTCAACGATATGACCGAGGTGTGTATCTGTGGAGAGGGGAAGGAAGGGAGAGGAGGAGAAGGAAAGAGGGGGCCGGCCCCCCTTGCTCTAAACCAATTCGGTTTTGGACTTGGGGGGCACGCCCCACACTCCCCTTGCTGCCCTCTATTTCCACTAAGGCCCATGTAGGCCCATTAATCCCCTGGGGGTTCAAGTAACCTCCCGGTACTCCGGTATTTATCTGATAACCCCCGGAACTCATCCGGTGTCTGAATATAACCTTACAATATATGAATCTTTATGTCTCGGACATTCCAAGATTCCTCGTCATGTCTGTGATCACATCCGGGACTCCGAACTACCTTCGGTACATCAAAACACATAAATTCATAATACCGATCGTCATCGAACGTTAAGCGTGCGGACCCTATGGGTTCGAGAACTATGTAGACATGACCGAGACTCATCTCTGGTCCATAACCAACAGTGGAACCTGGATGCTCATATTGGCTCCTACATATTCTATGAAGATCTTTATCTGTCAAACCTCATAACAACATACATTGTTCCCTTTGTCATCGGTATGTTACTTGCCCAAGATTCGATCGTCGGTATCATCATACCTAGTTCAATCTCGTTACCGTCAAGTCTCTTTACTCGTTCTGTAATACATCATCTCGTGACTAACTCATTAGCCATTTGCTTGGAAGGCTTATTATGATGTGTATTACGGAGAGGGCCCAGAGATACCTCTCCGACACTCGGAGTGACAAATCCTATTCTCGATCTATGCCAACACCACAAACACCTTCGGAGACACCTGTAGAGCATCTTTGTAATCACCCAGTTACGTTGTGACGTTTGATAGCACACAAGGTGTTCCTCCGGTATTCGGGAGTTGCATAATCGCATAGTCATAGGAACATGTATAAGTCATGAAGAAAGCAATAGCAGTAAAACTAAACGATCAAGTTGCTAAGCTAACGGATGGGTCTTGTTCATCACATCATTCTTCTAATGATGTGATCCCGTCGATCAAATGACAACTCATGTCTATGGCTAGGAAACATAACCATCTTTGATCAATGAGCACACTCTGTTTTGTCTATGTATTCACACATGTACTAAGTTTCCGGTTAATACAATTCTAGCATGAATAATAAACATTTATCATGATATAAGGAAATAACAACTTTATTATTGCCTCTAGGGCATATTTCCTTCAGTCTCCCACTTGAACTGGAGTCAATAATCTGGATTACATAGTAATGATTCTAACACCCATGGTGTCTTGGTGCTTATCATGTTTTGCTCGTGGAAGAGGCTTAGTCAACGGGTCTGCGACATTTAGATCCGTATGTATCTTGCAATTTTCTATGTATCCCTCCTTAACTTGATCGCGGATGGAATTGAAGCATCTCTTCATGTGCTTGGTTCTCTTGTGAAACCTGGATTCCTTCGCCAAGGCTATTGCTCCAGTGTTGTCACAAAAGATTTTCATTAGACCCGATGCACTAGGTATTACACCTAGATCGGAGATGAACTCCTTCATCCAGACTCCTTCATTTGCTGCTTCCGAAGCAGTTATATACTCCGCTTCACACGTAGATCCTGGCACGACACTCTGCTTGGAACTGCACCAACTGACAGCTCCACCATTCAGTAAAAATACATATCCGGTTTGTGACTTAAGAGTCATCCGGATCAGTCTCAAAGCTTAAATCGACGTAACCATTTACAACGAGCTTTTTTTCACCTCCATAGAGAAACATATCCTTAGTCCTTTTCAGGTACTTCAGGGTGTTCTTGATCACTGTCTAGTGATCCACACCTAGATTACTTTGGTACCTCCCTGCTAAACTTATAGCATGGCACACATCAGGTCTGGTACACAACATTGAATACATGATAGATCCTATGGCTGAGGCATAGGGAATGACTTTCATTTTCTCTCTATCTTCTGCAGTGGTCGGGCATTGAGTCTTACTCAACTTCACACCTTGTAATACAGGCAAGAACCCTTTCTATGACTGATCCATTTTGAACTTGTTCAAAACTTTATCAAGGTATGTGCTTTGTGAAAGTCCAATTAAGAATTTTGATCTATCTCTATAGATCTTGATGCCTAATATATAAGCAACTTCACCGAGGTATTTCATTGAAAAATTCTTATTCAAGTGTCCTTTTAAGCCATCGATAAATTCAATATAATTTCCAATCAATAATATGTCATCTACATATAATACTAGAAGTGCTATAGAGCTCACACTCACTTTCTTGTAAATACATGCTTCTCCCAAAATCTGTATAAAACCATATGCTTTGATCACCTCATCAAAGCGTATATTCCAACTCCGAGATGCTTGCACCAGTCCATAGATGGATCGCTGGAGCTTGCACACATTGTTAGTACCTTTAGGATCGACAAAACCTTCTGGTTGCATCATATACAACTCCTCTTCGATGTATCCATTAAGGAATGCAGTTTTGACATCCATTTGCCAGATTTCATAATCATAAAATGCGGCAATTTCTAACATGATTCGGACAGATTTAAGCATCGCTACGGGTGAGAAAGTCTTATCGTAGTCAACTCCTTGAACTTGTCGAAAACCTTTCGCAACAAGTCGAGCTTTTTAGACAGTAACATTACCATCGGCGTTTATCTTCCTCCTGAGGATTCATTTATTTTCAATGGATTGCCGATCATCGGGCAAGTCAACCAAAGTCCATACTTTGTTCTCATACATGGATCCCATCTCAGATTTCATGGCCTCAAGTCATTTTGCGGAATCTGGGCTCATCATCGCTTCCTCATAGTTCGTAGGTTCATCATGGTCTAGTAACATGACTTCCAGAACTAGGTTACCATACCATTCTGGCGCGGAATGTATTCTGATTGACATACGAGGTTCAGTAGTAACTTGATCCCAAGTTTCATGATCATCATCATTAGGTTCCTCACTGATTGGTGTAGGAATCACTGGAACAAGTTTCTGTGATGTACTACTTTCCAATACGGGAGAAGGTACAATTACCTCATCAAGTTCCACTTTCCTCCCACCCACTTCTTTGGAGAGAAACTCCTTCTCTAGAAAGGATCCATTCTTAGCAACGAATATCTTGCCTTCGGATCTGTGAAAGAAGGTGTACCCAACAGTTTACTTTGGGTATCCTATGAAGACACATTTCTCTGACTTGGGTTCGAGCTTATCAGGTTGAAGCTTTTTCACATAAGCATCACAGCCCCAAACTTTAAGAAACGACAACTTTGGTTTCTTGCCAAACCACATTTCATAAGGCGTCGTCTCAACGGATTTAGATAGTGCCCTATTTAACGCGAATGCAGCTGTCTCTAAAGCATAACCCCAAAACGATAGTTGTAAATCGGTAAGAGACATCATAGATCGCACCATATCTAATAAAGTACGGTTACGTTATTCGGACACACCATTACGCTGTGGTGTTTCGGGTGGCGTGAGTTGTGAAACTATTCCACATTGTTTTAAATGAAGACCAATCTCGTAACTCAAATATTTGCCTCCACGATCAGATTGAAGAAACTTTATTTTCTTGATATGATGATTCTCTACTTCACTCTGAAATTCTTTGAACTTTTCAAATGTTTCAGACTTGTGCTTCATTAAGTAGATATACCCATATTTGCTCAAATCATCAGTGAAGGTCAGAAAATAACGATACCCGCCGTGAACATCAACACTCATCCGTCCACATACATCAGTATGTATGATTTCCAACAAATCAGTTGCTCGCTCCATTGTTCCTGAGAACGGAGTTTTAGTCATCTTGCCCATGAGGCATGGTTCGCAAGCACCAAGTGATTCATAATCAAGTGATTCCAAAAGTCCATCTGCATGGAGTTTCTTCATGCGCTTTATACCAATAAGACCTAAATGACAGTGCCACAAATAAGTTTTACTATCATTATCAACCTTGCATCTTTTGGCTTCAATAATATGAATATGTGTATCACTACGATCGAGATCTAAGAAGAATAGACCACTCTTCAAGGGTGCATGACCATAAAAGATATTACTCATAAAAATAGAACAACCATTATTCTCTGATTTAAATGAATAACCATCTCGAAACAAACAAGATCTAGATATAATGTTCATGCTCAACGTTGGCACCAAATAACAATTATTCATGTCTTAAACTAACCCCGAAGGTAGATGTAGAGGTAGCGTGCCGACGGCGATCACATCGACTTTGGAACCATTTCGCACGCGCATTGTCACCTCGTCCTTAGCTAATCTTCGTTAATCCGTAGCCCCTGTTTCGGGTTACAAATATTAGCAACCGAACCAGTATCAAATACCCAGGTGCTACTACGAGCACTAGTAAGGTACACATCAATAACATGTATATCAAATATACCTTTGTTCACTTTGCCATCCTTCTTATCCGCCAAATACATGGGGCAGTTCCGCTTCCAGTGTCCAGTCCCTTTGCAGTAGAAGCACTCAGTTTCAGGCTTGGCTCCAGACTTGGGTTTCTTCATGGGAGTAGCAACTGTCTTGCTATTCTTCTTGAAGTCCCCTTCTTTCCCTTTCCCTTTCTCTTGAAACTAGTGGTTTTGTTAACCATCAACACTTGATGCTCCTTTTTGATATATACCTTCGCAGCTTTGAGCATAGCGAAGAGCTCAAGAATTGTCTTTTGCATCCCTTGCATATTAAAGTTCATCATGAAGCCTTTATAGCTTGGTGGCAGTGAATGAAGAACTCTATCAATAACACTATCTTCGTCAACTTTGCAACCAAGTTGAGTCATATGATTGTAGTACCCAGACATTCTGAGCAAGTGTTCACTGATAGAACTGTTCTCCTGCATCTTGCAGCTATAGAACTTATTGGAGACTTCATATCGCTCAACTCGGGCATTTGCTTGAAATATTAACTTCAACTCTTGGAACATCTCATATGCTCCATGACGTTCAAAACGTCTTTGAAGTCTCGATTCTAAGCCGTAAAGCATGGCACACTAAACTATCGAGTAGTCATCAGAACGAGCTTGCCAGATGTTCATAACGTCCGATGTTGCTCCTGCAGCAGGCCTGTCACCTAGCGGTGCTTCCAGGACATAATTTTTCTGTGTACCAATGAGGATAATCCTCAAGTTACGGACCCAGTCCGTGTAGTTGCTACCATCATCTTTCAACTTAGCTTTCTCTAGGAACACATTAAAATTCAAGGGAACGGTAGGACGGGCCATTGATCTACAACAACATAGATATGCAAAAACTATAAGGACTAAGTTCATGATAAATTAAAGTTCAATTAATCATATTACTAAAGAACTCCCACTTACATAGACATCCGTCTAGTTATCTAAATGATCACGTGATCCAAATCAACTAAATCATGTCTGATCATCACGTGAGATGGAGTAGTTTTCAATGGTGAACATCTTATGTTGATCATATCTACTATATGATTCACGCTCGACCTTTCGGTCTCCAGTGTTTCGAGGCCATGCATGTACATGCTAGGCTCGTCAAGTTTAACCCGAGTATTTTGCATGTGCAAAACTATCTTACACCCGTTGTATTTGAACGTAGAGCTTATCACACCCGATCATCACGTGGTGTCTCGGCACGACGAACTTTCGCAACGGTGCATACTCAGGGAGAACACGTATACCATGAAATTTAGTAAGGGATCATCTTATAATGCTACCACCGTACTAAGCAAAATAAGAAGCATAATAAGATAAACATCACATGCAATCAAAATATGTGACATGATATGGCCATCATCATCTTGTGCTTTCGATCTCCATCTCCAATGCATCATCATGATCTCCATCGTCACCAGCTAGACACCATGATCTTCATCGTAGCGTCGTGGTCGTCTCGCCAACTATTGCTACTACTACTATCGCTAACTCATAGTGATGAAGTAAATCAATTACATGGCCTTCACAATTCATACAATAAAGAGACAACCATAAGGCTCATGCCGGTTGCCGATAATTTACAAAACATGATCATCTCATACAATAACGTATAACTCATCACGTCTTGAACATATCACATCACAACATGCCCTGCAAAAACAAGTTAGACGTCATCTAGTTTGTTGTTGCAAGTTTTACGTGGCTGCTACGGGCTTAGCAAGAACCGTTCTAACCTACGCATACAGAACCACAATGATTTTTCGTCAAGTGTGTTGTTTTAACCTTCACAAGGACCGGGCGTAGCCACACTCGATTTAACTAAAGCGAGAGAGACAGACACTTGCCGGTCACCTTTAAGCAACGAGTGCTCGGAACGGTGAAACCAGTCTCGCGTAAGCGTACGCGTAATGTCGGTCTGGGCCGCTTCATCTCACAATACCGTCGAATCAAAGTATGACATGCTGGTAAGCAGTATTACTATTATCGCCCACAACTCATTGTGTTCTACTCGTGCATATCATCTACGCATAGACCTGGCTCATGATGCCACTATTGGGGAACGTAGTCTTTCAAAATTTTCTTACGATCACGCAAGATCTATCTAGGAGAAGCATAGCAACGAGCGGGGAGAGTGTGTCTACGTACCCTTGTAGACCGAAAGCGGAAGCGTCTAGTGACGTGGTTGATGTAGTCGAACATCTTCGCGATCCAACCAATCCAAGCACTGAACATCTGGCACCTCCGCGTTCAGCACACGTTCAGCTCGATGACGTCCCACGAGCTCTTGATCCAGTTGAGCGTCACGGGAGAGTTTTGTCAGCACGACGGCGTGGTGACGGTGATGATGACGCTACAGGCGCAGGGCTTTGCCTAAGCACTGCAACGATATGACCGATGTGTGTATCTGTGGAGAGGGGCAGCGCACACGGCTAAAATCAACTTGTGAGTTTATGGGGTGCCCCCTCCCCGCTTATATAAAGGAGGGAGGGGAGGAGGAGGCGGCCGGCCTAGGGGGTGCGCCATGAGGGGAGTCCTACTCTCACTAGTAGTAGGAATCCTCCTTTCCTAGTAGGAGTAGGAGAGGGGAAGGAAGGGAGAGGAGGAGAAGGAAAGGG
>LR738716.1:33025716-33054292 GCA_902687465.1 Secale cereale | reverse complement strand
GGCTGGCAACCCACAAGTGTAGGGGATCGCAACAGTTTTTGAGGGTAAAGTATTCAACCCAAATTTATTGATTCGACACAAGGGGAGCCAAAGAATACTCTTAAGTATTAGCAGCTGAGTTGTCAGTTCAACCACACCTGGAAACTTAGTATGTGCAACAAGGTGATTTAGTAGCAAGGTAATATGGAAATAGTGGTAACATCAATAAAAGTAACGATAGTGTTTTTGTAGTTTTTGTAATAGTAGTAGCAGAAAAGTAAATAAGCAACAAGCAATATGTGAAAAGCTCGTAGGCATTGGATCAGTGATGGGGAATTATGTCGGATGCGATTCATCATGTAAAAGTTATAACCTAGGGTGACACAGAACTAGCTCCAGTTCATCAATGTAATGTAGGCATGTATTCCAAATATAGTCATATGTGCTTATGGAAAAGAACTTGCATGACATCTTTTGTCCTACCCTCCCGCGGCAGTGGAGTCCTAGTGGAAACTAAGGGCTATTAAGGCCTCCTTTCAATAGAGTACCGAACCAAAGCATTAACACATAGTGAATACATGAACTCCTCAAACTACGGTCATCACCGGGAGTGGTCCCGATTATTGTCACTTTGGGGTTGCTGGATCATAACACATAGTAGGTGACTATTGACTTGCAAGATAGGATCAAGAACACACATATATCCATGAAAACATATTAGGTTTAGATCTGAAATCATGGCACTCGGGCCCTAGTGACAAGCATTAAGCAAAGCAAAGTCATAGCAACATCAATCTTAGAACATAGTGGATACTAGGGATCAAACCCTAACAAAACTAACTCCATTACATGGTAAATCTCATCCAACCCATCACCGTCCAGCAAGCCTACGATGGAATTATTCATGCACGGCGGTGAGCATCATGGAATTGGTGATGGAGGAAGGTTGATGATGATTATGGCGAGGATCTCCACTCTCCGGAGCCCCGAACGGACTCCAGATCAGCCCCCCGAGAGAGATTAGGGCTTGGCGGCGGCTCCGTATCGTAAAATGCGATAATTCTTCCTCTCTGATTTTTTTTCTCCCCAAAAGTGAATATATGGAGTCCGGGGGTACGTCGGTGGAGCAACAGGGGGCCCACGAGGCAGGGGCGCGCCCAGGGGGAGGGGCGCGCCCCCCACACTCGTGGACAGGGTGTGGCCCCCTGGCTTGGATCTTCCCGCATATATTGTTTATATTTTCCAAAATAATTCTCCGTGGATATTCAGGTCATTACGAGGACTTTTTATTTCTGCACAAAAGCAACACCATGGCAATTCTACTGAAAACAGGTTCAGTCCGGGTTAGTTCCATTCAAATCATGCAAGTTAGAGTCCAAAACAAGGGCAAAAATGATTGGAAAAGTAGATACGTTGGAGACGTTTCAACTCCCCCAAGCTTCAACCTTTGCTTGTCCTCATGCAATTCAGTTGATAAACTGAAAGTGATAAAGAAAAAGTTTGACAAACTCTGTTTGCTCTTGTTGGTGTAAACATGTAAAGCCAGCATTCAAGTTTTCAGCAAGATCATGAGCTAACCACATTCACAATAACTTCCAGGTCTCATGTCTACTCATATCAATGGCATAATCAACTAGCGAGCAATAATAATAAACCTCAGATGACAACACTTTCTCAAAACAATCATAATATGATATAATCATATGGTATCTCGCTAGCCCTTTCTGAGACTGCAAAACATAAATACAGAGCACCTTTAAAGATCAAGGACTGACTAGACATTGTAATTCATGGTAAAAGAGATCCAGTCACGATCATACTCAATGCAAATTAATAGTAATACATGCAAATGACAGAGGTGATCTCCAACTGGTGCTCTATAATAAAAGGATGATGTCTCAACATAAAAGTAAATAGATAGGCCCTTCACAGAGGGAAGTAGGTATTTGTAGAGGTGCCAGAGCTCGGTTTTTAAACAGAGATGACTAATATTTTGAGCGGTATACTCTCATTGTCAACATAACAACCAAGAATCTCGATATCTTCCATGCTACACACATTATAGGCGGTTCCCAAACAGAATGGTAAAGTTTATACTCCCCCAACCACCAACAAGCACACTCCACGGCTAGCCCGAAACAACGGGTACCGTCCAAACCAGCAACAGCCATGGGGGAGTTTTATTTATTTATTATGATTTGAGCATGGGACTGGGCATCCCGGTTACCAGCCATTTTCTCATGAATGATGAGCGGAGTCCACTCATCATGAGAATAACCCACCTAGCATGGAAGATATAGACATCCCTAGTTGATACATGGGCTGTTCGAGCATACAAAACAGAATTTTATTTGAAGGTTTAGAGTTTGGCACATACAAATTTACTTGGAACGACAGGTAAATACCGCATATGGAAGGTATGGTGGACCCATGTGGAATAACCTTGGGGTTTATGGAAGTGGATGCACAAGCAGTATTCCCGCTTAGTACAAGTGAAGGCTAGAAAGAGACTGGGAAGCGACCATCTAGAGACCGACAACAGTCATGAACATGCATTAAAATTAATCAACAATGAATGCAAGCATGAGTAGGATATAAATCACCACGAACATAAATATCGTGGAGGCTATGTTGATTTTGTTTCAACTACATGCATGAACATGTGCCAAGTCAAACCGCTTGAATCGTTCAAAGGAGGATACCACCCTATCATACCACATCATAACCATTTTAATAGCATGTTGGCACGCATGGTAAACCATTATAAACTCCTAGATAATTAAGCATGGCATGAGCAACTATAATATCTAATTTTCATTGCAAGCATGTTTCATTCATAATAGGCTGAATCAGGAACGATGAACTATTCATATTTACAAATACAAGATATGTCGAGTTCATACCAGCTTCTCTCATCTCAAACAGTTCATCATATATTGTCATTATTGCCTTTCACTCGCGGTGAACATCATGGAATTGGTGATGGAGGAAGGTTGATGATGATGACGGTGACGATCTCCACTCTCCGGAGCCCCGAACGGACTCCAGATCAGCCCTCTCGAGAGAGATTAGGGCTTGGCGGCGGCTCCGTATCGTAAAACGGGATGAATCCTTCTCTCTGATTTTTTCTCTCCCCGAAAGTGAATATATGGAGTTGGAGTCGGGGTCGGTGGAGCCTCAGGGGGCCCCACCCACGTGGACAAGGTGTGGGTCCCATGGTCTTGATTCTTTCGCCAGTATTTTTTATATATTCCAAAAATATTCTCCGTTGATTTTTCAGGTCATTCCAAGAACTTTTATTTCTGCACAAAAATAACACCATGGTAATTCTGCTGAAAACAACATTAGTCCAGGTTAGTTCCATTCAAATCATGCAAGTTAGAGTCCAAAACAAGGGAAAAAGTGTTTGGAAAAGTAGATACGTTGGAGACGTATCAACTCCCCCAAGCTTAAACCTTTGCTTGTCCTCAAGCAATTCAGTTGACAAACTGAAAGTGATAAAGAAAAACTTTTATGAACTCTGTTTGCTCTTGTTGTTGCAAATATGTAAAGCCATCATTCAAGTTTTCAGCAAATATTATGAACTAACCACATTCACAATAACTTTCAGGTCTCATATTTACTCATATCAAGGGCATAATCAACTAGCGAGCAATAATAATAAACCTCGGATGATAGCACTTTCTCAAAACAATCATAATATGGTATAACAAGATGGTATCTTGCTAGCCCTTTCTGAGACCGCAAAACATAAATGCAGAGCACCTCTGAAGATCAAGGATTGACTAGACATTGTAATTCATGGTAAAAGAGATCCAGTCACAGTCATACTCAATGTAAATTAATAGCAATGCATGCAAATGATAGCGGCGCTCTCCAACTAGTGCTTTTTAATAAGAGGATGATGACTCAACATAAAAATAAATAGATAGGCCCTTCGCAGAGGGAAGCAGGGATTTGTAGAGGTGCCAGAGCTCGAGTTTTGAAATAGAGAAGAAGAATATTTTGAGCGGTATACTTTCATTGTCAAAATAACAACCAAGAGATCTCGATATCTTCCATGCTACACACATTATAGGTGGTTCCCAAATAGAATGGTAAAGTTTATACTCCCCCACCACCAACAAGCACACTCCACGGCTGGCCCGAAACTACGAGTACCGTCCATACCAACAACAGTCCTGGGGGTGTTTTGTTTAATTATTTTGATTTGAATTAAGCATGGGACTGGGCATCTCAGTTACCGTCCATTTTCTCGTGAATGATGAGCGGAGTCCACTCATCGTGAGAATAAGCCACGTAGCATGGAAGATATAGACAACCCTAGTTGATACATGAGTTGTTCGAGCATACAAAACATAATTTCATTAGAAGGTTTAGAGTTTGGCACATACGAATTTACTTGGAACGACAGGTAAATACCGCATATAGGAAGGTATGGTGGACTCACATGGAATAACTTTGGGGTTTATGGAAGTGGATGCACAAGCAGTATTCCCGCTTAGTAAAAGTGAAGGCTAGAAAGAGACTGGGAAGCGACCAACTAGAGAGCGACAACAGTCATGAACATGCATTAAAATTAATCAATAGTGAATGCAAACATGAGTAGGATATAAATCACCATGAACATAAATATTGTGAAGGCTATGTTGATTTTGTTTCAACTACATGCATGAACATGTGCCAAGTCAGACCACTTGAATCATTCAAAGGAGGATACCACCCTATCATACCACATCACAACCATTTTGATATCATGTTAGCACGCAAGATAGACCATTATAAACTCCTAGCTAATTAAGCATGGCATAAGCAGCTATGATCTCTAATTGTCATTGGAAACATGTTTCATTCATAACAAGCTGAATCAGGAACGATGAACTATCATATTTACAAAAACAATAGAGGTCGAGTTCATACCAGCTTTTCTCATCTCAATTAGTTCATCATTATTGCCTTTCACTCGCACGACCGAGCAGTGTGGATAATAATAATAATGCATGTGTATTGGACTAAGCTGGAATCTACGAGCATTTAATACAAGAGAGAAGACAAAGTAATATGGCTCATGGTTAAATCAACAATAAAGCATATGAGAGCCACTAAGCATTTTCAATAATTGTCTTCTACTCTTGACCCCCAAAGAAAAGAAAAGAAACTATTTACATGGGAAAGCTCCCAACAAGCAAAAGAAGAACAATAAATCTTTTTGGGGTTTTTTTTAATTACTACTACTACAGGCAAGGAAAGTAAACTAGCTAAAAGCTACAACTATTTTTTTGTTTTTCTTAAGGTTTTTCTAACACACAAGAAAAAGACTAAGAAAAGAATTGAAACTAGCATGGATAGTACAATGAAATAGTGTGAGCACCGACTACTGGAATAAGTGTGTGAACATGAATGTAATGTCGGTGAGAAACACGTACTCCCTAAGCTTAGGCTTTTGGCCTAAATTGGTCTATGGCCACGGATCGAAGCTACTCTCTCCAGTGTACTGAGAAGTGTCCTCTGGGTGCCACTGGTTGGCAAGCTCATCCGGATCCCACCCATAAACAGACTGACGGTAAGGATCGAGTGGTGGCTCCGGCTCAGGCTCTGAAACTCGTGCCTGGCTCTGGTACTTGTAGAAGGCATCTGACGTAACGAGGTATATGCTTGAAAACATATCAAATAGAGATGGTGCAGGCAAGGTAACAATCTCACAATATTTTTCATCAAACCTCAATTTATAATTAAGCAACTTCTCCTTGTCTTTAACAATAAAATCATGTGCTATCATGCTCTTATAATCTAGATAAATAGGGGCAAGCAATTTTTCTTCCTTCTCCTGATGCCTAATAGGTATTCTAAAATGTTCAGCAAGGCGAGAAGCAAAGATGCCTCCAAAGACGGGACCTTTGGTGTGGTTCAGACTTAATCGTTTAGCAATGACAACACCCAAGCTAAAAGTTATGTCCCGAAACAAAGCATGGGGAAAAATTACAATATCAGGGGCACTAAGATTCCCACTGTTCCCGCGACCAATTAAACATCTACTTGCAAATAAAGCAAAGTAGCACAGAACAGGGAAATGTATACTAGTAATTCTTGCCCCTGAAACTTGCCTAGTTTCCCCTACAGCTATCATGTCAATAAACCCTTCAACATCCTTGCGATGGGGTTCTTCAAGACTACCCGCAAAGGGTATCTTGCATACTTCACAAAATTCAAAGAATGACATCTCCTTAACCTTGTCATATAAATGAAACTCCACTGAAGGTGGTGATTTCTTAGCATGAAAATTAAAGTTTTGCGTAAAAATATTGGTAAGTAAGATACACTGTTCACGCTGGTCGTGGAGGAAGTCGGTGAGGCCTGCATTGTTCGCCAAATAATAAAAGTCTTCGTAAATCCGGGCGGCTTTCATGAACTCGTTACAAGGCCATTCACACGGACGAACTTCTGAAGTGCGAGGAAGATTATATTTGGGTTTCTTATTTTCTTACTTCTTCTTATCCTCTGAACTTTTACTGGAGGAGCCTCTCAACAATCTCTTTATCATTTTCCTCCTCTCAAAATTTCTGAAATTTTTAGTAACTCACAATAAAAGTGATCCAAACTCACCAAGATTGATAGAAACAACTCCTACAAGTGCCTAGAGACTATATCATGCATTAGAACTACTTGGGACCAAAAAAATTGACATGCAAGCTCAAGAACAAGGTCACCGCAGCAGATTTTTTTTGCAATAAATAAAGCACTAGAACAAGAACTAATTGGACCAATGGAGGAGTCACATACCAAGGAACAATCTCCCCAAACAGTTTTGTGAATGGAGCTTTGAGCAAGGAGATCGAAAATGGCAGCAAGATGAGATAGATCTCGTGCTTGAGCTGGATAGTGATTTTTTTGGGAGGAAGAAGAAGTGTATGGGTGCAGGAATAAGTGGAGGGGGGCACGTGGGGCCCATGAGGCAGGGGGCGCGCCCTATGAGGGTAGGCGTGCCCTGGACCCTTCTGGTGAGGTGCTGGCTCCCCTCGTTGTGTTTTCTGTGCCATAGATTCTCAAATATTCTAGAAAAAATCATATTTCATTTTCAGGGCATTTGGAGAACTTTTATTTTCGGGGTATTTTTTTATTGCACAGATAAGTCTGGAAACAGACATAAAATACTATTTTTGCTTTATTTAATCTAATTAACAGAAAGTAAAAGGGGGATATAGAAGGTTGTGCTATCTAGATTCACCCATCTCATGCTCATCAAAAGGAATCCATTAACAAGGTTGATCAGGTCCTGTTAATAAACTCTTTCCGAATAACATGAAACCAGAGAATTTTCGAATAACACTAGGTTACCTCAATGGGGATATGTGTGTCCCCAACAATAAGAATATCATATGTTTACTTGGAAGTAGGAAGAGGAAATTCAAAACCTTCAATAGTGATAGTTGAAATTTTTCCAATAGAATTGATACTGTGGACCTGAGGTTGTTTCCTCAGAAAGTGTACCGTATGGTCATTACCATTGACATGAAAAGTGACATTGCCTTTGTTGCAATCAATAACAGGCCCTGCAGTATTAAAAAAGGGTCTACCAAGGATAATAGACATACTATCGTCCTCGGAAATATCAAGGATAACAAAGTCCATTAGAATAGTAACATTTGCAACTACAACAGGCACATCCTCACAAATACCGACAGGTATAGCAGTTGATTTATCGGCCATTTGCAAAGATATTTTAGTAGGTGTCAACTTACTCAAGTCAAGTCTACGATATAAGGAGAGAGGCATAACACTAACACCGGCTCCAAGATCACATAAAGCAGTTTTAACATAGTTTCCTTTGATGGAGCAAGGTATAGTAGGTACTCCTAGATCTCCTGGTTTCTTAGGTATTCCACCTTTAAAAGTGTAATTGGCAAGCATGGTGGAAATTTCTACTTCAGGTATTTTTCTTTTATTGGTAATAATATCTTTCATATACTTAGCATAAGGGTTTGTTTTAAGCATATCAGTCAAACGCATACGCAAAAAGTGTTGGGGATCGTAGCAGAAATCAAAAAAATTCTACGCATCACCAAGATCAATCTATGGAGTAATCTAGCAACGAGGAAGAGGGGAGTGCATCTACATACCCTTGTAGATCGCTAAGCGGAAGCGTTACAAGAACACGGATGAAGGAGTCATACTTGTAGCGATTCAGATAGCGGTTGATTCCGATCTAAGCGCCGAACAACGGCGCCTCCGCGTTCAACACACGTGCAGCCCGGTGACGTCTCCCACGCCATGATCCAGCAAGGGGAGAAGGGGAGGTTGGGGAAGACTCCGTCCAGCAGCAGCACGAGGGTGTGGTGGTGATGGAGGAGCGTGGCAATCCTACAGGGCTTTGCCAAGCACCGCGGGAGAGGAGGAGGACTTGGGAGAGGGGGAGGGCTGCGCCAGAACTTGGAGTGCTGCTGCCCTCCCACCCCCACGTATATATAGGGGCCAGGGAGAGAGGGGTCGGCCCCCTCAGATCCAATCTGAGGAGGGGGCGACGGCCAGGGGGGTTGCCTTGCCCCCCAAGGCAAGGGGGCGCCCCCCTTAGGGTTTCCCCCCAAACCCAAGGCGCCTTGGGCCCTTGGGGGGCGCACCAGCCCACCGGGGCTGGTTCCCCCCTTCACTTGGTTCACTTGGTCCACCAGCAGGTGGCCCCACCCGGTGGACCCCCGGACACCTTCTGGTGGTCCCGGTACAATACCAGTGACCCTCGAAATCATTCCGGTGACCAAAACGGGACTTCCCATATATAAAAATTTACCTCTGGACCATTCCGGAACTCCTCGTGACGTCCGGATATCATCCGGGACTCCGAACAACATTCGGTATCCACGTACTACATTCCCTACAACCCTAGCATCATCGAACCTTAAGCGTGTAGACCCTACGGGTTCGGGAACCATGCAGACATGACCGAGACAGTTCTCCGTCCAATAACCAATAGCGGGATCTGGATACCCATGTTGGTTCCCACATGTTCCACGATGATCTCATCGGATGAACCACGATGTTAAGGATTCAATCAATCCCGTATACAATTCCCTTTGTCTACCGGTATAGTACTTGCCCGAGATTCGATCGTCGGTATCCCGATACCTTGTTCAATCTCGCTGTCGGCAAGTCTCTTTACTCGTTCCGTAACACATCATCACGTGATCAACTCCTTGATCACATTGTGCACATTATGATGATGTCCTACCGAGTGGGCCCAGAGATACTTCTCCGTCACACGGAGTGACAAATCCGAGTCTCGATTCGTGCCAACCCAACAGACACTTTCGGAGATACCCTTAGTGCACCTTTATAGCCACCCAGTTACGTTGTGACGTTTGGTACACCCAAAGCATTCCTACGGTATCCGGGAGTTGCACAATATCATCGTCTAAGGAAAAGATACTTGACATTTAGAAAAGCTTTAGCATACGAACTACATGATCTTGTGCTAGGCTTAGGATTGGGTCTTGTCCATCACATCATTCTCCTAATTATGTGATCCCGTTATCAACGACATCCAATGTCCATGGTCAGGAAACCGCAACCATCTATTGATCAACGAGCCAGTCAACTAGAGGCTCACTAGGGACATGGTGTTTGTCTATGTATCCATACATGTATCCGAGTTTCCTATCAATACAATTCTAGCATGGATAATAAACAATTATCATGAACAAGGAAATATAATACTAACCAATTTAGTATTGCCTCTAGGGCATATTTCCAACAAAAAGATAGGCCTAATCATTTCAGCAAAGCGCTCAAAATCCTCATCAACCTTTTTCTTGGATGGCTTAGGAGGAAAAGACATGGGTTTCTGAACCCATGGTTCTCTGTCCTTACCGTGTTTCCTAGCAACAAAGTCTCTTTTATCATAATGTTGATTCTTTGATTGTGGGTTATCAACATCAACAACAGGTTCAATCTCTACATCATTATCATTGCTTGGTTGAGCATCATCATGAACATCATCATTAACATTATCACTAGGTTCATGTTCATTACAAGATTGTGTCTCACCATCAGAAACAGATATATCATTGGGATTCTCAGGTGTGTCAGCCACAGGTTCACTAGAAGCATGCAAAGTCCTATCATTTTTCTTTTTCTTCTTCTTAGAAGAACTAGGTGCATCTAAATTAGTTCTCTGAGAATCTTGCTCAATTCTCTTAGGGTGGCCCTCAGGATACAAAGGTTCTTGAGTTACTTTACCACCTCTAGTTGCAACTCTAACAACATAGTCATTATTCTTACTATTTAATTCGTTGAGCAAATCATTCTGAGCCTTAAGTACTTATTCTACTTGAGCGGTAACCATGGAAGCATGTTTACTAATGAGTTTCAATTCACCTTTAACTCTAGACATATAATCACTCAAGCGTTCAATCACATAAGCATTGCATTGCAATTGTCTACCAACATAAGCATTGAAGTTTTCTTGTTTCACAATAAAATTGTCAAACTCATCTAAGCATCGGCTAGCAGACTGACTTATGACGAGGAATATCACCTTCATCAAATCTATAAACAGAATTTACCTTTACTACATGTGTCGGGTTCTCAAGACCATGTATTTCTTCAATAGGTGGTAAATTCTTAACATCTTCAGCTTTAATACCTTTTTCTTTCATAGATTTCTTTGCCTCTTGCATATCTTCGGGACTGAGAAATAGAACACCCCTTTTCTTTGGAGGTGGCTTAGGGACTGGTTCGGGAAGTTTCTAATCATTTTCATTGGCCAACATATTATTCAATAGTAATTCAGGTTGATCAACTGTTCTTTCCCTGAAAACACAACCAACACAGCTATCCAGGTGGTCTCTGGAAGCATCAGTTAGTCCATTATAAAAGACATCAAGTATTTTATTCCTCTGAAGAGGATGATCAAGCAAAGCATTAAGTAATTGGAGAAGCCTCCCCCAAGCTTGTGGGAGACTCTCTTCTTCAATTTGCACAAAGTTATATATTTCCCGTAAGGCAGCTTGTTTCTTATGAGAGGGAAAAATATTTAGTAGAGAAGTAATACATCATATCCTGGGGACTACGCACACAACGAGGATCAAGAGAATTAAACCACATCTTAGCATCACCCTTTAATGAGAACGGAAATAGCTTAAGGATATAGTAGTAACGAATATTTTCATCGTTGGTAAACAGGTTGGTATATCATTCAACTTAGTAAGATGTGCCACAACAGTTTCAGATTCAGAGCCATGGAAAGGATCAAATTCAACCAAAGTAGTTAACTCAGGATCAACTGAGAAATCATAATCCTTACCAGTAACAAAGATAGGTGAAGTAGCAAAAGCAGGGTCATATTTCATTCTAGCATTCAAAGACTTTTCTTTCAGCTTAACTAATAATTTCTTACGATCATATCTATCGTTGCAAGCAAGAAGGTCTCTAGCAGTTTCTTCATCCATAACATAACCCTCAGGAATAACAGGCAATTCATATCTAGGGGGAGAAGCTTCATATCAGTTTCAATATTTGCATTCTCCCTAACCTTAGCAATTTTGACATCTAGAAATTCACCTAGTGGCACATTATTATCAAGCATGGAAGTAGTTTCATCACACATAGCAAAAGTAGCATCATCAAGAACATGCGATATATCAGAATCAATAGCAGGAGTAGGTGTCGCAAATTTACTCATAACAGAGGGTGAATCAAGTGCAGAGCTAGATGGTAGTTCCTTACCTCCCCTCGTAGTTGAGAGAAATATCTTGGTTTTTGAGTCCTTCAAATTCTTCATAGCGATCAACAAATATAAATCCCAAGTGACTTAAAGAATATAGCTATGCTCCCCGACAACGGCGTCAGAAAATAGTCTTGATAACCCAGAAGTGTAGGGGATCGCAACAGTTTTCGAGGGTAAAGTATTCAACCCAAATTTTTTGATTCGACACAAGGGGAGCCAAAGAATACTCTTAAGTATTAGCAGCTGAGTTGTCAATTCAACCACACCTGGAAACTTAGTATCTGCAACAGTAGTAGCGATAGTGTTTTTGTAGTTTTTGTAACAGTAGTAGCGGAAAAGTAAATAAGCAACAAGCAATATGTGAAAAGCTCATAGGCATTGGATCGGTGATGGGGAATTATGTCGGATGCGATTCATCATGTAAAAGTTGTAACCTAGGGTGACACAAAACTAGCTCCAGTTCATCAATGTAATGTAGGCATGTATTCCGAATATAGTCATATGTGCTTATGGAAAAGAACTTGCATGACATCTTTTGTCCTACCCTCCCGTGGCAGTGGGGTCCTAGTGGAAACTAAGGGATATTAAGGCCTCCTTTTAAGAGAGTACTGGACCAAAGCATTAACACATAGTGAATACATGAACTCCTCAAACTACGGTCATCATCGGGAGTAGTCCCGATTATTGTCACTTCGGGGTTGCCGGATCATAACACATATTAGGTGAATATTGACTTGCAAGATAGGATCGAGAACACACATATATCCATGAAAACATAATAGGTTCAGATCTAAAATCATGGCACTCGGGCCCTAGTGACAAGCATTAAGGAAAGCAAAGTCATAGCAACATCAATCTTAGAACATAGTGGATACTAGGGATCAAACGCTAACGAAACTAACTCGATTACATGGTAAAACTCATCCAACCCATCACCGTCCAGCAAACCTACGATGGAATTACTCACGCACGATGGTGAGCATCATGGAATTGGTGATGGAGGAAGGTTGATGATGACGATGGCGACGATCTCCACTCTCCGGAGCCCCGAACGGACTCCAGATCAACCCTCCCGAGAGAGATTAGGGCTTGGCGGCGGCTCCGTATCGTAAAACGCGATAATTCCTCCTCTCTGATTTTTTTCTCCCCGAAAGTGAATATATGGAGTCCGGGGGTACGTCGGTGGAGCAACAGGGGGCCCACGAGGCAGGGGGCGCGCCCAGGGGGAGGGGGCGCGCATCCCACCCTCGTGGATAGGGTGTGGGTCCCCTAGCTTGGATCTTCTCGCGGATATTTTTTATATTTTCCAAAATAATTTTCCGTGGATTTTCAGGTCATTCCGAGAACTTTATATTTCTCCAAAAAAACAACACCATGGCAATTTTGCTGAAAACAGCGTCATTCCGAGTTAGTTCCAATCAAATCATGCAAGTTAGAGTCCAAAACAAGGGCAAAAGTGTTTGGAAAAGTAGATATGTTGGAGACGTATCAGGGGCCGGTCCCCCTTGCCCTAAACCAATTCGGTTTGGGCCTTGGGGGCGCGCCCCACACTCCCCTTGTTGCCTTCTATTTCCACTAAGGCCCATGTAGGCCCATTAACCCCCCGAGGGGTTCCGGTAACCTCCCGGTACTCGAGTATTTATCCGATAACCCCCGGAACTCATCCGGTGTCCGAATATAACCTTCCAATATATGAATCTTTATGTCTCGGACATTCCGAGACTCCTCGTCATGTATGTGATCACATCTGGGACTCCAAACTACCTCGGTACATAAAAACACATAAACTCATAATACCGATCGTCATCGAATGTTAAGCGTGCGGACCCTACGGGTTCGAGAACTATGTAGACATGAACGAGACTCATCTCTGGTCAATAACCAATAGTGGAACCTGGATGCTCATATTGGCTTCTACATATTCTACGAAGATCTTTACCGGTCAAACCGCATAACAACATACCTTGTTACCTTTGTCATCGGTATGTTACTTGCCCGAGATTCGATCGTCGATATCATCATACTTAGTTCAATCTCGTTACCGGCAAGTCTCTTTACTCGTTTCGTAATACATCATCTCGGGACTAACTCATTAGTCATTTGCTTGCAAGGCTTATTATGATGTGTATTACGGAGAGGGCCCAGAGATACCTCTCCGACACTCGGAGTGACAAATCCTATTCTTGATCTATGCGAACACCACAAACACCTTCGGAGACACCTTTAGAGCATCTTTATAATCGCCCAATTATGTTGTGACGTTTGATAGCACACAAGGTGTTCCTCTGGTATTCGGGAGTTGCATAATCTCATAGTCATAGGAACATGTATAAGTCATGAAGAAAGCAATTGCAGTAAAACTAAACGATCAAGTTGCTAAGCTAACGGATGGGTCTTTCCCATCACATCATTCTCCTAATGATGTGATCCCGTCGATCAAATGACAACTCATGTCTATGGCTAGGAAACATAACCATCTTTGATCAATGAGCTAGTCTAGTAGAGGCATACTAGGGACTCTCTATTTTTGCCTATGAATTCACACATGTACTAAGTTTCCGGTTAATACAATTCTAGCATGAATAATAAACATTTATCATGATATAAGGAAAATAACAACTTTATTATTGCCTCTAGGGCATACTTCCTTCAACTGGTTCAACAAATCTTCCCATCTTCTATCTTGAGGGTTGCCGAACTAAATCTTAAGATTTCACACATCGGGTATCCGAGGAGCCCTTTAAGTCTTTGGCCTTTATCAATGCCTTGTTATTTTTGTGCCACACCTCGGGTTTGAAGTGTTTCCCATGCGGCAGTGTCCTCTTGTGTCAGAGCTCCAACGCCGAACTCCATCCAAGCTCCAACGCCGGACTATATCCAAGCTCCAACACCGGACTGTACCGGGCTCCAACGTTGGACTATACTCGAGCATCAACGCCGGACTCCATCCAAGCTCCAACGCCGGACTATATCCAAGCTCCAACGTTGGACTGTATCCGAGCTCCAACGCTGGACTGTACCCGAGCTCCAACACCGGACTATGTCCAAGCTCCAACGCCGTATTATATCCGACGTGTCATAGATCACCTTGGTTCAAAAAAAATTGAAGGTGTTTAGCCGAGCTTAATGCCGGAAATGCCCTCTATGGAGTCAGCCACTAGCATCCGAGCTATATGCGGAACTGCTTCCGAGGTGGTTCGACACCTCGGTCATGGGCTGATTGTTTGCGGATTTTATTTCCGATGCGTGTAAATTTATTTGATGACGAGATGTATTGCCAGTAGCCCTCAAGGTGTCTGTCGGCCTAAAATCCAAGATGCACCTGAAGGAAAATATGAAACCACTGATCCTAGTAGCTCCTGAGACTCAGGTCGTGAAATCGTCCTGAGGAACAACTCCTAGCTCGGCAGCATACATAGGAATAGAAATGCAGTGTAATATATTGGAGGTAATAGTGATCGGCGGACGGGCCCCTGAGAGAGGGTCATGAGAAGTTGCCGTGATATATCAGCTTGATGTCGGATAAGTCCCAGATGGTACTTATTGTTGTGCGAAGACGCGCTTGTCCATAGTTCGGTCATGCCGAACACTGAGCACCTTGAATTTTCTGCATTGAATATGCAATGCAGTAGCCCCCGAGCCACTGGTCGGGTGGCAACACCAGATCAGGGGATCGATGTACCCTTAATTTTTTTATAAATAATGAGCGTGAAGCCCAGTAGCCCCTGAGCCTTAATGTGGGCACGAGTGGCCGAATTAAGGATCGATGTCCGTTTGATAGAAAAAATTGTTGTGTTTAACACAAACTTCTCGAAAAGATAATAAAGACCTCTTCAAGGAGCTAGAGCCAACGAAAGTTGGGCTCGCCAAGGTCGGCCCCAAGGGGATTTATAGATAGATTGATGCCACTTGGGAATTATGAGAGCGTTATGTAAGTTGCTCGGTTGTCTCAGCGAGATTGTGCCCCTTGCTCTCTAAAAGATGTGCTGCAATAAATCAACTTTACTCGCAATTTATGATCCTATGTATCCAAGTGTTTTTACACCATTAATGCTTGGATTCGCATTGTACAAAACTTTCTTGACCAACCATCGGCTTCAACCTCCTCAGCCAGTAGTCGAGGAGTGTTTGCCCTACTTTATAAAGCCTTTATGAGGACAAAGATTTACGGCAAACAAGGCAATCCGGTCATATGGTTTTATAAACAAAGGTACGTTAAGAGATATGTTATATTACTTTTTAATGTAAGAAACATCTTCCAAGGAAAATAGTCCAACTATCGGTTCCTTTCTTTGGGTTGTCTGCTACCTCTTGAGCTTGCGTTGGTTTTCCCTTGAAGAGGAAATGGTGATGCAGCACGGTGATACGTCCAAAACGTATATATAATTTCTGCTTGCTCCATGCCTCTTTTGGGTGATATTGCTATGATATTTATACACTTCCATACACTTTTGATCATATTTGGACTAACCTATTAACTCAGTGCACCCCAGTGCCAGTTTCTGTTTTCGGCTGTTTTTGTATTTCAGGTTTTCACGTTACGAGAACTGCCAGGAAAAATCCAGAAAAAATATATAAAAAATCAGCGTTCAAGGAGCTACCGTGCGGCCAAAGTACAGCCGGGGGGACCCACAGGGGCTCCAGGCAGCCTGCCCAGGCGGACCACCCCTAGGCCGCGCCGGGGGGGGCGCCTGGGCCCCCCCAGGACTCCCCTGGTGACCCCCTTTGGCATATATTTAAGGTCCGTCGAGAAAACCCTGATTCCAGACCCCTTTTCTCCAGACGTGATTCCGATCTCCGCCGCCATCGCCATCAAGCTTCGGGGGACCAGAATTCCTGCGCCGGCACCCTGCCGGGACGGGGAAGTGCCCCGGGATTCATCTCCATCGACATTGCTTCCTCCCTCCATGATGCGGGAGTAGTTCCTCCTCGGGGCTGAGGTTCTTACAAGTAGCTATGTGGTCAATTATCTCTCCCATGATGTGATCTTCGTTGTGATCATAGGCTATGTTAATCTAGGGTGTTTCCCCTTCCTCTATGTATTGGATTGATGTACTCACTTGTCTTTATCTAGTATAATCCCCGAGACCAAGGTGACAGCGGTCTATTGGACATGGATTAGAAAAGTATTTTCATGAGTGATTTCCTCTCTTGTGTGTTGATTGAAGATTGAGAGTCTCTTGGTGCTTGTCTTTGACTATCCTTTAGATATGTTGTGGTGATTGTGGGACTCTCTTTGGATGGCCGCGGTGACATTGGGAAATCCTTAGATTGAGAACTACGAACTTTGAGGTGTGCTTTTGTAGCCCTACATAATTCTCGTCCTCTCTTGACCACGAAGGAATGACCTCCTGTAGGATCGAAAGTATGTCTAGAGGGGGGGTGATTAGACTACTTGGCAATATAAAAATTCTGCCTTTAGATCATGAACAGTTTTTGGCAGTTTCACAATTATGATCAATTCAAGTATCACCCTACACATGCAATCCTAGAGTGTAAGCAGCGGAAAGTAAATTGCACATGTAGTAAAGAGAGGTGGAGAAGATCAAACGCAATTTGGAGACACGGAGATTTTTGTCGTGGTTCCGATAGGTGGTGCTATCGTACATCCACGTTGATGGAGACTTCAACCCACGGAGGGTAACGGCTGCGCGAGTCCACGGAGGGCTCCACCCACGAAGGGTCCACGAAGAAGCAACCTTGTCTATTCCATCATGGCCTATGCCCACGGAGGACTAGCCTTACTCGGGGTAGATCTTCACGAAGTAGGCGATCTCCTTGCCCTTACAAACTTCTTGGTTCAACTCCACATCTCGAAGACGGAGGCTCCCAAGCGACACCTAACCAATCTAGGAGGCACCACCCTCCAAAAGGTAATAGATGTGGTTGATGATGATGAACTCCTTGCTCTTGTGCTTTAAGTGATAATCTCCCCAACACTCAACTCTCCTCACTGATATGGCTGTGGTGGAAGAAAGGATTGAGTGGAAAGCAACTTGGGAAGGCTAGAAATCAAGTTTCATATGGTAGGAATGGAATGACTTGATCTCAACACAAGGGTAGGTAGTTCTCTTCTCAGAAAGTGTAAGGTAGAAGTGGTAGTACTTTCTGATGGCTCTCTCCACGAATGAAGAGGGGGTGGAGGGGTATATATAGCCTCCACACAAAATCCAACCGTTACAAACATATTTGGGTAATCTCGGTGAGACCGAAGTGAAAACTCGGTCAGACCGAAAGTTCAAATATAGTGAACGTTGGGGTTTTCGGTGGGACCGAAAATACCATCTCGGTGTGTCCGATATGAGTCAAAGATAGGAGCTTGCCATTCTCGGTGGGACCAAAATTAACAACTCGGATATTCCGATATGATGTCAATTGGTTACAGAAGGTTGGCAGTCCAGTTTCGGTGAGACCGAACTCAAAATCGGATAGACCGAAATTTCTAGGGTTTGGAAAATAGTTGAGGTGGTTCATCTCGGTGGGACTGAGTTGGAAGAATCGGTTTGTCCGAGATTACTTATGAGTGTGTTTAGTAGTGAAAGTTGCTGAAAGTTAAAGGAGCTAAATCACTAAGCACTTGAGCAACCAGATCATCAACACAACCTCATCCCCTTTTAATAGTATTGGCTTTTCCTATGGACTCAATGTGATCTTTGATCACTAAACCAAAAATGGAGTCTTGAGCTTTTGCCAATGCTTGCCTTAGCATTTTGAGGGGTCCACTTCTTCAGACATATCCATACCCATATCATCGAACTTCTCTGAAATGATTCTCAAGTAACTATTAGTTCAATGATATATATGTTGTTATTAATTACCAAAACCACCCGGGGATTAGTTGCACTTTCAATCTCCCCCTTTTTGGTAATTGATGACAACATATAGATCAAAGCTTCGACAAAAGATATAATCAATGAATAATATCGTCGCTTTGAGAAGTATGTGATAAACAAGAGCTCCCATTAAATTTGTGCATTATTTAAAATTTGCGTTTGAATGCAAATGCACAATCGATTAGGATTATGGGTCACTCTTCCATGTCACATACATCTTGGTGGAGCGCACAAAATGATAAGAATGAATAACATGCACTCAATCACCAAGACAAGAGTAAATAGCCATACAAGAAGGAATAGCATATGATAAGCATTAAGCACACATTAAAGCATAGTATGACTAAGCACTCATTAAGGTAGCATCAAACGTAGTAGCAAGCACACTGAAAGTTTCAAGAACCAAACGAACCAAAAGAAAACCGGCAAAAGAACGAAAGATCACTCTCTCTCTCGAAGCCCTATGATCTATACAATTTCTCCCCCTTTGGCAACAAGTTACCAAAAAGTTCGAAAAAGGTATAGAGCTAAGCGTCACTGTGGGCTCTGCTGGCGGCTCCCGCCTGGGTAGATGTCGGAGTAGAAATGACGGCATCTGCGAAGACTTCTGCTGATGTCTACGCTGGAGGAGTGGATGCTGGAGCTGGAGTAACTGCTGGAGCTGTAGGAGGTGCTGAAGTGGTAGCCCTGGAGTCAGTCACTGGGATAGCTGCAGATCGGGATCCTCTGGGAACCTGAGCAGTCTGGCGATGAGAGTCCTGGACTAGATCATCCTGCATGAGCTCTGCTCTTTCCTGCCTTGCTTCCTCCATGTCCGCCTCAAGCTTGTTGACGGTCACCTGAATCTCTGTCAGCTTCACGTCCAGAGCGTGGATCTTGTCTTCAACAATCCTCTCTAGGCTTTCCTGAGATTGTTCAATGCTGGCCAGGCGTTGTTCAATCCTCTGGGTAGCTTCAAGAATCTGCTCTCCGAAGCTCTTTGGTTTAGCTGCTGCTGCTGCTGCCTCTTTATCAGCTTTGGCTTTCTTAGCAGCTTCAATTTTGGCTTGACCTTCAACTGAGGTTGGATCCTCCTCATCCATCACAACTACGTTATCTTCATGCTCTGGCTCCAGTGGCAAGTGCTTCCTATCCAACATGAATTTGCCCGTGCCAAACTTGGCATTGATGAGCATCTGAATTTGCGGGGCAAATCCACACGACCTCTTCTGGTCAGCTGCAGTCCTCTTAATGGTCTCTACCATTAAGTCCATCACCTTGAAAGGTGCCTTCTCATCCAGAATGTGCAGCATGTTGATAGAATAGCCTCGAATCATGCGGTGGTCTCCAGACTTAGGCATCAATGTATGCCTCAGAATAGTGTTTGTGGTGGTCAGACCTGCCTGGAGATAGTACACTGAGCCAAGCTTCCACCCTTCCAAATCAGCAGCGGGGATCTCCTTGTACATGTTCTTCATGGAATCATGGTTCTTCTTAGGAATCCCATAGACATCAATGTCGTCCTCTCTCTGCACTGGAGCATTCAGAAGTTCTGCCCATTCTTCAACAGACGAAGAAAACCTTTGACCTTCAGTCATCCAGGTGATCTTGCCATCAGGATAGAAGTGGGCTGTGGCGTAGAACTGCATGATCATCTTGTCATTCCAATCTGTCAGCTTCTGACCCACGAACTCATCAACTCCACATGCAGTGAAGCTCTCATGCACATGGGGAAAGAAGTCTCGGTGCTCTTCACTGTCAATGTACTCCCAGTCAACATACCTGGTGTCTGCAACAATAGGCTTCTTATCCATCAACACGGTCTCATAGAAGTCCTGCTGCTCTCTGGTGTGGAATCTTGGGTCCACAGCAGTCCTTCTCCTCACGGCATATGGATCAGACTGTCTCCATAGCCTGAGACCTCTGTCCTTCCTTGCCTTCATATCCTCGGCTTGAGGATGAGCATCGTTGTGGAGTGGCAACTTAGGACGGAGCTTCAGCAACACATGTTCTTCTTCAGACTCAGACGGTGGCATCTCACCTTTGTTCTTCTCAGAGGCTGGAATGTTCCTGGTTGTCCTCTTGGGCTTGGCTGGAGCTGCCTTTGCTTGAGCAGGCTTCTTGGGCTTAGAAGAGGCTTGAGCCCTAATAGCATCACCCATGAACTTAGCCTTCTGAGGAGGAGGCTGGGGTGCATCTTCTTCTTCTTCATCAGCAGCTGCATCAACATGAGGTTCAGCATATACTACCCTCTTCCTCTTGGAAGTTTTCTTCACCTTACTTGGAGCTGGCTCTTCCAAGTTTAGCTTCTTGGCAACAGCTGACTGCTTGACCTTGCTGGTGCCTTTCTTCGACTGCTGCCCTTCATACTCTTTGGCAACAACTTTTCTCTTGGGCTTGGAGGTTACTTCCTCAGCAACGAAGTCAGAGTCCTCATCATCAGAATTTCTCTTCTTTCTGATCCTGGTGGCTGCAGGAGGCAAACCACTAGGGGTGCTCCTCTCACCATCATCACTAGGACTACTAGCCTCAGGACTAGTATCTGCCTCAGGGATCTCTGCAAACGGTGACTCAGACCTGTTCTGGCTGTCACTGGCATCTGACATGGCTGACAACCTGTGAAAAGATAAGGTATAGGCAGAGTGGAAGAGTTATCACAACTGCAGAGGTTTTTGCAAAAAAAAATGAGTTCAAATCTTAGTTTTGAGTTTTCACAGAATGCATTTCGGTCAAACCGATTCTTAGTTTCGGTGAATCCGAAGTGTATTACAGAAACCTACACACCACTTTCGGTCAGACCGAAATGGGTTTCGGTCCTGCCGATAAACTAGGGTTTCACTAAAACTAAGTTTCGGTCACACCGATTCGCACAACTCGGTTAGACCGAAAAGTGCAGTGCAATGGCCAGAGGCCAAATCGGTCATTCCGAGTTTTCAAACTCGGTTTCACCGAGATGTATTCCGTGGAAACCTAAACCTAAGAATTTCGCTCGAAACTAAAACGATCTGATCTGATGTTAAGGAGTTTTCCAATCGTGGCTAGATACATGGCAAACCAATCGTGCAAGAATCAGATGGGGAGCACGAGAGGGATCGGGACTCACCCTAACTTGGTGGAGTCCCACTACGGCGGCAACGGCGCGGAGAAGATTACTGTTGACGGCGGCGGAGACCTGCGGCGAGGGCGCACAGGCGACGACGGCGACGATCCGAAGAGCAGGGCGACGGCAGCAGGGGACTTGGGGGCGAAACGGTTTGAAGAATTAAATCGCGCGCTGCCCTCAGTATATATATCCCCATGCTGTCGGTGGGACCGAGTTGAAAAACTCGGTGACACCGAAATGTATAACTGCTGTGCAGTTACGCATATCGATCACGCCGAGATTTTGAACTCGGTTTCACCGAGATGAAACCTAGATCAGTCTAAGCGTTTCGGTTGGACCGAGATGGAAAAGTTGGTCAGACCGAAATGGACTTAGAAGGTTTTGGAAGACAGCCTTAGACGGATCGGTGGCTCCGAGTGCTCCTCACTCGGAGAGTCCGAAAATGACTTGTTCAAAGTTGTGATATGAGCATGAATGGAATTTGAGACAAGAAAGCATAGATAGCTAGGGAAGGTGCTTAGGCATTCTTGTCCATCCATTTGGCCAGAAAAATCAAAACAATCAAAACAACAAATGGATGTCCTTGAATGGATAAAATCATGCATTCAACATGCTCACACAATAAGATAGCAAAAGAAATATGTGTCAAACATGCACAACCAAAACTCTAGCTACTAGCACACAATTTGTCGATGACTAGGTCATCTATATATGAGTATTTTGACTTAGGAGTCAAATGAGAACATTTGATCATAGGTCATACTCATCGTTTAAGCGCAAGTGGGGTTACCACTTTTACATAAAGCATTGATGTGTTCACATCATTTGGAGATGCTTTAGCTCAATTTTTAGAGCAAAGCTCCCCCTAGATGTGAGGACCCCTTTTAAAGGGTCAAACTAACCTTGGGTTGTCGTAGAAGACTTCATGTAGATGTTGAAGATGTGGATGCTCAAAGTTGATGTAGATCATCAAGAGTTGGGAGCTATCCTTTGGATTAGGGCACTTTCAATACCTACATGGGTTAGTCCCACAAGGAACAAACAAGAATATCCATAGACATAGATTGAGGTACACAAAAGATGATGTCCATGAAAGCAATGATTACCTTGTCCCTTGACTTACCAACAAGAGGGTTTGTGACTCCATGAACTAGTGCATGATGTGGAAGTTGATTGCACAAGTTCTTGCCAAAATGAATGTGAGTGAAGTATGTTGGCGGAGTCACCCTCAAGAACCTTCTAGTTCTTCTTCTTCGGGATCCACATCATCTTGATGGGAATCCTTGGGGTTGTAGTTGAGCTTGACGAAGTAGAACTTGACGTGTCCTTGGGAACCCACTTGACCATGGCTTGAGGTGCTTCAATGAATGCATCAATCTCCTCTTGAAGCTTGTCCTTGGCCTTTAGCTTGTGGTCTTGTGGTGGAAGGTCATCTTGAGCTTGTTCCACATTGGAAGAAGTAGGATCATACTTCTCCTTTTGAGAAACAAACTGTGGAGTAGGGTATTGACCTTCTTCCCACTCAACACCTTCGGCGTTGAACTTTCGCTCAAAACCAATACCTTGATTCTTCCGGTGCCTTCCTTGTTTGCGAACAATTTCCTCAAAGTTCTTGCTTCCGGCAAGACTCTTGTAGACACCTTTCTCTATGATTTCCTTCAATAAGCTATTTTCTTGCTCAAGTGTAACTTGGCTTGAAACATTGTTAGTGGAATCAAGAGAACTACTAGAAGTAACAACATTAGATTTGACATTGTTATTGTTACTACTAGAGGAAGAATTTTTCTTATGCTTGTCATACTTAGTCTTAATAGGTGGCAAGAAATTAGACAAGAGAAGTCGTTTGGCAAGATATGAAGAACTCTTCTTTCGAAGATCGTCATTGATCGCTTTTAGAAACTCATGTTCTTGCTCTAGAGTGAGCTTCTCGAAGCGTAGCTTCTCATGAGATCTTAGGAGCTCTCTATGATCTTCTTGAGTTGTTTCATGTGCTAACTTAAGAGTGTTTAGTTCTTTAGTTAGACGCTCAATCTCCTTCATAGCATTGTCATTCGACTCTTCTCGACTATAAAGACTACTAGCATTTTCATCATTACTAAGCTCACTAGATTTATCATGCAAGAGCTCATCTTCACCAAGCAAGTCATCCTCATCACTATCAAAGTCAATGAATTCAGGGTGTGTTACCTTGGGGCCTTTAGCCATGAAGCATCTTCCAATTCCCTTATTTGGTGAATCAAATAAGTCGTAGGAGTTGGAGTTGGAGGATACGAGTGCAAGTCCGGCAACACCTTCATCTTGACTGTAGTCGGAGTCGGAGTGATAGCTTCCATCGGATTGATTGTCGGAGTCGGAGCCGGAGACCCATTCACCTAGATGAGCTTGATGTCTTCTTCTTGTGTAGCTCCTTGATGACTTGTCTTTCCTCTCCGAATCCTTGCTTCTCCGAGAGGGTCTTCGTTCATAACGATCATCTCTACTCCTTCTCTCTCTCCGAGGTGACTCATCTCTTGCTCTTCTTCTTGGAGATTCTTCTCTTCTCTTGTGGGGAGCCGTACACTCATTTGAGAAGTGTCCGGGTCTTCCACAATTGTAGCAGTTTCGATCACGACTAGAAGATCTCTTTTCATCATATGATCTAGACTTTGAGCTTCTTTCTTTGCCTCTATTCTTGTAGAACTTGTTGAAGTTCTTAACCATTAGGCTTATCTCTTCATTGGAAATTAACTTGTCACTTGAGGTTGTGGGAGCATCACTTGTAGCTTTGTAAGCACCACTTGACTTGTTGTGAAGCTCTTCCTTATCCTTAAGTGTCATCTCATGAGCAACAATTCTTCCAATGACTTCAGTTGGCTTGAGAGTCTTGTAGTTTGGCATCATTTGGATGAAAGTGCACACGGTGTCATATTTTCCATCCAAAGCTCTTAGAATCTTCTTGATGATGAATCGGTCGGTCATTTCTTCGCTTCCTAAGCCAGCAATCTCATTTGTGATGAGAGCAAGCCTAGAGTACATTTCAGCGACTCCTTCACCATCCTTCATCTTGAACTTGTCAAGTTGACCTTGAAGAATATCCAGCTTTGATTCCTTCACAGATTCAGTACCTTCGTGCATTTCAACCAAAGTATCCCAAATCTCTTTAGCATTCTCAAGACGGCTGATTTTGTTGAACTCCTCGGGACACAAAGCATTGAAGAGAATGTCACAAGCTTGAGCATTGTTTTGCAACATCTGCAACTCTTCCGGTGTAGCTTCGCGATCCGGAACTTTTCCTTCCTCGAAGAATTCACCTTGCATACCAACACAAATAATGCCCCATGCGGCTGGGTTATGACCAAGAATATGCATTTTCATTTTATGCTTCCAACTAGCAAAATTTGTACCATCAAAGTAAGGACCTCTATGATAATTACCCTCACTAGATGCCATACTCTCCTAGGTTGTGAAACCAAGCTTATGGAGTCCAATGCAATGGAAACCAAACCAATGGAGACCAAAGCTCTGATACCACTTGTAGGATCGAAAGTATGTCTAGTGGGGGGTGATTAGACTACTTGACAATATAAAAATTCTGCCTTTAGATCATGAACAGTTTTTGGCAGTTTCACAATTATGATCAATTCAAGTATCACCCTACACATGCAATTCTAGAGTGTAAGCAGCGGAAAGTAAATTGCACATGTAGTAAAGAGAGGTGGAGAAGATCAAACGCAATTTGGAGACACGGAGATTTTTGTCGTGGTTCCGATAGGTGGTGCTATCGTACATCCACGTTGATGGAGACTTCAACCCACGGAGGGTAACGGCTGCGTGAGTCCACGGAGGGCTCCACCCACGAAGGGTCCACGAAGAAGCAACCTTGTCTATTCCATCATGGCCTACGCCCACGGAGGACTAGCCTTACTCGGGGTAGATCTTCACGAAGTAGGCGATCTCCTTGCCCTTACAAACTTCTTGGTTCAACTCCACATCTCGAAGACGGAGGCTCCCAAGCGACACCTAACCAATCTAGGAGGCACCACCCTCCAAAAGGTAATAGATGTGGTTGATGATGATGAACTCCTTGCTCTTGTGCTTCAAGTGATAATCTCCCCAACACTCAACTCTCCTCACTAATATGGCTGTGGTGGAAGAAAGGATTGAGTGGAAAGCAACTTGGGAAGGCTAGAAATCAAGTTTCATATGGTAGGAATGGAATGACTTGATCTCAACACAAGGGTAGGTAGTTCTCTTCTCAGAAAGTGTAAGGTAGGAGTGGTAGTACTTTCTGATGGCTCTCTCCACGAATGAAGAGGGGGTGGAGGGGTATATATAGCCTCCACACAAAATCCAACCGTTACACACATATTTGGGTAATCTCGGTGAGACCGAAGTGAAAACTCGGTCAGGCCGAAAGTTCAAATATAGTGAACGTTGGGGTTTTCGGTGGGACCGAAAATACCATCTCGGTGTGTCCGATATGAGTCAAAGATAGGAGCTTGCCATTCTCGGTGGGACCAAAATTAACAACTCGGATATTCCGATATGATGTCAATTGGTTACAGAAGGTTGGCAGTCCAGTTTCGGTGAGACCGAACTCAAAATCGGATAGACCGAAATTTCTAGGGTTTGGAAAATAGCTGAGGTGGTTCATCTCGGTGGGACTGAGTTGGAAGAATCGGTTTGTCCGAGATTACTTATGAGTGTGTTTAGTAGTGAAAGTTGCTGAAAGTTAAAGGAGCTAAATCACTAAGCACTTGAGCAACCAGATCATCAACACAACCTCATCCCCTTTTAATAGTATTGGCTTTTCCTATGGACTCAATGTGATCTTTGATCACTAAACCAAAAATGGAGTCTTGAGCTTTTGCCAATGCTTGCCTTAGCATTTTGAGGGGTCCACTTCTTCAGACATATCCATACCCATATCATCGAACTTCTCTGAAATGATTCTCAAGTAACTATTAGTTCAATGATATATATGTTGTTATTAATTACCAAAACCACCCGGGGATTAGTTGCACTTTCACCTCCGAGTGTGTCCCCTTTGCATGTTTTATGGGAAATATCATGTGATTCGATTATGTTAATGTTGTTGGGAGTTGCCACTAGTGAAAGTATGAACCCTAGGCCTTGTTTCCACCATTGCAATACCATTTGTGCTCACGTTTACCACTTGTTTGCTTGCTGCACCTTTTTATTACAGAATTATATTACTTTGTTTTGCCATCCATATCACTTGCCATTTAACATCTCTTCGCCGAACTAGTGCACCTATACATCTAACAAGTGTATTAGGTGTGTTGGGGACACAAGAGACCTCTTGTATCTTAGTTGCAGGGTTGCTTGAGAGAGACCATCTTCAACCTCTACTTCCCTGAGTTCGATAAACCTTAGGTCATCCACTTGAGGGAAACTGCTACTGTCCTACAAACCTCTGCGCTTGGAGGCCCAACATAGTCTACAAGAGTAGAAGCGTGTGTAGACATCAAGCTATTTCTAGCGCCGTTGCCGGGGAAGTGAGCGCTTGAAGGTATATCTTTAAATCTTGCAATTAAATCTTTTTGTTTCTTGTTTTTATTTCACTAGTTATGTTTATGGAAAACTGTGTCCTATTGGATCGTTGCTTGCGTGAGGATGCCCCGCACCTGTGGTGGTTGCTCCTCCTCCTACTGAAATTGTGCCCTATAAAATACCGGCTGGTATTATCGATTATGTTTTGGCTAATCGTTATGCAGGAGATTGTCGGGGGAAACTGTCCACCACGAACACCTATGGGACCGGAGCCCCTTGTCGTTGCGGTGAGGGAGCGGAGGGAGCACAAAGAGCAGATCGAGGAGAGCACGCGGGCAGTTTACCCAGGTTCGGGCCGCGAGGATGCGTAAAACCCTACTCCTGCTTGGTTTGTATTGAGTTTGGGAGCTCGGGAGCTTGAAGAACTAGCTATACCGAGCGAGAGAACTATTAAGTTTCCGAACCCTTTCTACGTTGTGCATGGGCCTCCTTTTATAGCTCAAGGGGTCACCGACAGCTGTCAACGTAGAAGAAAGGGCAAAAACGTAACTTTGGTGGTAGTTGTAACAGTGCGAGAACAGTGGATGAATAGTGGTCATCACCTACTTTGATAGTGGGGGACAAAGGCATTTAATGCCCGTCGCCGTCGACCCCAAAAGCACCCGCCCTTGCGTCTCCGTTCGCCATGGCGATAGCCTCATCACCGTGGAATGCCACCGTGTCCCCCAGGCTGCACAGCCATCCACCACGCGTCCGTGGAAGGGCCCCAGGGCGACGCGTGGGCTGATGAGCTGGAGCGCGGGCACACAGCGCATGCTTCCTCGGCAAGCACCTTGCCGGGGTCTTGATCTTGTCGGGCTGGGAAACTTGCCGCTCCCCGGGCCCTGCCGGGGCGCAGGGGTGCGCCGAGGCATGTCTTCTGAAATGCAGTCTTCTGGTCTTCCTGGCAAGCTCCTCTTGCCAGGGTCTTGTGCTAATGTGATAATCTTGAGCCAGGGATGGCCTTCCCGGCAAGCTCCACTTGCCGAGGCCTTGATCTTCTGTCTTGTATACTTTGTTTTTGAATGGCTTAATAAGGATCAGAAAAGGTTTCCGGCAAGCGTGTGGTGAGCCCTGCCGCGGGAAGCTGCTACTGCCCGTGCACAAGTTGCGGTACTAAGGTACCCCTATCTTAGTACACCGACAGGAGCCCCCGGGCCTGGGCCACACACGGTACTGAGCGCTGTTGGGCCAGGCCCAAAACAGTGCACGGGCACACGCGGCCCACGGCAAGCCGTAATTCCCCTTCCGCATCCGCCGCGTCCCTCCCTAACGGCACGCGTCGATTGCGGCGTCGTGGGAGAGATCGTGGCCACGTTCTTTAATAGGAAATGCGGAGCGTCCCCCACCTCCCCCTTAAAAGCAGAGGAGACAGGGGCAGTTTCCCTCCTGCGCTTTCACTCCATCTTCAACCTCCAGAAACTCTCCCCCCCC
>LR738716.1:33003528-33025706 GCA_902687465.1 Secale cereale | reverse complement strand
CATGTCTTCTGAAATGCAGTCTTCTGGTCTTCCTGGCAAGCTCCTCTTGCCAGGGTCTTGTGCTAATGTGATAATCTTGAGCCAGGGATGGCCTTCCCGGCAAGCTCCACTTGCCGAGGCCTTGATCTTCTGTCTTGTATACTTTGTTTTTGAATGGCTTAATAAGGATCAGAAAAGGTTTCCGGCAAGCGCGTGGTGAGCCCTGCCGCGGGAAGCTGCTACTGCCCGTGCACAAGTTGCGGTACTAAGGTACCCCTATCTTAGTACACCGACAGGAGCCCCCGGGCCTGGGCCACACACGGTACTGAGCGCTGTTGGGCCAGGCCCAAAACAGTGCACGGGCACACGCGGCCCACGGCAAGCCGTAATTCCCCTTCCGCATCCGCCGCGTCCCTCCCTAACGGCACGCGTCGATTGCGGCGTCGTGGGAGAGATCGTGGCCACGTTCTTTAATAGGAAATGCGGAGCGTCCCCCACCTCCCCCTTAAAAGCAGAGGAGACAGGGGCAGTTTCCCTCCTGCGCTTTCACTCCATCTTCAACCTCCAGAAACTCTCCCCCCCCCTGCGCTCCGCCTCCACACCTCCTCCGCCTCCTTCCGCATCTGCGGCGCCGTCGAACTCCTCGCCCCTTCCCTCGCCGCCTCCGCCATGGCCCCGAAGACCGAGAAGGCGAAGGCGGAGAAGACCAAGAAGGAGAAATCCGAGCAGGCGGCAAAGCTTGCTCTCTTGCGGAAGAGGAATGTCGTCTTCGCGCCAAGGCTCAGCGCGAGGGAACTCTGGAACAAGTATTACCTTTTCTGGGCCAAGGAGACCAAGGCGCATCCCCGGACCAGAGTCTACCCCACCGGCGCCAAGGATCTGCTTCCCGGCGGGTATTTCTTCTTCGCCGTCTTCTTCCACTGCGGCTTGTGTCCTCCCTTCTCGGAATTCTTCTGCGACATCATGAACACGTACGGCCTCCATCTCTTAGACTTCACCCCCAACGCCATCCTTACGATGGCGGTTTTCGCACATCTGTGCGAAAACTATATAGGGATCTATCCGAATGTAGCGCTGTTCCGCCACTTGTTTATGCCTAGAGTAGAGGCCGGCGCCCCCCTCTCCGGGGGCATATCTTGGATCTTCCGCTTGAATAAGAAGGAGTCGTATCTGCGAGGAGAGCTCCGCGGCAAGTGGGAAGAGTGGCGCGCGGACTGGTGTTGGATAGTTGAGGACCAGCCGGAACCTTTCACCGCGCCGCGCACAACAGCCATAGTGCGCGGCAGAGACTGGAGCGAGTTGGCCCCGGATGATGTCAAGCTCAACGTTGCTCTTGTTAGGATACTGCGTCTCCGGGTAGCTAAGTTGACCATCGGAGAGGTAGGAGCAGACTTCCTCCGCCGCCGCATTGCCCCTTTACAGGAGAGGAAAAGGCCAGCATGGGAGTTCGGCAATGCGGCGGATATTATGAGGCTGCGCCCGGGTCTGAACTTCAACTTCACGGCGTTGGAGCTGAAGGGGATGGTCCGGGAGCTTTTTAAGCACGACCCGGCCCATCCGGAGTGGTTTAGATCTCCCCGGGGAGTGGTGCCACTATGCAACAGCACGGCCCGGGATGCTCTGCGCGCGATAATGCCCGCATGTGATTCTCACGGCGTCGACCCCACATGGATAGTGCCCACGCCGGATGCCATCATGAGTTTCTTCGACAACCTGGTCGAGGTGCCCAAGATCACCGACGAGAACCAGGGTCTCACTCGGGCCACCACAGAGCGGGACATAGCCTACATAGCTTCTCGGATGGAAGAGGCCGCCGTAGCTGCAGCAGGAGGAGATTTCGGGTTCACCATGGACGAGGCGCAGGCCGCGGATGAGGTGGGCCAAGCAGAGGAGGCCGAGATCCGCAGACTGCTCAATCTTCCGCCCGACGAGCTTGCCGGGGTCCCTTCCTTGAGGCACGCCGGGATCCCCGGAGTCGTGAGCGAAGCCGCGGCAAGCGAGGCCGCCGGAGGGAACAGAGGTGCCGGAGGGAGCGGAGCCACCGGAGGGAGCGGGGCCGCAGGACAAGGTGCTGGATCCAGCGGGCCCGCCGGGGCGGAGGAGGAGGACACCGAGGCCGAGGAGGACAGCAGCGGGTCCCTAGGACTCGATGATGACGCCTCATCGTCCTCGGAGAACTCCCCGCCTCGGGCCAGCCCCCAGCGAACACCACTGAAGCGTCTCCGCAAGGCGCCCACAGCGACAAGGACGCAGGCGCCCCGACAACAGCCTGCTCGCCGGGTGACGCGCGCCGCCAGAGCGAACCAGGCCGCGACGGAGGCGCCCCGCGCACCAGCCGCGGCGGAGGCAACCCGCGCACTAGCGCCAAGCGGAGGAGGATCTTCTCAGAGCGGAGCGGCCGCTCCGCCTACTCCTCGGGCCTCGGCGTCGGCGGAGGCTGGGTCGTCGCAGCCCCCAGCCCCGGGGACCGCCAAGCGCCCGAGGGAGCCTTCTCCTCCCGCTCCTCGCGCCGAAGCAACTTAGGTGGAGTTCGACTTCTCCGCCTTGAGCGACGACGACGACGAGGAAGAGGAGTAAGCACTTGTGTCTTGTATTTTCTTCAATTCTGACTTGATTTCTTCTTGGTGATTCTAATCTTGTTCTTGTTTTGATTTCAGGACCCTGGCCCAGCGGACGGCGAAGAGGGCCAAAGTCCCGGTGGTGGAGGTCGAGGACGACTCGCCCGTCGCGGCGACAGGGGACACGCCGGCGACGGACTTGCCGGACCCAACCGCTGCTCCGAGGAGCAGCCCCCAGCGCAGCCCCCAGCGTAAGTCTGGTTTTGAACTTCCTACTTGTCGGGCGCGCTTGAGGTTCCAGCTTGGTACTGATGTTTTGTTGTCTTGCTTGTCTTGTGCAGAAACGGAGCCGCAGCTGCAGGAGCGCCCGGAGACTACTCCCGAGGAGCCGCAGGTCCCGCCGTCCCCGCCAAGGACGAACTCTCCGGTGAGGGAGAGCGCTCCGCCAAGGGCGGGTACTCCGCCAAGGGCGAGTACCCCGCCAAGGGCGAGCAGCCCGGCGAGGGTGGCCACCCCGCCAAGGGAGGGCTCCCCGGCGAAGGAGCCTGTCGTCGACGAAACCCGCGAAGGTAAGTCTTGTAACTTCGTCTTCTTAGACTTGTCTTTTTGGATATTTGCTTGAACTTTTTCTTTTCTTTCCTTCTTCTTCTTCTAGATCCTCCCGCGCCGGACCGGATGGAGACCGAGGTCATCGGCGAGGAGGGCGCGCAAGGCGACGACGGCAACGCCCCTGTCGTTGAAGACATGGCAGGAGCCGACGAGCCTGCCGCAGAGGAGACTGCTCCAACCGCAGACGCCGCGGCCGGGGAGGGGGACGGCGACCGCACTGCCAGCCCGGAGGCAGCAGGAGCGTCGAGCGCTGCACCGGCCGCCGACCCCTCCGCCGGTAAGGAGCAGCCCGGCATCTATCTTGAGGCCCCCAACGTCGTCTTCATTCAAGTGCCGTGGGGGTCTTCGTCGCAAGCCCCCGTGGAGGGAGAGACCTTTGATGGAGAGGTCCTCGCCTCCGCGGGGTTGAAGATCGTCGAAGCGCCTGGCGGGAGCGATGAGCCCGAAGAGGAGAAACTTCTCCGCCAGCTCCTGGCCCTTTACCGGGCCAGGCAGGCGAAGCTGGAGTCGCGTGAAGCCCTCACCGCCAAGGCTAGAGCGGACTTGGAAAAACGCGCCGCAGAGCTTCGCGCCGCCAACCAGGAAGCTCTCCGCAACTTGGCGGAGGAGCGCGAGAGGCTCGCCGGGGAGCATCAAGAATTCCTCCTGGAGAAGGCAGAGGCCGAGGAGCAGCAGCGACTCGTCGGTGCGGAGCTGTCCCAGCGAGAAGGAGCGCTCAACCAGCGGAAGGTTGAGCTCGACGCCCACGACGACGAGCTCACCGCCCGGGAGCAGGCTCTTGGCGGGGCCGTGAAGGAGGCAAAGGAAGCTGCCGCCGCCGCGGAAACCGCCAAGAAGGAGCTTGAAGCCAAGGTGGCGTAGCTGGAGGAGTACCTAAAGGCGAGCACGGAAAGGGTCACCGCGCTCAACATAGAGCGCGAAAAAGACGCCCATACCAACTCGGACCTCCAGGTACGCCTCTCCAAGCAGGGCGACGAGCTCAAAGCCGCCAAGGACTCGATTGCTGATCTGGAGTTGAAGGTTTCTACTTTGAGGGATTCACTTGACGCCGCTCGGGATCGTGAGACCAAGCTGAAGGAGGAGGTCCGCAAGGAGCGGGAGTTGGTGGAGAGCGCCGCCACCTCCGCGGATATTTTCAACCAGGCGGTGGAGCAATGGACGGAGGAGCTGGTTAATTCCGCCGCCAGCATCGACAAGGAGCTGATGGCGCTGAGGGTTGAACACTTGGTGTACTCTCCGGACCCGAGTCTCCCCCACATCGCCAAGCTCAGTCTTTTCTTCAGGGGGATCGCGCCGGCGCTCGCACGTCTTCAGGAGAAGCTCCCCGTGCAGCTGGCCGAGGAGTCGCGCCAGCTCTGCGCGGGGACCTTAGAGCGCGTCTTGACCAAGATTGTCTACCGCAACCCTGGTATTAATCTTGTCAACGTTCTCCGCAGCTTGCCGGCCGACGCAGATCAGGAGGCACTGAAGGCGCAGGTCGCCCACATCATCGCCAAGGTGAACAAGATCTCCAGGCGTGAGGGCGATCGCGTAGATTAGGCCTCTTTCTTCTTATTTCTTTTGTTGCTGCAAAGTGTGCCATGAACATGAACCTATTAGTCATTGCGACAAGTTATCTCTGTAATATATTTATCTTATTTCCGAGCAATTGATGCAGTGCTATCTCCCTTGCTTTTGATCCTTCACTTTGTATGCTTTTTACCCTACGCTTTTTAGGGAATTTCCCGGCAAGGGACCCTTGCCGCGAGCGCTGAGTGTTGGACTCTGAGCAGCCTGCTGGCAAAGGCCTTACCGGCAAACAACCTTGCCGCAGCTAGTCGCAACGCACTTAGCTTGCTGAGCGAACTCGAAAACGAAGTAAGGGCGCGACACTTGTCGCAGCTCACTTAAGCCGTTGAGCGTACTCGAAAACAAGATAAGGGTGCGGCTAGCCACGGGTAGGTTCCTCCGCGCACAGGTTTTCCATACAAAGTGTGGTTGTTCAAGGAAGATAGCTAAAATTTTAAAAATTTGAACTGCTCAAATTCTGGTAACTTAGCTTTCATAGTCTGTTCGTTCTCCGGTAAGCTTCTCTTTCTTGAACAACACTTGGTTCATCCTCCACCTCCTTCCCCCCCGGCAAACTTGTGCGCGAGGAATGTTTCTTCTGTTTAAGAGAGAAAGAAAAGGAGGAGAGGAAACAAGTATAGGGTTTCTTGGCATGGTAATGCTTACCGGATATGTGTGTTGCACAAAATGCCAAATAATGCACGCGAATAGCAAAGAAACGCACGAAAATGGCAAATAATGCGAAAACACGAAGCTTTACTGATGCACGGGATCTGCGCCCGGCTTTGTACAAAGGATTACATGCAACAGCGGCAAAACTCGTACAAAAGGTGGTTGCCGGAGCGGATCACGGCAACCGCGCCTTATGGGTGAAACTTTCGAAGATGGTCTATGTTCCAGGAGTTGCTCACCGGTAGGCCTTCTTCGGTCTCAAGGCGGACAGCGCCGGGCCTTGTAACTTGTCTCACCCGATAAGGGCCTTCCCACTTCAGCGTCAACTTGTTGGAATTCTTGGCGGACTGAACACGCCGAAGAACAAGGTCGCCTTCCTCGAGACTCCTGGCCTTGACCTTGCGGCTATGGTAGCGACGCAAGGCCTGCTGGTATCGAGCAGCTCGTACAGCAGCCTGGAGACGTTCCTCCTCGAGGAGCAATGCATCATCTTGTCGCAGTTGCTCTTGCTCGAGCTCATCATAGGCGAGCACTCGAGGAGATCCGTATACGAGTTCCGTGGGGAGAACTGCCTCTGCCGCATAGACAAGGGCAAAGGGTGTCTGCCCGGTGGCTCGACTTGGTGTCGTTCTGATTGACCAAAGAGCCGCCAGTAGCTCCTCTATCCAGTTTCTTCCGCACTTGCGCAGCCTGTCGAAGGTCCTCGTCTTAAGCCCGCGCAACACTTCAGCATTGGCCCTCTCCGCTTGACCATTGCTCCTCGGGTGAGCAACAGAAGCAAAGCAGACCTTGGCGCCAAGGTCTTGGACGTATTGCATGAAGGTGCGACTAGTGAACTGCGTACCGTTGTCGGTGATGATCCTGTTAGGGATTCCGAAACGGCAAACAATTGCTCTGAAGAACCTGACCGCTGACTGTGCTGTCACCTTTCTCACCGGTTCCACTTCCGGCCACTTTGTGAACTTGTCGATTGCAACGTACAAGTACTCAAAGCCCCCGACAGCACGGGGGAAAGGGCCGAGGATATCGAGCCCCCAGACCGAGAAGGGCCAGGACAAAGGGATCGTCTGGAGAGCTTGAGCTGGCTGATGAATTTGTTTGGCATGGAACTGGCACGCTTCACACTTGGTTACTTGTGCAGTCGCATCCTGGAGGGCTTCTTGCCAAAAGAACCCTTGCCGGAATGCCTTCCCGGCAAGTGCCCTTGCGCCAATGTGGTGGCCACATATGCCTCCATGTATTTCTGCCAACAGCTTCTGTCCATCTTCTCTGGAAATGCACTTCAACCTGACACCATTGAGCCTTCTTCTGTACAGCTCATTGTCCACGAACTGGTACATACTTGACTGCCTGGTTATTTTCTCTATCTCTGCTGGGTCGTCGGGAAGTTCTCCAGTTTGCAGAAAACGGACGATCTGCTGTGCCCATGCCGGAGCCCGAGGCTCAACGGCAAGGACTAAAGGCATGAGGGCCGCTGCAGGAACCCCAGCTTCTACGGCAAGAACCTCTGGTTCTGTCGGAGCTGAAGGCTCCCCGGCAAGCCTGCCGGGGCAAGGCTTGCCGGGAACGTTTGCTTCAACTGTACAGACCCTTGGGTCCGCAGGAGCAAACTGTTCCTCAGCGTTCTGGTCGTTGATCTTGGGGACCTTGACGGCGGCTTCTGGAAGATCCGTCGGTAAGTAGTCGCCGGAGACCAACTTTCTCTTCTTGGTCGGCCCAATTGATGGTGTAACGGATGGCTGAGTCAGCTTGAGCAGGAAGGTCCCTGGTTCCACAGGTAACTTCATTGCAGCACACTTTGAAAGGCCATCTGCTATATCATTCTGAGCTCTCGGGACGTGCTCCATTTGCAGACCTTCAAAGTGCTCTTCAAGCTTCCTCACTTCATCTACATAAGCTTCCATCAAAGGGCTCTGATAACTCTTGTTGACTTGTCGGACCACCAACTGAGAATCTCCCCGCACAATCAGTTTCTTAATCCCAAGTTCAGCTGCAATTCTGAGGCCGGCAAGCAGACCTTCATACTCAGCAGTATTGTTTGTCGCTTGTTCCCTGGGAAAGTGCATCTGGATAACATACTTGAGGTGTTCTCCGGTGGGTGCTATGAGTACCACACCGGCTCCAGCGCCTTGCAGCGAGAAGGCACCATCAAAGTACATCACCCATTCGCTTGTCGCTTCTTGTACGGGTACGCTTGTCTCTGGAACTTCTTCATCGGGCGTTGGGGTCCATTCATCTATAAATTCTGCCAAAGCTCTGCTCTGTATAGTTGAGGTACTTTCAAACTTGAGACCAAAGCTCGACAGTTCCAGTGCCCACTCGACGATCCTGCCTGTTGCTTCTGGATTCTGCAATATCCTCTTCAACGGAAAGCGAGTGACCACTGTTATCTCGTGTGCTTGGAAGTAATGGCGCAGTTTTCTCGAGGCCATGAGGAGGCCGAAAAGCAACTTCTGCACCCCGGAGTATCTTGATCTAGCTCCCTGCAAGAGGGAACTCACAAAATACACCGGGCGCTGCACCATCTTCTTCCGCACCTCTCCTTGCTCCTGCGCAGAGTTGTCCTTGTCGGGGCCAGAGCTTGTAGGAGCAGCCCCCTGCTTGTCGCTGGATTCGCTTGCCGGTGGCGTAGACTCCTCATCGGCCTCCCTCTCCGCTACTAACGCAGCACTAACCACTTGATTGGTTGCTGCTAGGTATAGCAGCAACTTCTCTTGTGGCTTAGGTGCGACAAGTATTGGAGTGGAGGATAGGTATCCTTTCAAGTCTTGCAGTGCTGCTTCCGCTTCCGGAGTCCATTTCATAGGACCTGCCTTCTTCAAAATCTTGAAGAAAGGCAGGGCGCGCTCTGCAGACTTTGAAATGAACCTACTGAGGGCAGCTACACAACCTGCAAGTCTCCTTACGTCCTTGACGCGCTTCGGGGCTTCGATCTGCTCGATGGCTTTTATCTTGTCGGGATTAGCTTCAATCCCTCTCTGAGACACAAAGAACCCGAGAAGCTTGCCGGAGGGGACTCCAAAGACGCACTTCTCGGGGTTCAACTTAAGCTGGATCTTGCGCAGATTTGCAAAAGTTTCTTCCAAATCTTGGATCAGGGTATCCTTGCTCTTGCTCTTCACCACTATGTCATCCATGTAAGCTTCTACATTTCTGTGGATCTGTGGCTCAAAAGCAGTGTGCACCACCCTTGCAAATGTTGAGCCTGCATTCTTCAATCCGAAAGGCATGCGAATGAAGCAATATGTGCCACATGGAGTAATGAATGCAGTCTTCTCTTCATCTTCCTTGGCCATAAAAATCTGGTGGTAGCCTGAGTATACATCAAGAAAGGAGAGCAGCTCACATCCAGCAGTGGAGTCAACAATCTGGTCGATGCGCGGTAAGGGAAATGGATCCTTGGGACATGCTTTATTCACATCGGTGAAGTCTATACACAGTCTCCACTTCCCGTTGGCCTTACGCACGACAACTGGATTTGCTAACCACGTCGGATGGATCACGCCTCTAATCAGGCCCGCTGCTTCTAGCTTCTTGATTTCTTCTGCGATGAACTCTTGGCGCTCCATGGCTTGCTTCCTGACCTTCTGCTTGATGGGCCGCGCATGAGGGCAAACGACAAGCTTGTGCTCAATTACCTTCCTAGGAACGCCGGGGATGTCAGATGGTTGCCATGCAAACACATCGACATTCGCCCGCAGGAAGGCAACGAGCGCGCTTTCCTATTTGCTATCAAGTGCAGCACTGATGGTGAAGGTACCACCAGTGCCGTCCTCCTGGGCGGACACCTTCTTGGTTGCCGGTGGAGCGGCCATTCCTTTCTTGCACTTGCCGGTGGAGCTCGATGGAACGTCCTCGACGGCAGCGCAGCACTCCGAAGAGGTGCGTTTGTCGGAGTGGGCCCCAGAGCACTTGCCGGACTTGGTCTTGGTCTTCTTCCCCTCGGGAGCTTCAGCGGCAAGTGTGTTGCTCTCCGCTGCGGCTGCTGCATCCCGGTATATCTTGTCGGCGCAGATAAGCGCGTCCTTCTTGTCGCCATGGACAGAGATGACGCTTATCGGCCCCGGCATCTTGAGTACATTGTAAGCGTAGTGGGAAGCTGCCATGAACTTGGCGAGGGCAGGACGTCCAAGTATCCCATTATATGGTAATGGGATATCGGCCACGTCGAAGGTTATCCTCTCCATCCTGAAGTTGAGCTCCCCGCCAAAGGTCACCGGCAGAGTGATCTTCCCCTTGGGCTTGCTCCTTCCCGGGTTTATTCCTTGGAACGAACCGGTCTCTTCGAGCTCGCCATCTGGGATCTGGAGTTTCTTGATCACAGCTGAGGAGATCAAGTTCAGCCCGGCCCCGCCGTCAACCAACATTTTGGTGACCTTGAGGTTGCGGATGGTGGGTGAGACCAGCATCGGCAAGCACCCGACCGCTGTGGTGCGGTCAGGGTGGTCCTCAAGATCAAAAATGATGGGCGTGCTGGACCACTTCAGGAGCCTGCGCGACTCAACGGGCGGCTCTACTGCGTTTACTTCCCGCACCCACTGCTTGAGTTGGTGGTGGGAAGTGTGCAGAGAGGCGCCCCCGTCGACGCATAGTACTTCTGTGGCCTTCTGGAACTCCTGCTCGCTGTTATCGCCTTCCTCCATGTCGTCGTCGTCGTCTTCCTCTTCATCCTTGTCGCGGCCCCGGGGAGGTCGATCACCTTGCCGCGGCGTCCTCCCGGGCCATTGAAAGGCCCCTTCTTGCTTGGCTCTCCTCCGCCACCTTGAGCCTTTTCCTTGTCGCGCCGCTCGTATTCAGCCTTCTGCTGCTCTACGAGGTACTCGATGCGCTTGCAGTTGGAAAGGTCGTGGCCCTTGGTGCGGTGGATCTTGCAATATTGCTTGTCGGAGCCGTCCTGCTTGTCGGCTGCCGCTACAGGGGCAGGCTCCTTGCCGGAGCCGCCAGCCTGTGCTGTCTTGGCGGGAGCCTCCTTGCCGGACTTCTCAACGACCAGCACCTCCTTGTTCTTCTTCTTTCTATTATTCCGCCGCCGGCTCTTTTTTGCCGGGGCGGCATCCTCGCTGTCGCTTCCCCCTGCGCCAGCATCCTCCCCAGGGAGTCTCCTCCCCTCTTCGGCGCGCGCGCATTTGTCAGCCAGAGCGTAGAGCTCGCTGACGTCCCGGATCTTTGTCATGGCCATCTCCTCCCGCATGCGACGGTTACGCACGTTCTGGTGGAACGCGCTGATAACCGCGGCGGGGTGGACGTCGGGAATATTGTGCTGCACGCGGCTGAAGCATTGGATGTACTTGCGCAGAGGTTCTCCTTCCTTCTGGGCCAGAATGTGGAGATCACTCTCCTGGCCGTGGGGTTTGTGGCCGCCCGTGAAGGCGCCGACAAATTGGTGGCACAAATCCGCCCACGAAGAAATAGAGCCTTCCGGCAAGTGCATAAGCCAAGAACGTACGTTCGGCTTAAGCACCAGCGGGAAGTAGTTCGCCAGTATCTTCTCGTCGCGCCCCCCGGCAGCCTGCACCGCGATGGTGTAGATACTGAGGAACTCCGAGGGGTGCGTCTTGCCGTCGTACTTCTCGGGTACATCGGGATTGAAGTTTTTCATACTGGGCCACTGGACACGCCGCAGCTCGCGGGTGAACGCAGGGCAACCTGCCGTGTACGGCAAGTTGCCTGGCTCACCGGGCGCGTGCGCGTCGACAGCGGTCCCAGCACGCTGATCAGATTGTCGCCGGGCTTCTCGCCGGCGCTCGATCGTTGTTCGAGCATCTTTTTGCCGCCGATCGCCAAGGACTTGGCGCTGGTCCCGACGAGCCCGCGGATCCGACGACGCCGTGGAGTCGTCGTCGACGTTAATCCGGCGGGGAGGCGTCTTCTGTTTCCGCGGCGGGGAGTGCACCGTAGTTGCACCCCCGGCGGTCTTGTCGCCATCGGCCTTCGTCTTCTCGACTTGCCGCGGCCGCGAGGTTGCTGGCTGCTGCGGCGTGTCGTTATTGGCGAAGGCGATCAGGCTTTGGTTGGTTGCCCTCCAGTCTTCGGCCTTGTCTGCCGCTGGAGGGAAGTCGAGGAGCAGCTGCGCTCTTGCGAGTGCTTCTGCTGGAGAGGAGGGGAGCGGTGGCGAGCGGTGCGAGGAGCGAGATATGCTCGGACTTCTAACAGGGTTAGAAGGAGCAGGGTCTCGCCCCGGCGACCGCGCCTTGCTTGTGCCAGGACGATGGCCTGGAGCATCCCGCGATCCTCCGGTTTGCCCTTGCCCCAACAAGCGGATGGTACTTCCTGTACCACGGCGCTGCTGGATAGTCGTCTGCTGAGACGGACGTGGCGCGTCTACGGACACCGAGGCTGGGTCGTCCGTCTTGTCCTTGGACTTGGCGGTGCCGCGAGTTTCCTTGCCGGCAATCACCCTTCCGTCGGCGTCTCCTCCGCCCACCGTTGGCTCTGGTGGCGGTGGAACAGACGCAGACGGGCCTGCGACCTCCGAAGCCTTCTTCTTCGGGGCCATGTGGCTGTTGCTGATGAAGTTGGAGAGGTTGATGAAGAATGCGCCCACGTGAACGCCAGATCAGGTTCGCACAACCTCGACGCCCCCTACCTGGCGCGCCATAGATGTCGGGGGAAACTGTCCACCACGAACACCTATGGGACCGGAGCCCCTTGTCGTTGCGGTGAGGGAGCGGAGGGAGCACAAAGAGCAGATCGAGGAGAGCACGCGGGATGCTCCAGGCCATCGTCCTAGCACAAGCAAGGCGCGGTCGCCGGGGCGAGACCCTGCTCCTTCTAACCCTGTTAGAAGTCCGAGCATATCTCGCTCCTCGCACCGCTCGCCACCGCTCCCCTCCTCTCCAGCAGAAGCACTCGCAAGAGCGCAGCTGCTCCTCGACTTCCCTCCAGCGGCAGACAAGGCCGAAGACTGGAGGGCAACCATCCAAAGCCTGATCGCCTTCGCCAATAACGACACGCCGCAGCAGCCGGCAACCTCGCGGCCGCGGCAAGTCGAGAAGACGAAGGCCGATGGCGACAAGACCGCCGGGGGTGCAACTACGGTGCACTCCCCGCCGCGGAAACAGAAGACGCCTCCCCGCCGGATTAACGTCGACGACGACTCCACGGCGTCGTCGGATCCGCGGGCTCGTCGGGACCAGCGCCAAGTCCTTGACGATCGGCGGCAAGAAGATGCTCGAACAACGATCGAGCGCCGGCGAGAAGCCCGGCGACAATCTGATCAGCGTGCTGGGACCGTTGTCGACGCGCACGCGCCCGGTGAGCCAGGCGACTTGCCGTACGCAGCAGGTTGCCCTGCGTTCACCCGCGAGCTGTGGCGTGTCCAGTGGCCCAGTATGAAAAACTTCAAGCCTGATGTACCCGAGAAGTACGACGGCAAGACGCACCCCTCGGAGTTCCTCAGTATCTACACCATCACGGTGCAGGCTGCCGGGGGGCGCGACGAGAAGATACTGGCGAACTACTTCCCGCTGGTGCTTAAGCCGAACGTACGTTCTTGGCTTATGCACTTGCCGGAAGGCTCTATTTCTTCGTGGGCGGATTTGTGCCACCAATTTGTCGGCGCCTTCACGGGCGGCCACAAACCCCACGGCCAGGAGAGTGATCTCCACATTCTGGCCCAGAAGGAAGGAGAACCTCTGCGCAAGTACATCCAACGCTTCAGCCGCGTGCAGCACAATATTCCCGACGTCCACCCCGCCGCGGTTATCAGCGCGTTCCACCAGAACGTGCGTAACCGTCGCATGCGGGAGGAGATGGCCATGATGAAGATCCGAGACGTCAGCGAGCTCTACGCTCTGGCTGACAAATGCGCGCGCGCCGAAGAGGAGAGGAGACTCCCCGGGGAGGATGCTGGCGCAGGGGGAAGCGACAGCGAGGATGCCGCCCCGGCAAAAAAGAGCCGGCGGCGGAACAATAGAAAGAAGAAGAACAAGGAGGTGCTGGTCGTTGAGAAGTCTGGCAAGGAGGCTCCCGCCAAGACAGCACAGGCTGGCGGCTCCGGCAAGGAGCCTGCCCCTGTAGCGGCAGCCGACAAGCAGGACGGCTCCGACAAGGAATATTGCAAGATCCACCGCACCAAGGGCCACGACCTTTCCAACTGCAAGCGCGTCGAGTACCTCGTAGAGCAGCAGAAGGCTGAATACGAGCGGCGCGACAAGGAAAAGGCTCAAGGTGGCGGAGGAGAGCCAAGCAAGAAGCGGCCTTTCAATGGCCGGGGAGGACGCCGCGGCAAGGTCAAGCAGCGGCAAGGTGATCGACCTCCCCGGGGCCGCGACAATGATGAAGAGGAAGACGACGACGACGACATGGAGGAAGGCGATAACAGCGAGCAGGAGTTCCAGAAGGCCACAGAAGTACTGTGCGTCGACGGGGGCGCCTCTCTGCACACTTCCCACCGCTAACTCAAGCAGTGGGTGCGGGAAGTAAACGCAGTAGAGCCGCCCGTTGAGTCGCGCAGGCTCCTGAAGTGGTCCAGCACGCCCATCATTTTTGATCTTGAGGACCACCCTGACCGCACCACAGCGGTCGGGTGCTTGCCGATGCTGGTCTCACCCACCATCCGCAACCTCAAGGTCACCAAAATGTTGGTTGACGGCGGGGCCGGGCTGAACTTGATCTCCTCAGCTGTGATCAAGAAACTCCAGATCCCAGATGGCGAGCTCGAAGAGACCGGTTCGTTCCAAGGAATAAACCCGGGAAGGAGCAAGCCCAAGGGGAAGATCACTCTGCCGGTGACCTTTGGCGGGGAGCTCAACTTCAGGACGGAGAGGATAACCTTCGACGTGGCCGATATCCCATTACCATATAATGGGATACTTGGACGTCCTGCCCTCGCCAAGTTCATGGCAGCTTCCCACTACGCTTACAATGTACTCAAGATGCCGGGGCCGATAAGCGTCATCTCTGTCCATGGCGACAAGAAGGACGCGCATATCTGCGCTGACAAGATATACCGGGATGCAGCAGCCGCAGCGGAGAGCAACACACTTGCCGCTGAAGCTCCCGAGGGGAAGAAGACCAAGACCAAGTCCGGCAAGTGCTCTGGGGCCTACTCCGACAAACGCACCTCTTCGGAGTGCTGCGCTGCCGTCGAGGACGTTCCATCGAGCTCCACCGGCAAGTGCAAGAAAGGAATGGCCGCTCCACCGGCAACCAAGAAGGTGTCCGCCAAGGAGGACGGCACTGGTGGTACCTTCACCATCAGTGCTGCACTTGATAGCAAATAGGAAAGCGCGCTCGTTGCCTTCCTGCGGGCGAATGTCGATGTGTTTGCATGGCAACCATCTGACATCCCCGGCGTTCCCAGGAAGGTAATTGAGCACAAGCTTGTCGTTTGCCCTCATGCGCGGCCCATCAAGCAGAAGGTCAGGAAGCAAGCCGTGGAGCGCCAAGAGTTCATCGCAGAAGAAATCAAGAAGCTAGAAGCAGCGGGCCTGGTTAGAGGCGTGATCCATCCGACGTGGTTAGCAAATCCAGTTGTCGTGCGTAAGGCCAACGGGAAGTGGAGACTGTGTATAGACTTCACCGATGTGAATAAAGCATGTCCCAAGGATGCATTTCCCTTACCGCGCATCGACCAGATTGTTGACTCCACTGCTGGATGTGAGCTGCTCTCCTTTCTTGATGCATACTCAGGCTACCACCAGATTTTTATGGCCAAGGAAGATGAAGAGAAGACTGCATTCATTACTCCATGTGGCACATATTGCTTCATTCGCATGCCTTTCGGATTGAAGAATGCAGGCTCAACATTTGCAAGGGTGGTGCACACTGCTTTTGAGCCACAGATCCACAGAAATGTAGAAGCTTACATGGATGACATAGTGGTGAAGAGCAAGAGCAAGGATGCCCTGATCCAAGATTTGGAAGAAACTTTTGCAAATCTGCGCAAGATCCAGCTTAAGTTGAACCCCGAGAAGTGCGTCTTTGGAGTCCCCTCCGGCAAGCTTCTCGGGTTCTTTGTGTCTCAGAGAGGGATTGAAGCTAATCCCGACAAGATAAAAGCCATCGAGCAGATCGAAGCCCCGAAGCGCGTCAAGGACGTAAGGAGACTTGCAGGTTGTGTAGCTGCCCTCAGTAGGTTCATTTCAAAGTCTGCAGAGCGCGCCCTGCCTTTCTTCAAGATTTTGAAGAAGGCAGGTCCTATGAAATGGACTCCGGAAGCGGAAGCAGCACTGCAAGACTTGAAAGGATACCTATCCTCCACTCCAATACTTGTCGCACCTAAGCCACAAGAGAAGTTGCTGCTATACCTAGCAGCAACCAATCAAGTGGTTAGTGATGCGTTAGTAGCGGAGAGGGAGGCCGATGAGGAGTCTACGCCACCGGCAAGCGAATCCAGCGACAAGCAGGGGGCTGCTCCGACAAGCTCTGGCCCCGACAAGGACAACTCTGCGCAGGAGCAAGGAGAGGTGCGGAAGAAGATGGTGCAGCGCCCGGTGTATTTTGTGAGTTCCCTCTTGCAGGGAGCTAGATCAAGATACTCCGGGGTGCAGAAGTTGCTTTTCGGCCTCCTCATGGCCTCGAGAAAACTGCGCCATTACTTCCAAGCACACGAGATAACAGTGGTCACTCGCTTTCCGTTGAAGAGGATATTGCAGAATCCAGAAGCAACAGGCAGGATCGTCGAGTGGGCACTGGAACTGTCGAGCTTTGGTCTCAAGTTTGAAAGTACCTCAACTATACAGAGCAGAGCTTTGGCAGAATTTATAGATGAATGGACCCCAACGCCCGATGAAGAAGTTCCAGAGACAAGCGTACCCGTACAAGAAGCGACAAGCGAATGGGTGATGTACTTTGATGGTGCCTTCTCGCTGCAAGGCGCTGGAGCCGGTGTGGTACTCATAGCACCCACCGGAGAACACCTCAAGTATGTTATCCAGATGCACTTTCCCAGGGAACAAGCGACAAACAATACTGCTGAGTATGAAGGTCTGCTTGCCGGCCTCAGAATTGCAGCTGAACTTGGGATTAAGAAACTGATTGTGCGGGGAGATTCTCAGTTGGTGGTCCGACAAGTCAACAAGAGTTATCAGAGCCCTTTGATGGAAGCTTATGTAGATGAAGTGAGGAAGCTTGAAGAGCACTTTGAAGGTCTGCAAATGGAGCACGTCCCGAGAGCTCAGAATGATATAGCAGATGGCCTTTCAAAGTGTGCTACAATGAAGTTACCTGTGGAACCAGGGACCTTCCTGCTCAAGCTGACTCAGCCATCCGTTACACCATCAATTGGGCCGACCAAGAAGAGAAAGTTGGTATCCGGCGACTACTTACCGGCGGATCTTCCAGAAGCCGCCGTCAAGGTCCCCAAGATCAACGACCAGAACGCTGAGGAACAGTTTGCTCCTGTGGACCCAAGGGTCTGTACAGTTGAAGCAAGCGTTCCCGGCAAGCCTTGCCCCGGCAGGCTTGCCGGGGAGCCTTCAGCTCCGACAGAACCAGAGGTTCTTGCCGTAGAAGCTGGGGTTCCTGCAGCGGTCCTCATGCCTTTAGTCCTTGCCGTTGAGCCTCGGGCTCCGGCATGGGCACAGCAGATCGTCCGTTTTCTGCAAACTGGAGAACTTCCCGACGACCCAGCAGAGATAGAGAAAATAACCAGGCAGTCAAGTATGTACCAGTTCGTGGACAATGAGCTGTACAGAAGAAGGCTCAATGGTGTCAGGTTGAAGTGCATTTCCAGAGAAGATGGACAGAAGTTGTTGGCAGAAATACATGGAGGCATATGTGGCCACCACATTGGCGCAAGAGCACTTGCCGGGAAGGCATTCCGGCAAGGGTTCTTTTGGCAAGAAGCCCTCCAGGATGCGACTGCACAAGTAACCAAGTGTGAAGCGTGCCAGTTCCATGCCAAACAAATTCATCAGCCAGCTCAAGCTCTCCAGACGAACCCTTTGTCCTAGCCCTTCTCGGTCTGGGGGCTCGATATCCTCGGCCCTTTCCCCCGTGCTGTCGGGGGCTTTGAGTACTTGTACGTTGCAATGGACAAGTTCACAAAGTGGCCGGAAGTGGAACCGGTGAGAAAGGTGACAGCACAGTCAGCGGTCAGGTTCTTCAGAGCAATTGTTTGTTGTTTCGGAATCCCTAACAGGATCATCACCGACAACGGTACGCAGTTCACTAGTCGCACCTTCATGCAATACGTCCAAGACCTTGGCGCCAAGGTCTGCTTCGCTTCTGTTGCTCACCCGAGGAGCAATGGTCAAGCGGAGAGGGCCAATGCTGAAGTGCTGCGCGGGCTCAAGACGAGGACCTTCGACAGGCTGCGCAAGTGCGGAAGAAACTGGATAGAGGAGCTACCGGCGGCTCTTTGGTCAATCAGAACGACACCAAGTCGAGCCACCGGGCAGACACCCTTTGCCCTTGTCTATGGGGCAGAGGCAGTTCTCCCCACGGAACTCGTATACGGATCTCCTCGAGTGCTCGCCTATGATGAGCTCGAGCAAGAGCAACTATGACAAGATGATGCATTGCTCCTCGAGGAGGAACGTCTCCAGGCTGCTGTACGAGCTGCTCGATACCAGCACGCCTTGCGTCGCTACCATAGCCGCAAGGTCAAGGCCAGGAGTCTCGAGGAAGGCGACCTTGTTCTACGGCGTGTTCAGTCCGCCAAGAATTCCAACAAGTTGACGCCAAAGTGGGAAGGCCCTTATCGGGTGAGACAAGTTACAAGGCCCGGTGCTGTCCGCCTTGAGACCGAAGAAGGCCTACCGGTGAGCAACTCCTGGAACATAGAGCATCTTCGAAAGTTTCACCCATAAGGCGCGGTTGCCGTGATCCGCTCCGGCAACCACCTTTTGTACGAGTTTTGCCGCTGTTGCATGTAATCCTTTGTACAAAGCCGGGCGCAGATCCCGTGCATCAGTAAAGCTTCGTGTTTTCGCATTATTTGCCATTTTCGTGCGTTTCTTTGCTATTCGCGTGCATTATTTGGCATTTTTGTGCAACACACATATCCGGTAAGCATTACCATGCCAAGAAACCCTATACTTGTTTCCTCTCCTCCTTTTCTTTCTCTCTTAAACAGAAGAAACATTCCTCGCGCACAAGTTTGCCGGGGGGGAAGGAGGTGGAGGATGAACCAAGTGTTGTTCAAGAAAGAGAAACTTACCGGAGAACGAACAGACTATGAAAGTTTGCAGCAACAAAAGAAATAATAAGAAAGAGGCCTAATCTACGCGATCGCCCTCACGCCTGGAGATCTTGTTCACCTTGGCGATGATGTGGGCGACCTGCGCCTTCAGTGCCTCCTGAGCTGCGTCGGCCGGCAAGCTGCGGAGAACGTTGACAAGATTAATACCAGGGTTGCGGTAGACAATCTTGGTCAAGACGCGCTCTAAGGTCCCCGCGCAGAGCTGGCGCGACTCCTCGGCCAGCCGCGCGGGGAGCTTCTCCTGAAGACGTGCGAGCGCCGGCGCGATCCCCCTGAAGAAAAGACTGAGCTTGGCGCTGTGGGGGAGACTCGGGTCCGGAGAGTACACCAAGTGTTCAACCCTCAGCGCCATCAGCTCCTTGTCGATGCTGGCGGCGGAATTAACCAGCTCCTCCGTCCAATGCTCCACCGCCTGGTTGAAGATATTCGTGGAGGTGGCGGCGCTCTCCACCAACTCCCGCTCCTTGCGGACCTCCTCCTTCAGCTTGGTCTCACGATCCCGAGCGGCGTCAAGTGAATCCCTCAAAGTAGAAACCTTCAACTCCAGATCAGCAATCGAGTCCTTGGCGGCTTTGAGCTCGTCGCCCTGCTTGGAGAGGCATACCTGGAGGTCCGAGTTGGTATGGGCGTCTTTTTCGCGCTCTATGTTGAGCGCGGTGACCCTTTCCGTGCTCGCCTTTAGGTACTCCTCCAGCTGCGCCACCTTGGCTTCAAGCTCCTTCTTGGCGGTTTCCGCGGCGGCGACAGCTTCCTTTGCCTCCTTCACGGCCCCGCCAAGAGCCTGCTCCCGGGCGGTGAGCTCGTCGTCGTGGGCGTCGAGCTCAACCTTCCGCTGGTTGAGCGCTCCTTCTCGCTGGGACAGCTCCACACCGATGAGTCGCTGCTGCTCCTCGGCCTCTGCCTTCTCCAGGAGGAATTCTTGATGCTCCCCGGCGAGCCTCTCGCGCTCCTCCGCCAAGTTGCGGAGAGCTTCCTGGTTGGCGGCGCGAAGCTCTGCGGCGCGTTTTTCCAAGTCCGCTCCGGCCTTGGCGGTGAGGGCTTCACACGACTCCAGCTTCGCCTGCCTGGCCCGGTAAAGGGCCAGGAGCTGGCGGAGAAGTTTCTCCTCTTGGGGCTCATCGCTCCCGCCAGGCGCTTCGATGATCTTCAACCCCGCGGAGGCGAGGACCTCTCCATCAAAGGTCTCTCCCTCCACGAGTGCTTGCGACGAAGACCCCCACGGCACTTGAATGAAGACGCCGTTGGGGGCCTCAAGATAGATGCCGGGCTGCTCCTTACCGGCGGAGGGGTCGGCGGCCGGTCCAGCGCTCGACGCTCCTGCTGCCTCCGGGCCGGCAGTGCGGTCGCTGTCCCCCTCCCAAGCCGCGGCGTCTGCGGTTGGAGCAGTCTCCTCTGCGGCAGGCTCGTCGGCTCCTGCCATGTCTTCAACGACAGGGGCGTTGCCGTCGTCGCCTTGCGCGCCCTCCTCGCCGATGACCTCGGTCTCCATCCGGTCCGGCGCGGGAGGATCTAGAAGAAGAAGAAGGAAAGAAAAGAAAAAGTTCAAGCAAATATCCAAAAAGACAAGTCCAAGAAGACGAAGTTACAAGACTTACCTTCGCGGGTTTCGTCGACGACAGGCTCCCTCGCCGGGGAGCCCTCCCTTGGCGGGGTGGCCACCCTCGCCGGGCTGCTTGCCCTTGGCGGGGTACTCGCCCTTGGCGGAGTACCCGCCCTTGGCGGAGCGCTCTCCCTCGCCGGAGAGTTCGTCCTTGGCGGGGACGGCGGGACCCGCGGCTCCTCGGGAGTAGTCTCCGGGTGCTCCTGCAGCTGCGGCTCCGTTTCTGCACAAGACAAGCAAGACAACAAAACATCAATACCAAGCTGGAACCTCAAGCGCGCCCGACAAGTAGGAAGTTCAAAACCAGACTTACGCTGGGGGCTGCGCTGGGGGCTGCTCCTCGGAGCAGCAGTTGGGTCCGGCAAGTCCGTCGCCGGCGTGTCCCCTGTCGCCGCGACGGGCGAGTCGTCCTCGACCTCCACCACCGGGACTTTGGCCCTCTTCGCCGTCCGCTGGGCCAGGGTCCTGAAATCAAAACAAGAACAAGATTAGAATCACCAAGAAGAAATCAAGTCAGAATTGAAGAAAATACAAGACACAAGTGCTTACTCCTCTTCCTCCTCGTCGTCGTCGCTCAAGGCGGAGAAGTCGAACTCCACCTGAGTTGCTCCGGCGCGAGGAGCGGGAGGAGAAGGCTCCCTCGGGCGCTTGGCGGTCCCCGGGGCTAGGGGCTGCGACGACCCAGCCTCCGCCGACGCCGAGGCCCGAGGAGCAGGCGGAGCGGCCGCTCCGCTCTGAGAAGATCCTCCTCCGCTTGGCGCTGGTGCGCGGGTCGCCTCCGCCGCGGCTGGTGCGCGGGGCGCCTCCGTCGCGGCCTGGTTCGCTCTGGTGGCGCGCGTCGCCCGGCGAGCAGGCTGTTGTCGGGGCGCCTGCGTCCTTGTCGCTGTGGGCGCCTTGCGGAGACGCTTCAGTGGTGTTCGCTGGGGGCTGGCCCGAGGCGGGGAGTTCTCCGAGGACGATGAGGCGTCATCATCGAGTCCCAGGGACCCGCTGCTGTCCTCCTCGGCCTCGGTGTCCTCCTCCTCCGCCCCGGCGGGCCCGCTGGATCCAGCACCTTGTCCTGCGGCCCCGCTCCCTCCGGTGGCTCCGCTCCCTCCGGTGGCTCCGCTCCCTCCGGCACCTCTGTTCCCTCCGACGGCCTCGCTTGCCGCGGCTTCGCTCACGACTCCGGGGATCCCGGCGTGCCTCAAGGAAGGGACCCCGGCAAGCTCGTCGGGCGGAAGATTGAGCAGTCTGCGGATCTCGGCCTCCTCTGCTTGGCCCACCTCATTCGCGGCCTGCGCCTCGTCCATGGTGAACCCGAAATCTCCTGCTGCTGCAGCTGCGGCGGCCTCTTCCATCCGAGAAGCTATGTAGGCTATGTCCCGCTCTGTGGTGGCCCGAGTGAGACCCTGGTTCTCGTCGGTGATCTTGGGCACCTCGACCAGGTTGTCGAAGAAACTCATGATGGCATCCGGCGTGGGCACTATCCATGTGGGGTCGACACCGTGAGAATCACATGCGGGCATTATCGCGCGCAGAGCATCCCGGGCCGTGCTGTTGCATAGCGGCACCACTCCCCGGGGAGATCTAAACCACTCCGGATGGGCCGGGTCGTGCTTAAAAAGCTCCCGGACCATCCCCTTCAGCTCCAACGCCGTGAAGTTGAAGTTCAGACCCGGGCGCAGCCTCATAATATCCGCCGCATTGCCGAACTCCCATGCTGGCCTTTTCCTCTCCTGTAAAGGGGCAATGCGACGGCGGAGGAAGTCTGCTCCTACCTCTCCGATGGTCAACTTAGCTACCCGGAGACGCAGTATCCTAACAAGAGCAATGTTGAGCTTGACATCATCTGGGGCCAACTCGCTCCAGTCTCTGCCGCGCACTATGGCTGTTGTGCGCGGCGCGGTGAAAGGTTCCAGCTGGTCCTCAACTATCCAACACCAGTCCGCACGCCACTCTTCCCACTTGCCGCGGAGCTCTCCTCGCAGATACGACTCCTTCTTATTCAAGCGGAAGATCCAAGATATGCCCCCGGAGAGGGGGGCGCCGGCCTCTACTCTAGGCATAAACAAGTGGCGGAACA
>LR738716.1:32964138-32983762 GCA_902687465.1 Secale cereale | reverse complement strand
GGAGGTCGCGGTCGCGGGGCCAGAGGCGAGGCTCCCCGGCTCGGGCGCGAAGAAGGAGCCCGTTCGAGGCCTGCTCGGGGCCTGGAGGTGAGGATGGCCGGACCGGAGGAACGGCGACGGCGAGGCGGAGGTGAGGCCGCGGAGGAGATCCCGCGGCGTCCGGCGGCTTCTGGAGAAGAGGCGCGGCGGTCCGCTGCTCGGAGGACGCCGACGAGGGGCGCAGCGGCGGCTCCCTGGCCGGTCGGGCCTCCTTCTGGCGATGGCGCTGACTGGCCTCGAGCTGGAGGACGCCTACGAGGGGGGAAGCCGCGGGCGGGTCGGCTGGCTTGGCTGCCGCTCGCGGAAGGAAAGGGCTGCTGGGGCGCGGGGTCGAGGGGTTCGGGCACGAGCGAGCGGGGACTGAGAGAGAGGAGATCGAAGCGAGGGAGAGGGAGACAAGTGCGGCGGCTGAGGGAACGAGAGGGAGTGCGATGGGGAGGATCGAGCTGCGCCTAGGGTTAGGAAGGGGGTTTGGGCCAAGGGAATGGGCCTGAAGGCCTGGCCGCTGGAGGTTGGGAAGGAGGGCCTGATGCTGGGCCGAAAAGAGGGAAAGGAGGAGAAGGGAGGAGATGGGCCAGGAGAAGGGAGGAGATGGCTGCTGGGTTCCTTTCTTCTGCTGTTATTTTTCTTTAACAGAAATAAAACAAATAAGGAGAGAGCCAAAAAAAATAAAGAAAAGAGGCAGAGAAAAAGAATAAAATGATGGGCATTTTTATAAGGCTTTACGGATTAATTCCAACCTCACAAAAATAGTTCCAACAACAGGGAAGTGCAAAACTAAAACATTTAGCTTGCAATAAAGGAGTTTAGATAAAAAGGAGGAGCCTCGAAACAACGGAAAGAATTATAGGCAAGGTTTAAGATGGAGAAACTCGAAGTGAAAAGACATGGGGAAAAATGCAAGTGTGTTACGGAGATCCCAAACAATTGGAATAATTAATATATAGCTCCCTAAAATAATGAGAGACTTTTATATGTTATAAAGAGAAGTCATCTTCCCTCGATTTAAATGGACCGAAGGTCCACACGATTTATTTAGGTTGAGATGCAAAAATAAAATGACATGATGGCATGATGACATGATGCAATGCAAAAATAAAAAAAAACACAAACACAAAGAACACACGGGCAACCCTGAACATCCGGAATCTTCGGGAAGCTTCTGGAATCTTCTGGGACGTCGGTCTCGGGCGTCACAACTCTCCCACACTAACAGAGGATCTCGACCCGAGATCCTAGAGATATCACCGGGTAAAAACGAAGAGGAAGAGGTAAAACAAAGTTGCTTCTTTGACAGACGAGTGAAACCAAAGAACCTTGAGAGGTTAAACAAGTTGAAAGAAAGAATGCAACGGAGATGAACGACGATGAAAACTCCGTTAGAAAAGATGAACAAGGAACATAACCAGAACCTTGTAGGTTGAAAGACATGAAGCAAGAGCTTAGGAACCAAAAGAATATGAAACCGCAATGGTAAAGCCAAGGAAAAGAGTGACAGAATTTGGACAGCACTCCGTCTGAAAATGGAAGGAATTGAACAAGAACTAGAGGAGATGGAGTGATACTTGATGAAAACAACAACATATTGCCTCCGAAATAATTGAAAGATTGGCACAAGGTTAAGAAAGATTCAGATAGCACTCCGGTTAAAAGATAAACAAGGAAAAGAACATGATCTCGATAAAACGATATGATGGTTTGGAGAGAGCAACATCACAATGCCTCCGGAATGAAAGAATAGAATATAAATCAATGAAAGACTTGAACGGAGAAGAAAATGACAACATCTCTCAAAATTGAATTTGAAAGAGCATCCTTACGAAGAAGGGTTGAACAGAGTTGTTGGAAAAATCAACAACGAAAGAATAAGCTCATGTGGGCTTATGGAAAACATCTCAAAGTTATGAGGTGACAACCAGCCACTGACGAAAACATTTGATTGGATTGAGATCAACAAGGAGACGAAGAACTTATTTCACCGGAATGATAAATGAAGAACTTGGGTCATTTAAGAGCACCATAATAACAGCAATTCTCAAGGAAAGCTTTTAGGTGAAATACAACCCAAGATAACTCCAATAAATAAATAGAAGGGCTGAAAAGATCTCCTGAACAAGGAAAATGATGGTTTAAAATAACTCATTCTTGACAACTTGTGAATCATAAAACATGAAGGAATTGTCAAAATGACATAACACCATCTCAAAGATAAGGTAACAAGAGTTGCAATTGGAAGCATGATGAAGAATGCTTGAGCTCGAACAAGAATCTTGATGAAGACTTCGAGGATGAATTAAAACATGATGAACCACCATGAAGAACTCCGGTAAAGAAAGCATGAGAAGTGAGAGATAAAAAGAATAAGATTCAAGGCCTGCGATGAATTAGATGGAGGTTTGAAAATGATAATTGAAATAACTTGAAGCTCCGGAAAACAAGATGAACAACTTAGAACCAAGGATATGATATGATGGACAAACTCCAGACAAAAGACTTAAATCCCCTTGAAGGAATAAGAATAAGAATTATGTTATGCATCTCCTTCACCAATTTAAATTGATGACAACCAAAGGATTTGGCATACTACTTATTCTCGTTGGAAAGAATTAAAGAGAGATCTAGCACAAGCTCAGATAATTATTCAACAAAGCACCGGTAGGATTGTGAAAAGAACAAATGAATTGAAACGATAACAACGGAAGAGTAAACTTGAAAGAATCACCGTAAGAATAGGAGACGAACGAAGAGGCATCAATGAAGAATATTTGGAGGACAAAGTTGAAAACTGAGAACGAAGAAATATTCTGAAATGATGGCCTTCGGAGGATCACAAAGAAAAGAATTCATGAAAAGCTTGAGAGAACGGCCAAGATTTAAGAGAAACACTAGTCCGGTCTCCAAATGTTGAGAATGAAGACGAGAAATGCCATAAGAATTGTTGAGCACTCCGGAATGAAGAATTAAAAGGTTGAACCAATGATGGAAAGAATTTGAAAGCGATCTTGGAGAAGGCATGTGACTGATGGAAATCATTCTTACGTCACATTTTGGAAGCAATTTGAGAATAACTCCGGAAAATAGAAGAGTCAGGTAAGATCCTGGGAAAGAACTGTGGGTTAAGGCCCACTCAAAGAAATCACCGTTGAAAAGATTGTTTAAGAGATATAGCACCGGTTGAATTAAATGGCTTGAATAAGATAGCAATCTCAAAATAGCTTGAACGGATTAAGAATGGAATTATTAATCTTCAGCACTCCGGATATGAATAGCAAGAGGAGAATGATTAATTGGTGCACCGGAATAAGAAAGCATTGTGAAATGAGGAAAAAAAGGATAAGATGAAACCGAAATCTTAAATTACATCCACCGGCAGAATATTGGAACAAAAGAATGATGAACTTGAAGCTCTTGAGCATCTTCACGATAAATCACCGGATAAGAACATTGAAGGAAAAGAATGAAGAAATATTACATGAATAAAATGGATACTTCATTAAGACTTTCTGGCTCCAAAAGAAAAAGAAAAAGGGTGGGAGGGTGGGAAAACAAAGATAGCTTGAGAAGAATGAAACAGACAAATCGTCAGACTTCCCAACGACGTCCGTATGGAATAACTTGAAGAGAAGGCACACCGGTTGAAAGGATTAACATGACCATCTTGATGATCAAGAAGAATTAGCACTCCCATAGAAATATGAGAACACCGATTAAGAAAGGTATGGGATCAACATTTGACATCGAAGCAACTCGAATACCAGAATCAAAACAAAACAAAGGATAGATGTGTTGCAGCATCATCTTCACAATATCATTCGAACAGAGAATTGAACGAATGAATTCCGCAGGTACATCAACTCGTCGAGAAGCCACTTGGAGAACAAAATGAAAATAAAAAGGAACAAGGATCAGATAGAACAAATACAAGATAGAAGTTTCGTTCGACATCTTCGTGCTGAAAGCTCATGGAACATGTTACAAAAGGGTTTTGCAATCCCCGGATCAGCATAGCCAAGGACCCTTTAAGATGCAACTCCCGATCAGAACAAGTCCATAAAACCACTTCACTCAATGTAGAACCCCAAACTTCATATCGAGCATCCGTTGGAAGAATGCCTAGAACTACTAGATAAACCCACCTATAGATTTCCGAAAGTTTCCAGTTATGCAATCAGGTGTTGGGGATACACGGGAAGCACCGCGCAATCAACTCTAAACCTACATCCAGGTGTATCCATCCTTCAACACATAACCAGTCTTTCTCGGAAACTGTGTACCTCGGACCTTCGAAAAGCATCCACTATAACAAGCTATGGCAATACTCTCGAACTACCTCCCCAGTACTGGGTGATGTCGGGGTTATCTTGCCACTGGCCGTATAGGAGAGATTTTCGATGTCGGCCGTCTTAAGTCTTTAGTACTGCCGCGATATGCTTGTTACAATGATACCCCGAAGCTCAACTCCTCGGTAACAGGAGGCATCGAGAACAATATCCTTGTCACAAGAACATCGAAACAATCCCAGAATACTCGCGAGATCCTAAAAAAAATTTGGTGCAATTTTTGAAAGTAGAAGAGAAAAGAGTAATCGTCAGGAGTCCTCACCAGAGAGAAAAGGGGATAAGAAGCAAAGAAATCCTACTCTCCGATATATATATATAGGACTCAAAACATTTTTCAGTGTGTGCCTAGACTCAACCGTCAACGATTCGATCAATCAGTGGGGGCTTCTAGGTCGGAGAAGGCTCTGAATACCAACTTGTAATGCCCAGGATGGAGTTATACCTCCTACGTGTCGAGGCACGACTTAAAGGCATAAGTCCATCCTAGAATGATCTCAAGTTTGGTATCTTTGCACGACTCATGTAAAGAGGGGTTAAAATGCAAAAGGAGATAGTTGGCTTACACTCGCCACTTCACACAATACATTACATAAGCAACCATCATACAAAACATCACAGCCCATCTAAGGGTAAGATCCAAAAGAAAGATACCAACACAACATAAAGCCACAGGTCAGGATCGAATCCTAGTAGAAACCACTACTGAACATCGAAACGTCACAAGCAACGGCCACAAGCTTCATCGAGCTCCCGATGAAGTACTTGAACCAGCTCCTGCATCGAACTCGGCTGAACCTGCATCTGGTGTGGTGAAGTAACTGTGAGCCACAGAGGACTCAGCAATCCCGTTCCCGGGTAACAAGACTATTTAAGCCTTGGGTGTGGACAAGGCTGAAGAAAGAATAAGAGGTGAAGGAACAAACAAGAGTCTGCAGCAGCAACTAGCACTAACTTACGTAATAGAGAGCGAGAAGAGAAGAGCATCGGTCGAAAGATGATCACGAAGTGATCCTAACTAAAGCCGGTCAAACATAACCCCACCGTGTTCAACTCCCGAATCCCCATTCGGAAATTGACAGTCACGGTACACACGCTGGTAGTGTATTGAAACATTGTGTCAAGTTATCTACAATCGGAATTAACAAGCTCCCATCTGCCACATAACCGCGGGCACGGCTTTCGAAAGTTCAAACCCTGCAGGGGTGTTCCAACTTGACCCATTACAAGCCCATGATCCGCGGAGTCGCAACTCCATAGTTGGGAAGACCCGAGTATTCTCGGAATCCCGTGCTCAAGTTAAACCGAACTAAGGTAAGGCTAATCCAGCAAATCCTCCCGGCGTGCCGACACCCTGATAGTAGCCGCGCGTATCTCGTCTCAGGCCACGACCGGATGAGCGCTACGTACAGTACCAAAGACCCCAGATAACTGGGTGGTACCGCAAGTGACTCTAGTTTGGGACAACACCATCAGCACTGGCCCCCCCTGCTATGTAGAATTAAGAATCCTCGGGGACATGACCCCCTATGCAATTAATTAATTATTAAGTTGTTATTATGAGGCAAATAGTACCAATGTTGGGACTTGCTGGAAAAGACTTAGCACTTAGCGGTTTATCAAGGGGGTCCCATACACCCCAACCGTGTTAGGAACGCATCATCAAGGAACATAACACCGGTTTATACGGTTCCTAACGGCATGAGTGGAACAAAACACCAAGCAAAAGGCTTAGCCTTCCACCCTGCCAGTATATAGATGATTTCATTTAAGCATTTATATAGTGTGATATAACCCAACCAAACTTCAACATGAAGCAAGCATCTTCAATCTTCACCTGCAACTAACAATGCTATAAAAAGGGCTGAGCGAAGCGTACTTAGCCAAACAACGGTTTGCATAGGTAGGGTGGTTAAACATGGTAGTGGTTACAAGTAGGAGGCTGACAAGAAAGACATGGGCATCGAGGCAAAACTATAGATCGAGACTTCTAGCAAGAGGCAAAAATAGTAATGGTATCCGGGTTCGGTCATCTTGCCTGGGATTCCACAAGGGAGAAGAACGGATCCACGAAGAAGACGGAGCAACAGTCGAGAGAAACCTCACAACTCCGGAACGAAACCGAAGCTAACAAGAGAAGCAACCGGAAAGAAGCAAAACAACACGGTAAACACACATATCATAAACAGGGCATACGATGCACAAACAAGTATGATGCATGTCCGGTTTAATTATGCAAGGCATGGCAAAGTGCACAAACAAATACTACAAGTTAAGTGGAGATCAATACGCAACGAGTTGCATATTGACGAAACACCACATTTAATTATTTAGTTGACTCTCATTACTTACAAGACAAGGTTAAATGTTTTTAGCATGGCAAGAGGTGTAGCATAAAGAAACTATACTAACTAGGCAATTTAAATGAGGCCGGAGAAATAACAACAACATATCCGGAAAATCCCCATGAGCATGTTTAATAATTATTAAGCAACAACAATTTAACATATCAATGTTGTTAAATGATGCGGATGACATGAACAAGTTTATGCAAGTTTATTAAAAGGTTGACTTAAAGGAGATATGAAGCATTTGTCACCGTGGTGGAACGAAAGGGTGCCATGGCAACGATCCGAAAATGAAGCATGGCAACAAATCGGTACCGGTAACTCGGGAGAGACCGGTGCAAAACAAAAGGTGGAGTGAACGAGTTGAACAAGATGATGGGGTGATCCCGTTGCCGGGTTCCCACGGGTCGGCGACGAGGCAACCGAGGAACATGTCAAAAGGTCGGAACGGCACGGAGCACACAAGGGTAACAACTCAAACAACCACAACATCTCACGGGCACGTCTCGGGTTATACCTTCGGGACAAAAGTTTCGGGGCGGAATCGAGTTCGTAGTGGAAGTAGTCGTTCTCGGGGTGTAGTGGAAGTAGTGGTACACGTTCGTAGAGGAACTTGAGGGTCTCGGCGACGGTAGTTGAAGTAGTGGTACTCGGCGACGGTAGATGTACTCGGGGCGACGGTAGACGTTCACGTAGGCGTTTCCGTTTCCGAAGAGGTACTTGTCGCGTCGGCGTTCGTAGTGGTACTTGGGGGTTCCCGTTCGTAGAGGTACACGCCATCGGAGGGGTACTCGTTGAAGACGTTCCGTAGGGGTACACGGGCGACGGTAGGGGTACTTGGTGTCTCCGAGTAGTCGTTCATGTAGTTGTTCTCGAGCTCGTAGTCGTTCGGTCATCGTTATGTAGTTGTACTCGGGTCCGACCTAGTGGTTCTTGGCGCTCCTGGCACTTGATAACAAAACAGCAACAAACAACAAAACAAAACACACAAAAAAGGGGAAAAGGCTACAGGTTGCTCGGGACAACGCCGAACTGGAAAAAAAAGGACAGGGCCTCCTCGAGGGACTGAGGAACACGGCGGCGACCTGGCGCCAGAGGAAGGACGTCGGGGCGCCGGGCTGCTGGACGGAGAAGGAAAGGGGCCCTCGAGCGCTGCGGACGGCACCACTCGGCGACAAAGGACGGGCGGCCGCGGCGCTGCTCGGGACGTGCACGAGGCCTGGAGCTGCTGCCGCTCTCAAGCTGGAGGGAGGTCGCGGTCGCGGGGCCAGAGGCGAGGCTCCCCGGCTCGGGCGCGAAGAAGGAGCCCGTTCGAGGCCTGCTCGGGGCCTGGAGGTGAGGATGGCCGGACCGGAGGAACGGCGACGGCGAGGCGGAGGTGAGGCCGCGGAGGAGATCCCGCGGCGTCCGGCGGCTTCTGGAGAAGAGGCGCGGCGGTCCGCTGCTCGGAGGACGCCGACGAGGGGCGCAGCGGCGGCTCCCTGGCCGGTCGGGCCTCCTTCTGGCGATGGCGCTGACTGGCCTCGAGCTGGAGGACGCCTACGAGGGGGGAAGCCGCGGGCGGGTCGGCTGGCTTGGCTGCCGCTCGCGGAAGGAAAGGGCTGCTGGGGCGCGGGGTCGAGGGGTTCGGGCACGAGCGAGCGGGGACTGAGAGAGAGGAGATCGAAGCGAGGGAGAGGGAGACAAGTGCGGCGGCTGAGGGAACGAGAGGGAGTGCGATGGGGAGGATCGAGCTGCGCCTAGGGTTAGGAAGGGGGTTTGGGCCAAGGGAATGGGCCTGAAGGCCTGGCCGCTGGAGGTTGGGAAGGAGGGCCTGATGCTGGGCCGAAAAGAGGGAAAGGAGGAGAAGGGAGGAGATGGGCCAGGAGAAGGGAGGAGATGGCTGCTGGGTTCCTTTCTTCTGCTGTTATTTTTCTTTAACAGAAATAAAACAAATAAGGAGAGAGCCAAAAAAAAATAAAGAAAAGAGGCAGAGAAAAAGAATAAAATGATGGGCATTTTTATAAGGCTTTACGGATTAATTCCAACCTCACAAAAATAGTTCCAACAACAGGGAAGTGCAAAACTAAAACATTTAGCTTGCAATAAAGGAGTTTAGATAAAAAGGAGGAGCCTCGAAACAACGGAAAGAATTATAGGCAAGGTTTAAGATGGAGAAACTCGAAGTGAAAAGACATGGGGAAAAATGCAAGTGTGTTACGGTGATCCCAAACAATTGGAATAATTAATATATAGCTCCCTAAAATAATGAGAGACTTTTATATGTTATAAAGAGAAGTCATCTTCCCTCGATTTAAATGGACCGAAGGTCCACACGATTTATTTAGGTTGAGATGCAAAAATAAAATGACATGATGGCATGATGACATGATGCAATGCAAAAATAAAAAAAAACACAAACACAAAGAACACACGGGCAACCGTGAACATCCGGAATCTTCGGGAAGCTTCTGGAATCTTCTGGGACGTCGGTCTCGGGCGTCACAAATCAGATATGCGAGCTTTATAACTTTCACTTAGTCATAGGAGAGCTTAGAGCTGGGAGGCTAGTTACTAGCCCCTGGTTAGTGTTCGACGACAACCGAGGTCAAGCCGTAAACACTTCGGCCAATGTTATGAACGACCCATCTTTTAACACGGGGTGACCTCCATTGATCTTATAGTTTAACACAGTCATCGCATCGCTGACAAGTTTACGCTTATTGTGACAGTTAGTTTTTGGCTTTCTCCACTGAGGCACTTGACCAGCTGAACCGGAAGCACAATCGCAACTAGTCCCGATGTGGCGTGTATTTTGTAAACACTGAGGTTTAGTTTGGCGGGAAAGATGACAAGCTGTGGGTCGGAAAAGATCTCCCGAGCTGAATTATAATGCTGGGCACCTCGGTCATGAGGATGTCCCGCTTCCTGAAAGAAAAACATACAAATAGCTAAAAAGTGCCACAAGCTCGAAAAAGCCAAAAAAAACTTATGTAAAAGCTTGACGTCCGAACTAAATCAGGATTTTTGTGCCAATCCGAACATTGGTTCATAAAAAATTGTGCTTCTGTCGTGCTTTAACATGACACATCCGATCTTGAAACTTCAAGCGGGTCAGCCTTTGCCTTCAACCTCCTTATCCCGAAGACGGAGTGCTTCTCCGAGGCCAATTTAGCAAACTAAACTCGAGCGGCTTTAAAGAAAAACCAGGCTATTCGTCTATTGATCACGCACCCGAGTCGAAAAAGGAGCGGTAGAAAAAGACTTTGCATGACCAAGAAGAAAACACATTTACTATAAAACGGCTCATACAAACATCGTATGTGAGCATGGTCGAACCGGACACAAATTTAAAAATTTAAAACTTTGGGCATGAAAGCAACTTAGCTGGTTAATGTGTTCGGCATTGATGAAACGGTCCGAGCTTGATGCGGGACACGGTTCCAGCCCCCGAGCTGGTCCTGAGGTGGCCGAGCGAAGAGCTCGGCAATCTGAAGAGGTGAAGCCCCCAGTCTAGCCAAGGTGTGGCGGATGACATCGGCACGCCGAGATGACAGCGCAGCCTAGTCTGAACCAGCCACCTGCACACATGAAATAGTGCAAGCCAGAAATAATAACAAAAATATACTTAAAAAACAAAAAATCTTTTACTTAATTAATTTAAGTGAAGTAAATAATTAAAAAAATATGGCCTGAATGTCGAGGTGACGGAGCAGGTCGGTAAGGTGATGTTGCAGCCACCATGCCAGCCGATGTGTCGAAGCTAGTCGGCCGGTGACACCGAAATCACAGTTCGGCCATGGTAGTTCGGCGTGATGGACATCGGCTTGAAGAAGCAACAGTACGACCATGCTGACACAGGTCGTAATTTGTGACGCGGTCAATGCCGGCTTGATAAAGTGACCATGTGGCGGTGCCTGTGTGCCCGCTCCATGTAATCCGTGGGGCGGTGATGTTGGTGATAATTTATCCTTTGCGATTCCGAACTCTTATTCGGCTTGCCGAGATGATTATCCGAAGAAATTGAGCTCGGCTCGATGAAGTGATGACCCGTCTAGCGCAGGTCTGCAGCCGTACAACAATATTGCTGGACTGGTTTGACACCAGCTTGATGGAGAAGACTACCTCAGAGAAGGCTTAAAATTTTATGGGCACATGTTTTAGAATAACGCGCAATACCCTGGAAGAAAATTCTTTTAAAAAGGTTGTCCAATACCCCGTTCATGAAGAAAGATGAATTCGGGACGGATCTGTATTCGCGCAGAAAACAAATCAGAAAATCGGTCCACTCATCGGAAGGTTACTGGAGTTTGAACCGTCAGATCGAGCTGACATTTTTAGGGTTGGTAGGTATGGGAATTCCACAGCAGATGAACGGTTGGATATTCCAAAGAACCTCTGATATGGGCTATGGAGACCACGCCCTAAACTCGTCCAGATTCCGTCCAGATTTGATAGGGCTCTGGTATATCATAGATGGTCGGAGATTTCTCCATCGGAATGCGACGAAATTTTGCAGGGTTGTTATATACTTAATTCCGCACAATTCCACTGAAGCACTTGTTAAAGCGACACTCGAGGAGGTGGTGGCGGCGGATACAAGTTTGCCGTCCAGAAAAACAGTGCGGTCGCTCAAGGGCAATATTGACGTTGAGCCCCTGAGCTCCTTAGATGATTCATCCATGATCTTGATAGAGATCGGAGTTGATGTTTATAGAGGCCCTCGTCTAAATATGATGATCTGAGACGGGGCGCAATCCTTGGTCAAGCCAAGGTGACCAGTCGAGCCTCGTGACCAAGATGCCGACGTCGTATTTAATCTGTAGACGAGCCATTGATCCTTCGTTGATCTCACATCAGAGCTCTCAATGAAAGTACCATTCTCGGTGTCAAAACTGGCAGATCTCGAGATATGGGTCCTGAGCTATGGATCATGGATCGATGGGTAACAGGAGACATGGGATACAATGTTTACCCCGGTTCGGGCCCTCTCTATCGAGGTAATACCCTACTGAAGGAAATATGCCCTAAAGGCAATAATAAAGATGATATTTGTATTTCCTTATATCATGATAAATGTCTTTTATTCATGCTAGAATTGTATTTACCGGAAACTTAGTACATGTGTGAATACATAGACAATACAGTATGTCCCTAGTATGCCTCTACTAGACTAGCTCATTGATCAAAGATGGTTATGTTTTCTAGCCATAGACATGAGTTGTTATTTGATCAACGGGATCACATCATTAGGAGAATGATATGTTGGACAAGACCCATCTGTTATCTTAGCACTATGATCGTTTAGTTTTACTGCTATTGCTTTCTTCATGACTTATACATGTTCCTATCACTATGAGATTATGCAACTCCCGAATACCGGAGGAACACCTTGTGTACTATCAAACGTCACAACGTAACTGGGTGATTATAAAGATGCTCTACAGGTGTCTCCGAAAGTGTTCGTGGTGTTTGCATAGATCAAGAATAGGATTTGTCACTCCGAGTGTCGGAGAGGTATCTCTGGGCCCTCTCGGTAATGCACATCATAATAAGCCTTGCAAGCAAATGACTAATGAGTTAGTCACGAGATGATGTATTACGGAACGAGTAAAGAGACTTGCCGGTAACGAAATTGAACTAGGTATTGAGATACCGACGATCGAATCTCGGGCAAGTAACATACCGATGACAAAAGGAACAACGTATGTTGTTATGCGGTTTGACCGATAATGATCTTCGTAGAATATGTAGGAGCCAATATGAGCATCCATGTTCCGCTATTGGTTATTGGCCGGAGATGAGTCACGATCATGTGTACATAGTTCTCGATCCCGTAGGGTCCGCACGCTTAACGTTAGATGACGATCGGTATTATGAGATTATGAGTTTTGATGTACCGAAGGTAGTTTGAAGTCCCGGATGAGATCACGGACATGACAAGGAGTCTCGGAATGTCCGAGACATAAAGTTTGATATATTGTACAGTCACATTCGGACACCAGAAGTGTTCCGGGTGATTTCGGAGATAACCGGAGTGCCGGAGGGGTTACCGGAACCCCCCGGGGAAGTAATGGGCCCTAGTGGGCTTTAGGGAAGAGAGAGGGCAGCAGCCTAGGAGGTGGCGCGCCCCCTCCCAAGGCAAGTCCGAATTGGACTAAGGGAGGGGGGCGCGGCCCCTCTTTCCCTCTCCCTCTCCCTCTCTTTCCTTCCCCCTCTCTCCCTCTTGGTGGACTCCTACTAGGAATAGGATTCCTATTCCTAGTAGGAGTAGCTCTCCTAGGGCGCACCATAGGGGTGGGCCGGCCTCCCCCCTTGCTCCTTTATATACGGGGGCAGGGGGCACCTCTAGACAGATGTTGATCAAGTTAATCTCTCCCAACCGTGTGCGGTGCCCCTCTCCACAGAAACACACCTCGGTCATATTGTTGCAGCACTTATGCAAAGCCCTGCGACAATAACTTCATCATCTCCTTCACCACGCCGTCATGCTGACGAAACTCTCCTGCGAGGCTCTATTGGATCAAGAGCTCGTGGGACGTCATCAAGCTGAACGTGTGCTGAATGCGGAGGCTCCGTACGTTCGGTGCTTGATCGGTTGGATCGCGAAGAAGTTCGACTACATCAACCGCGTCACTAGACGCTTCCGCTCCCGGTCTACGAGGGTACGTAGACACACTCTCCCCTCTCGTTGCTATGCATCCAGTAGATAGACCTTGCATGATCGTAGAAAATTTTGAAATACTATGTTCCCCAACAGTGGCATCATGAGCCAGGTAAATGTGTAGATGATATGCACGAGTAGAACACAATGAGTTGTGGGCGATAATAGTCATACTGCTTACCAGCATGTGATACTTTGATTCGGCGGTATTGTCAGATGAAGCGACCCGGACCAACATTACGCGTATGCTTACGTGAGACTAGTTTCACCGTTATAAGCACTCGTTGCTTAAAGGTGACTGGCGGGTGTCTGTCTCTCTTACTTTAGTTGAATCGAGTGTGGCTACGCCCGGTCCCTGTGAAGATTAAAACAACACATACTTGACGAAAAATCGTTGTGGTTTTGTATGCGTAGGTAAGAACGGTTCTTGCTAAGCCCGTAGCAGCCACGTAAAAATTTCAACAACAAAGTAGAGGACTGATGTCTACTACACAACCTTCTTCTTGTAGACGTTGTTGGGCCTCCAAGTGCAGAGGTTTGTAGGACAATAGCAAATTTCCCTCAAGTTGATGACCTAAGGTTTATCAATCCGTGGGAGGCGTAGGATGGAGATGGTCTCTCTCAAGCAACCCTGCAACAAAATAACAAAGAGTCTCTTGTGTCCCCAACACACCCAATACAATGATAAATTGTATAGGTGCACTAGTTCGGCGAAGAGATCGTGATACAATTGCAATATGGATGGTAGATATACGTTTTTGTAATAAGAAAATATAAAAACAGCAAGGTAGCAAGTGGTAAACGTGAGCATAAACGGTGTTGCAATGATAGGAAACAAGGCCTAGGGTTCATACTTTCACTAGTGCAAGTTCTCTCAACAAGGATAACATAATTGGATCATATTACTAGCCCTCAACATGCAACAAAGAGTCACTCCAAAGTCACTAATAGCATAGAACAAACGAAGAGATTATGGTAGGGTACGAAACCACCGCAAAGGTGTTCTTTCTGGTCGATCTATTCAAGAGTCCATAGTAACGTTCAATCTATCATAGATTTCGTACTAGAATAATACCTTAAGATACAAATCAACCAAAACCCTAATGTCACCTAGATACTCCATAGTCACCTCAAGTATCCGTGGGCATGATTATACGATATGCATCCTACAATCTCAGAAACATCTATTCAACCAACACATAGAACTTCAAAGAGTGCCCCAAAGTTTCTACCGGAAAGTCAAGACGAAAACGTGTGCCAACCCCTACGCATAGATTCCCAAGGTCACGGAACCCGCAAGTTGATCACCAAAACATACATCAAGTAGATCACATGATATCCCATTGTCACCACAGATAAGCACGTGCAAGACATACATCAAGTGTTCTGAAATCCTTAAAGACTCAATCTGAGAAGATAACTTCAAAGGGAAAACTCAATCCATTACAAGAGAGTAGAGGGGGAGAAACATCATAAGATCCAACTATAATAGCAAAGCTCGCGATACATCAAGATCGTGCCATCTCAAGAACACGAGAGAGAGAGAGAGAGACAACTCAAACACATAGCTACTGGTACATACCCTCAGCCCCGAGGGTGGACTACTCCCTCCTCGTCATGGAGAGCGCCGAGATGATGAAGATGGCCACCGGTGAGGGTTCCCCCCTCCGGCAGGGTGCCGGAACAGGGTCTAGATAGGTTTTCGGTGGCAACAGAGGCTTTCGGCGGCGGAACTCCCGATCTAGGTTAATTTCCGGAGGTTTCAGTATTTGTAGGATTTTTTGGCATAGGGCACAAGTCAGGGGGGCCTCCAGGCTGTCCACGAGACAGGGGCACACGCCCACCTGGAGTGGGCGCGCCCCCACCCTCATGGGCAGCCCGTGGCTCTCCTGGCCCAACTCTTTTACTTCGGGGGCTTCTTTTGGTCCAGAAAAAATCACAAAAAATGGGCACGTCAATTGGACTCCGTTTGATATTCCTTTTCTGTAAAACTCAAAAACAAGGAAAAAACAGAAACTGGCACTGGGCTCTAGGTTAATAGGTTAGTCCCAAAAATAATATAAAAGTGTATGACAAAGCCCATTAAACATCCAAAACATCATAAATAATAGCATGGAACAATCAAAAATTATAGATACGTTGGAGACGTATCAAGCATCCCCAAGCTTAATTCCTGCTCGTCCTCGAGTAGGTAAATGATAAAAACAGAATTTTTGATGTGGAATGCTAACCAACATAGTTTTTCAATGTAATTCTCTTTATTGTGGCATGAATGTTCAGATTTGGAAGATTCAAGACAAAAGTCTATATTGACATAAGAAATAATAATACTTCAAGTATACTAACAAAGCAATCATGAGGCGCTGGCAACGCATGCCTCGGATTTTTCTCTGGCTCACACTGGGCCGACTGGGCCGGATGATATCTCTGGGCCCTTTTCCTCCCCTTCGATTGCCAGACCGGCCCCTCTACCGGTGTGTTCGAAGAGCTCGGATTTACCGACTTCTCAGGAAGCGGCGGCTCAATTTTCCTCTATGGTTGATGACATGGTGGACCGAATTCTTACCTGTACGTTATGCTCCCAGCGGGGCCACCTGTCATCCTCCTGTGGAATCCGAACGGTCTGCTAGGCTTGCTCCCGTGTTGGTCACTCAAGTAACAATTGTGATGATTTCGCCCGGCGCAACAGATTGGTTTGGAAACCGATTTTGCAGCGGCAACTCTCTGATTTTTCGGCATCGCCTGCCCCTCTTGGAATTCGCACGTCAGTTATTGTGGACGACCCCAAGGTCTCATCGCCTCTCTACCCCTCTTCCTCCACTGTGGCAACCCCAAAGAAAACCTTGCTCCAACGCCACCACCTCCATTGCTCTCACCACCACCTGGACCTGCGCCAATGGCGAACTTTGAGCTCGACCTTGAGCGCTTCATGTCGGCGGGACATCACATCGTCGACGGTGGCGCCTTTCGGTTGCCGCGCACTTTCATCTCACCATCCACTCGTCCGGCCCGCCGCCATGAAGATTACATGGTCTTAGAAGTGATGCCTACACCTCCGGCGGGTGAAGAAGGACATGTTCGCGAAGAGGTCATTCTGTTCCTGCAAAACAGAGGTATTCTGGTCCGCTTCGCCCAGCCCTGGTTTCATGGTGTTGGTCTTATTCAAGTTAGGGACCCGGCTGTTCGATTTAGCTTAACCCAGCATGAGCCATTCCATATTGGAAACGACCGTTTTGTTCGCTTTATGAATCACGATGAAGAAGAAAATTTCAGAGGAGTTCATGGCTTTCGAACTGGTTGGCTGATGTTTATCGGAATCCCACTGGATTATCGCAACACGGAGTTTATTTCTAAGGCAGTGAGCACTTTTGGTAAATTTTTATCTTGGAACAGTGAAGATCCTTACCTTGTCCATTCCATTGTTCATGCAAGTTTCCCTGACACACCCCTTGTGCCGCGGGATGTTGTTTTTGGTGATTACGCTGATTGGGGTGGCGCTCGTGTTTCCTGGACTGCTGCTTGCTATGTTTTGGGGGCAAATTTTGCCGATCAGATGCCCAATGACGAGGATCCCATGCCACTTGATGGAAACCCGCACCCCCTGCCTGGCAATTTGCAGCCGGATAACCTCCCTTTCATCATGCCACAATACCCGCTTCTGGGTTGGAATGAGCTGCCTAATTGGAGCCGGAACAACTGATACCTGAGGGATGGGGCCATGCGGTCTGGGGCGAGGATGAAGAAGTTAATCAACCTGAGATTCTCGCTCAGGTTCAGGTCTCAATTGACATTGATCAACCTGAAGAATCGATCTCCTCCCAAACACAGGAAGTTCATATCCAGCAGCAGGAGACCCAGCAAGTCCAACCTCTCGCCATAGTGCCATACCAACCGCCATTGATTCAGCAACAACAGATTTTTGTTGGAATGATCAAGATTGTGGCGGGTCCAGTTCTGCCACCTGACATGCTTTGGAGGAGGTCTTTTGAATCTCTCATGGAAGACATCGCTGTGGCTAAAGTGCCACGCCCTCTACTCTACAAACCCATGGGCACCGTCTCTTATCCCAAGAAGAACTGGTCCATTGTCTTTGACGCTAAAGCTGGAACATCTTCCCTTATTCTGCAACAGGAGCAAGTGCCACCTCTGGTTTCTTCTCCACCGGCAAGACGTCCGGTGGCGCGCGCCCTTTTCCCTACTCTGGGGAAACCTTCACAGTCTCTAGTATTCACTGCACAAGCTGACAGGGCACCTAGTGCGTCGAAGAAGAAACGCAAGGGTGCCCCTGATAACCCTCAACCATAAGGGATCGAGATAGTCTTCGCGGGTAAGAATAACCCAATTTATAGATTCGACACACGGGGAGCCAAAGAGTATTTATAAGCTTTGACAGTTGAGTTGTCAATTCAACCGCACCTGAAATATACTTACTTGCAACAAAAGATGAGTGGTAATGGTGATATGATAGTGATGGTGGTGACAGTAAAAGTAAACAGCAAAAGTAACAACTAATAACCAGCAAGATTGAAAACACTGTAGGCTAGGGAGATGGATGGTTGGGCGCTGCATGGATGAGATATATCATGAATCTAACTTGGGGCAAGGCACATAGAAAAGTAATGATCATCTAGGCAAATATCAAACATTAGGCATGTATCCCACAGGTAGTTGTACGTGCTTGCAATAAGAACTGGCACAACATATTTTGTCCTACCATCCCACTACGAACGGGGCCAAAAGGAACTTATGGAGATTAAGGTGCTCCTGTCAAAGAGCACCGGAACAAAGCAATTAACTCAATGGATACATGGAATCCTCAAATTATGGACCATCCCCTTTGGTGTCCCAAGCTGTCACTTTTGGGATCGCCGGTTCCGGACCGTAATAGGTGCAAACAACTCATATATAGGATCAAGAACACAAATATATTCATGCAAACACATATGGTTCAGATCTGAAATCATGGCACTCGGGCCTTAAGTCACAAGCATTAAGAGCAACAAGTTGAAGCAAAGATGATAAACACCATAGTAGATGATAGGCAACATGCCCCCAACAATCTGATAAACTATTACATGATCTAACTCATCCAATCCCTACCATCCCCTTTGCCTACAGCAGGGAATTACTCACACGTGGAAGGAGAAGCCATGGAGGGAGGATGGAGTGGTGATGATGATGACGATGGCGACAATCTCCCCTCTCCGGAGGCCAAATCAGCCTCCAGATTAGCCCTCCCGAAGAAGAACAGAGGGTGGCGGCGGCTCCGCGACGGAAACTGGGAAAACTACTTCTGTTCTAGGGTTTTCTCGTCACGGGGATAAATACGGGTCAAAGTAGGGCACCAGAGGGGGAAGGACCCGCCCAGGCGGCCTCCCGGCGCGGCCAGGGGTGGGGCTGCCTGGGCAGGGCGCCTGGGCCCCCCCTGGCTGCCCTCTGGCCCATCTTCTGGCACAAGGGCCCTTCGGGTGTGTGGATTTTCTGTGATTTTTCTTGGAATTTTCTGAGATACCTAAAAATCCGTTTTCCTGCACACAATAAAACCATACAGGCAGCTCTGCTGAAAACAGCGTCAGTCCGGGTTAGTTTAGTTCAAATCATGCAAGAATGAGGTCAAAACAATAGCAAAAGTGTTTGGAAAAGTAGATACGTTTGAGACGTATCAACTCCCCCAAGCTTAGCATATTGCTTGTCCTCAAGCAATTCAGTTCAACGAACTGGACGCGACAAAGAAAACTTTGACAAACTCTTTTGCTTCATTAGATGTATATAAGTATGTACTACGAAAAGAGTCTAGCAAGTATTGAAACAATGCTATGAGGACAATGCACGGAGCAATCCTTCTTTCAAGTGACCAATCACAAATACCTAAAAGTAAATAATATGCTACTGAAAATCAAGACAAGATTACATTGCACATAGCTTGAACATACTAGAGTGGTATCTCGCTAGCCTCCATGAATGAAGCAAAACATAAATGCAGAAACTCCTCCAGAGTTTTAAAGGAGACTAGAACTAAGAATTTCAGAATAAATAATATCACAAGCATGCAGAAGACAATGTAATACTTTGGGACAATGCACATTACACTTAGAATGACAATTATGCTCTTCTAGTTGGTGCTTTGAAGAAAGAAGGTGGAGACTCTCGAACCGTGGAATTTGATGGCGAGGTTGAAAACCCATGGTTGGAAGCAAAGACTAAACATGTACCAGAGCTCTTGGTTTTGAAAACAGAGGTAAAAATGATTTTGGGAG
>LR738716.1:32946583-32964128 GCA_902687465.1 Secale cereale | reverse complement strand
AAAATTCTACCCATACCCGTACCCATGGGTACGAAGCTTTACCCGTACCCATACCCGATGGGTACCCATAACCATTGGGTACCCAACGGGCAAACCAAACAGTACACAAGTTATTCACTATTTTACATTCATCCATAGCACGTTTGACAGAAAAACATTTGTCTCAACTCAATAACAGATAGACGAGTACAGGACAATCATCTCAATTCAAATTTACAACGGGTGAAAACTTTAACATTGTTTCAAATACTCATGACACACTTCACCAAATAACAACCAAGAAGTATGTAACATGTCAGTATAAATGGGTAGGGTATGGGTATATCCATGGGCACAAGGCCATGCCCGTGCCCTACCCATGAGTTAACGGGCAGGGTATGGGTACTACCCGTGGGTATAAAATTATGTCCATACCCTGCCCATGCGGGTACGGTATCCGCGGGTACCCGTACCCATGGGTAAAATTGCCATCCTTATTTGGGAGGTGCATATTTTGTCAACGAATGTTAGTAGACAACCCAATCACTTCTCGAACTGGACAAGTTTCGAGGAACGGCTCCCGCACGGGGACGATCACATCCCCTTAATCTCCTTTGTTTATCACTGCCAAAAGTTTTCTGATTTCTCATGAACAAAGCGTGAAGGAGGGTTTGTTTGTTGTATTATCTTTTATGAGCCGGGCGCACTCATGCCAGTTCCTTCTCGTATTAGGGGTTTGCAGATTAGACATGCAATCCCGGGATAAAACTCGTCCAACTTAAAAAGATCATGAATTAACTACTACTTCCTCATGAGCTAAAACAGAGGCACAAAATAGGAGTAAATTTCAATAGTTTCGAGATGGTACAAGAAAGTCTTTGTTAGGATGGCAGGTAAATACCACATAGGAAGGTATGGAGGACTCATATGGAATAACTGGTTTGAAAGGATTTGGATGCACAAGCAGAATTCCGCTTAGTACGAGCGAAGGCTAGCAAGAGACTCGGAAGCGACCAACTAGAGAGCAATAACGGTCATAATCATGCAGAGCGACAAAGCAACATTGAATCGGGCATGAAAGTGATATAACTATTCTGAACTCAAAGATCATCAAGGAAAAGCAGACTTTTTAGTCCTTAACATGTGTAAACATGTGCCAAGTCAATCCAAGAATTCTCCAAAGGGAAATACCACCTTAGTATACCAAACTATGAACAATGCAATGCATGTAAATCATTTCAATAACACAATATATACTCTAGCTATTTGAGACTAGCCACAAGGAAAGCGTGAACCACTGGGAAAGCATTGTAAACATAGCACTATGTCGCTACAAGCTGGTCTCTAGATCATAAGTACAGGCATATGCACAAAAGTAGAAACAAGAAGAGTTCATACCGGTTTTCCTTGTTGCTTCCCTTCAGTCAATCTTCGTCATTACTGCCTCGTCACTTGCACGATCGAACGTAGGAAATATAATTAAATGCCATCACGGACTCGAGCTGAACTCTGAAAACAAAGCAAACTAAAGAGAGAAAGGAAATCTTTTTGGTTTTTTTCAAAGGTTGAACGAAAGCAAAAGAAAGAGGAAATCTTTTTGTTGTTTTTGCAAAGAAAGAAATAAAGAAGAACGGGCAAAAACTTCGAAAAGATTAAAGCGAACAGAAATAAAACAGATAATACAATGGAAAAGTGAGAAGGGCACGTACTCCCCCAAGCTTAGGCTTTTGGCCTAAGTTGGTAGTAGCTACTGCCCCCAGGAGCCTCCTGCTCCGGGGGGTGCTGGTGAGTCCAAGGGTCGTAAAAGGATTCTGGCGCGTACACCGAACTCCTCGGATCCTCCCACGAAGAAGGGTCCGTACTCCAAGCAGAGGAAGACCCTTCACCAAACTAGGTGACAGTCTCCCCCTGGAAAGGTGGTAACTCACCGTGCTCCTCCTCGTCTGGCACAACCCCCTCCATGGGGTTATGAAACTGATGCTGGACCATGAACTCATCGAACTGGATAACATCAAGAGACCATCCGTTCCTGCGAGAAAAATCAAACAAAAGAGGTGCAGGTAGATGGATCTTGCGTTCCGCGGTAGTTCCGAAACGCAAGATATAAACAAGGTTACCAAATTCAGAAGTCATGGTAACAAACTTATGCCTTTTCATAGCAGCAAGATCAAAACTTAAATAAGTAAAAGGCTTATCATCAGGGTGTGGGGTGCCTTTAAGATGTTCTAAGATAAGTGTGGCATAAACGCCACCAAATAAATCTCCCCTATTACCGTTCATAGCAAGGTGTCGAGCAATTAAGGCACCCAAATTATAATCAAACCTCCCTGAGAGGGCGGTTGCCAGGATAGCAATATCCGGCGCAGAAGTGTTGCTCGTGTTGTCACGAGCTAATACCCCTCTAGCAACATAATACGCAAAATACCTGAGGTGAGGGAATAAGATGCTGGAGATTTTTGACCGATGAATATCCCTCGTACCCATGCTGCAGAGAGAGTTGAAGATGGTTTTCAGCTCGGAGGGCTGAGAGGTCATCTTCGCCGTCCGCCCAATGTTTGGCACACCTATTATTTCACAAAAAATTTCCAAGGGCATGGTCAAAAGATTATTGTAAATTTTAAACTCAATAGCACCAGTATCAAGGTTATATCTAAAACTGTTAATGAAACCGGAGGTGAGTTTTTGATACTGAGTAACACGGCACGTGACGAGCCGTGTCAGACCTGCATTAGCACAAAGATTATAAAACTCATCCTTAATTCCCGCAGCTTCAAGGAATTCATCACATGGGAACATCATAGCACGTGCTGGACTTGTGTCTTCCAACAACTCTAGGAGCACATGATCTTCATTGTAGCTCACCCTAGCAGTCGAGGGTGAAGCTGCGGCTCTAGTAACTCGATCGGAGTGCGCGGGCCTCTTCTTCTCAAGCCACCCCTTTGCCCTTCCTAACAAACTCATTTCTGAATTTTTTGGCAAATTACAAAAACAAGGATTTAAACAAAGTGGGTTAAGGCAAACTACTCAACTCACTTACCTAAGGCATAAACTTGCATCAAAACTTGGAAAATAAATTTCTACACATGCATGCAAGCTCATCCACACAGCACCAAGAACTACTAAATACTCACAAATGAAGCCACCAATCAGAAATCTAATTGGAGGGGTGGAGGAGTTACATACCAGGGAGTATTTGTTCAAAATCTCAGCTCGAATAATAGCCTGTAGAGAGAGATCGAAAATCGCCTCCAAGAGCAGCAAGAACGCAAGAACAAGTGCAGAACTCGTATTTTTGGAGAGAAAGAGAGAGAGAGGAAGAAGACTCACCTGGAGGTGGGGGCTGTGGGCCCCAGGCGCCCTATGGGCGCGGCCAGGGGCAGGCCGCGCCAGCTGGCCGCCTGGGCCATTGGTGGCCCCCCTGGTCAGCCCCAGGTGCCTCTGGGTCACTCCCGGCATGGAAATTTTTATTTTTATTTTTCTGGAATTTTTCTGAAAACTTCACTGTTGAAATTTTTTCGAAGTTCAAAAAGCTGCAAAACTTTCTGAAAACTTAAAGCAGTGATTAGTATTGTGAAGCTCAAAAACATAAACACTTGGTACAGCAAGGAGAACAAAAGCTAAAACAAATGAAAACATAACAAGCTCAACTTTTTACCTATATAAAACATGCTCACTAGTAAGGTTGATCAAGTCTTACCAACAAACAGGCGATATATAGAGCAAAAAGTCTCACCTCTTACGAAGTGATCATTGCACCTTTACTTTAATGGACATTGTCCCCACCATAATAGTTTTGTATTTGTGGTGCACATGTAGTGGACAGTCCCATTCTCCAATCTTCCCGGTCTCGATATTTTCTCTAGAGTTGAGGCCATGCCTCTTGTCGTTCTTCTTTGGAAAATACACCGTGTGTTCTTTATCATTCACATTGAAGGTAACCTTTCCTTTATTGCAATCAATGATAGCACCTGCGGTGTTAAGAAAAGGTCTACCAAGAATAATGGACATGCTCCCATCCTCGGGCATGTCAAGCACAACAAAATCAGTAAGGATCAAACAATTAGCAACTTCTACGGGAACATCCTCACAAATACCTACCGGGACGGCGGTTGACTTGTCAGCCATCTGAAGAGAGATATCTGTAGGGATTAGCTTCTCTAAACAAAGCCTCTTGTAAAGAGAGAGAGGCATAACACTCACTCCTGCCCCAAGATCACATAAAGCAGTTTTGACATAATTATTCTTTATGGAGCAAGGAATGGTGGGTATACCTGGATCACCAAGCTTCTCAGGAATCTCGCCACTGAAAGAGTAGTTAGCAAGCATAGTAGATATTGCTTCATTAGGAACTTTTCTTTTATTAGTAACAATATCTTTCATATATTTTGAATAGGGAGGTAACTTAATAGCATCAGTCAAAGGGATTTGAAGAAAAAGAGGTTTCATCCACTCACAAAACTTATTGTAATGCTCTTCTTCTTTAGATTCGAGAGACTTAACTGGAAAGGGCATGGGTTTCTGTATCCATGGTTCTCTTTCCTTCCCATGTCTTCTTGCGACGAAGTCTTCTCTAGTGTACTTCTTGCGTTTGTCAGGTGCTTCTTCTTCTCGAACTTCAGGCAGATCATTCTTCTCCTTATCCTTACTTTCAGGTTCGGCACCGTCTTCAGTCTCAGCATCGGAGATAGATATACTGTTGGGATCAACAGCTGGCTCTTCACTTGTAATAGGATCATTGGAATTGTCAGCCTCCTTGTGTTTCTTCTTCTTCTTCTTTGGAGAGCCAACAATTTCTTCTTCCTGCATTTGAGAATCTTGCTCGATTCTCCTCGGATGCCCCTCTGGATAGAGAGGATCTTGAGTGCTAGTTCCTCCTCGGGTCTTAATTCCGAAGGCCTACAAATCATCTTGTTTGGCATTGTTAGCAAGCAAATCTTTTTGCACATTAGAAATTTGTTCAAGCTGAGTTTGAACCATATGAAAATGCTTCACAAGACATTTAACATCATTAATTGTTCTACCTAGAACATCAAGCAAACTTTTGATAGCAAGGGAATTATCATGCAATTGACTTTGTATCCTCTCATTAAAATGATTTTGTTTCATAATAAAATTATCAAGTTCATCTAAACATTGATCAGGAGGCTTACCATGAGGGATGTCACTTGCGTTGAAATCTAAAAGAGAGTGTACCTCTACCATAGGAGGGTGAGTGGTAGGCTCACACAACTTCTCAATAGGGGGTAGATTCTTCACGTCTTCAGTTTTAATACCCTTCTCTTTAATAGACTTCTTTGCTTCTCGCATATCTTCGGGGCTTAGAACAAACATGCCCCTCTTCTTTGGTGGTGGTGGTGGTTCAGGGACGGACCAATCTTCATGGTTTTTGGCAATCCTGCCCATCAAATCCTCTGCATCGTCCGGTGTTCTTTTCCTGAAAACACAACCAGCACAACTATCCAGATAGGACCTGGATTCATCAGTTAGACCAGCATAAATATATCGATTAATTCATTCTTAGGGACTCCATGTCCTGGTCTAGCCCGGATCAGACTACAGTACCTCCCCCAAGCTTTAGGGAGGTGCTCATCCTGCAACTGTTTAAAGTTATAAATTCTTTGTAAAGCAGTATGTTGCATATGAGCAGGAAAGTACTTATCAACAAAAGAGTGAGCTAAGTCTTGAGGACTCTTAATGGAACCACATGGTAGTGCATCATACCATTTTTTAGCACCTTCCTTCAAAGAGAAAGGAAGAAGCTTAGTCACATAAAAGTTTCGTATCTTTTCATCCGTGGTAAACAAGCCACCCAACTCAGTGAGTTTGGTCAGGTGTGCAATAGCATCATCATTTTCTCTGCCATAAAAGGGGTCAGCTTCAACCATAGATATAAGTGAAAGATCAACAGAGAAATCATAATCAGGATCATTGATGCATATAGGAGATGTAGCAAATTCGGGATCAGGAACAGTCTTGTTTTTCAAGGAGTGTTTTTCAAGCAGATTCTTAATAGCTTAAGGGTCAGAGTCGGCAAACTATCTAAGTTCCCTGCATAAATCATCATCAAGCATAATGTAATCATCATCAAGGAGTCTCTCCTTGAGTTTACTCAAATCAGGATAATCATAAGTTCCACCAATGGGGTAGCGAGTAACAGGAATTTCAATTCCAGATTTTTTTGCAGCAGCAGCGATCTGTTTCTCAAGAGCATAACCAAGTGAACCAATATCATCAAGAGTAGTAGAAGCATCATCAAAAGTATCGGACATAGTAACAGATTCAGTAGAAGCATCATGCGGTGGTGGTGAGGCAAACTTACTCATAACAGAAGGTGAATCAAGTGTAGCACTAGTGTTCAGAACAGTACCTCTTCTTGTAGTGGATAGTAAGATCGGAACCTTGGGGTCTCCTTTCTTACCCATAGCGGATGAAGTGCAGCAGGTAGGATATTTCAAGTAGACTTGTAAATATTGCTATGCTCCCCGGCAACGGCGCCAGAAAACGGTACTTGATAACCCTCAACCGTAAGGGATCGAGATAGTCTTCGCGGGTAAGAATAACCCAATTTATAGATTCGACACACGGGGAGCCAAAGAGTATTTATAAGCTTTGACAGTTGAGTTGTCAATTCAACCGCACCTGAAATATACTTGCAACAAAAGATGAGTGGTAACGGTGATATGATAGTGATGGTGGTGACAGTAAAAGTAAACAGCAAAAGTAAACAGCAAAAGTAACAACTAATAACCAGCAGGATTGAAAACACTGTAGGCTAGGGAGATGGATGGTTGGGCGCTGCATGGATGAGATATATCATGAATCTAACTTGGGGCAAGGCACATAGAAAAGTAATGATCATCTAGGCAAATATCAAACATTAGGCATGTATCCCACAGGTAGTTGTACGTGCTTGCAATAAGAACTTGCACAACATCTTTTGTCCTACCATCCCGCTACGAACGGGGCCAAAAGGAACTTATGGAGATTAAGGTGCTCCTGTCAAAGAGCACCGGAACAAAGCAATGAACTCAATGGATACATGGAATCCTCAAATTATGGACCATCCCCTTTGGTGTCCCAAGCTGTCACTTTTGGGATCGCCGGTTCCGGACCGTAATAGGTGCAAACAACTCATAGATAGGATCAAGAACACAAATATATTCATGCAAACACATATGGTTCAGATCTGAAATCATGGCACTCGGGCCCTAAGTGACAAGCATTAAGAGCAACAAGTTGAAGCAAAGATGATAAACACCATAGTAGATGATAGGCAACATGCCCCCAACAATCTGATAAACTATTACATGATCTAACTCATCCAATTCCTACCATCCCCTTTGCCTACAGCAGGGAATTACACACACATGGAAGGAGAAGCCATGGAGGGAGGATGGAGTGGTGATGATGATGACGATGGCGATGATCTCCCCTCTCCGGAGGCCAAATCAGCTTCCAGATTAGCCCTCCCGAAGAATAACAGAGGGTGGCGGCGGCTCCGCGACGGAAACTGGGAAAATGACTTCTGTTCTGGGGTTTTCTCGTCACGGGGATAAATACGGGTCAAAGTAGGGCACCAGAGGGGGAAGGACCCGCCCAGGCGGCCTCCCGGCACGGCCAGGGGTGGGGCCGCCTGGGCAGGGCGCCTGGCCCCCCCCTGGCTGCCCTCTGGCCCATCTTCTAGCACAAGGGCCCTTCGGGTGCATGGATTTTCCGTGATTTTTCTTGGAATTTTCTGAGATACCTAAAAAACCGTTTTCCTGCACACAATAAAACCATACAGGCAGCTCTGCTGAAAATAGCGTCAGTCCGGGTTAGTTTAGTTCAAATCATGCAAGAATGAGGTCAAAACAGTAGCAAAAGTGTTTGGAAAAGTAGATACGTTTGAGACGTATCAGCCCCTGTGGTGGACACTGCTGTCAGAAGGTGCACGAGAAGATCTGTCAGGCTTAATGGGTACAAGAATGTTGTCTTTGAACAGCTTGTTTCCCAGCCCAGGAAGAAGCGTCCTCGCTCAAAGCCAATTGCCGACGCCATGAACAAGACTGATGTGGATCAGGAGAAGCCTCATGAAGATGCTGAAGTTCCACCTTATACCCCAATTAAGGTTCTGCAAGCAGTTGGGGCCGAGCTGGAGATGGACCCTTCCCTTCTGACGGTGGAGAAGCTTATGGCTGATCCCCAGGTGGATTCCTCGTCGCCAAAAGATGATTAATGTTGATGACACAAACTTCTGATCGCTACATGCCCTGTAAATGGGCTCTCTATCCTTTTGGTTACTTCTGTTATGATACAAACTTTGTGGAGGGAGTTCTAGAGTTGGCTACTGTTGAACCTACCATGGTACTATGTACCATGCATCTATCTTATTGCTTATCTCGTTTATATAATGAGTAATTTCGATACCTGTAGTTGGAATGTTCTGTGTTGGAATGTGAGAGGGCTCAACTCTGAGGCCCGTCAACGTGCAGTCAGAGGAAAGGTGGTCTCTAGCAAATGTGTTGTCGTTTGCTTACAGGAAACTAAATTACAGAATGCTGATCGTGCTCTCATAAAAAAGATTTGCCCCCCCCCCCTGTTTTGATCATTTCATTGAATCGCCCTCAAATGGTGCCTCTGGGGGTATCCTCACTATTTGGCGGTCTGACATGTTCACGGGCACGTTACTTCAAGTTGAACCATATGGTATTATTGTCAAATTCGCTTCGGTTCATAACAATGAAGCATGGACATTAGTGAATGTTTATGGGCCTTGTCAGGGTATAATGAGGGATGCTTTTGTAGCTTCGTTGTACAGCCTTGATATTCACCCTGATGCCAACTGGCTGCTCATGGGAGATTTCAATTTCATAAGGTCATTGCATAATAGAAACCTTCCTGGCGGAGATATTAATGATATCTTTATCTTCAATGAAATAATTGGGCATCTTGGTCTTCTTGAATTACCCCTTAAAGGAAGAAAGTTCACCTGGTCAAATATGCAGAGTTCACCCCTGCTTGAGCAGCTTGATTGGGTTTTCACTTCTGCCAACTGGATCCTTCAGTACCCAATGACACAGGTCACACCACTTGCCAAAACCACTTCTGATCATGTGCCTTGCCTCATTGCTATTAGCACCAATATCCCCAAGGCACATATTTTCCGATTTGAAAATTTTTGGGTTGAACAACCTGGCTTCATGGAGTGTGTTAAGGAAGTTTGGCATAGGAAATCAACAAAGTCACATATTTCTGCAATAATAGTTGACAAGTTGAAATCCTTGAGATATGCCCTCAAGAAGTGGCAGAAAGGGCTCTCACATATTAAGAAATTGCTCCTAAAGACAAATTGGGTCATTCTATGGTTTGATGACCTGGAGGAGATCAGACCCCTCTCAATGCCTAAGAGAAACTTCAGAAAGTTGGTCAAGCTGCACCATGAGCACCTTCTGCATCTCCAATTCTTATATTGGAAGAAAATGTGCACTATCAGATATATAAAGGTGGGAGAGGACAACACAATTTTTTTTCAAGCTATGGCTACTGAGAGGCACAAGAAAAATGCCATAGCAAATCTAGTGTTACAAGATGGGACATCAACGGCTAATCATGATGACATGGCAGCTGAATTCTTGCAGGTGTTCAAGAACATAATGGGAACAGTCAAACCCATAGTGTTGGGTGAGGAAATCTTGTCTCTTATTAAGCATGTTCCTGGTCTAGAGGTTTTGACTAAACCTTTCACTGCCATAGAGATTGAAAAGGTTATCAAAGAAATGCCCATTGATAAGGCGCCTGGACCTGATGGTTTCAATGGACTCTTCCTCAAGCGTTGTTGGCCAATTATCTCTCAGGATTTCATCACTCTGGTTCATGAATTCCATGCAGGTACAGTCAGGTTGGAGAATCTCAATGATGCTTTCATCACACTAGTTCCCAAGAAGAACTCACCTAAGACTACTAGTGATTTTAGGCCTATTTCTCTCACTAGTGTGGGCCTAAAATTCTTAACCAAATTGGCTGCCAACAGGTTTCAGGAAATGATTATGGGCTGCATCCATAAGAACCAATATGGCTTTATAAAAACTAGAACAATCCAGGATTGTTTGGCCTGGACTTTTGAATACATCCATCAATGTAATCAGTCTAGGAGGTCAATTATTTTGCTCAAATTGGACTTTAAAAAGGCTTTTGACTCAATACAACATGAGGCAATGATCAGAATCTTGTAGGCTAAAGGTTTCACTCCAAAATGGATTGGTTGGGTTAAGGAGCTCTTATCTTCTGGCACATCCAGAATCTTACTTAATGGAGTGCCAGGTAAGCACTTCAAATGCAAGTGTGGGGTTAAGCAAGGTGATCCAATGTCCACATTGCTTTTTGTTATAGCTGTTGACCTTCTGCAAACAATGATAAATAATCTTCTGTGCCAAGGAGACATCAATCTGCCCATTCCAACTCAAGATCCTGATTTTCCCATAGTGCAATATGCTGATGACACACTACTGTTTATTCCAGCAGAGGAATCACAACTGCTTGCACTAAGAAGGGTTTTGGACTCCTTTGCCACAGCTACTAGCCTGTAGATCAACTACCACAAGTCTTCAATGTACCCTATTAATACTGATGTCAACACAGCATCTGCTTTGGCAAATCTGCTTGGATGTAAGTTAGGATCAATGCCATTCACATACCTAGGCCTACCAGTAGGCACCACCAGGCCTAAGATTGTTGACTTAATGCCTCTGGTTGATTGCATGGAGAGAAGGCTCACTGCTAGCTCCTGGTTCTTACCACAAGGTAGAAGGTTACAACTGGTTAACTCTGTTATCTCCTCTTTGCCAATATATTTCCTATGCAGCCTCTCATTACCTGCTGGCATTCTGAAACAATTGGAGAGAATACAGAGGCAATGCCTATGGAGAAAGTATGGCCAGGAGAAAGGCCCTCCTCTGGCTGCTTGGCCTTTAGTCTGTAGGCCCAAATCCAAGGGGGGGCTTGGTATCTTGAATCTTGGATTGCAGAATGAAGCCCTCCTCATGAAACACCTGAGCAAATTTTACAATAAAGCAGATGTACCCTGGGTAAACTTGATCTGGGACTCTTATTACTTTCACAGGATCCCACATGACACTACTCTATGTGGATCTTTTTGGTGGAAGGATGTGTCCAAGTTAATGGACAAGTTCAGAGCAGTAACAATGATAAAGGTGAACTCAGGAGACACTGCCTTGTTCTGGTATGATAGCTGGGAATTGGATAACAAGGTTATACCTTTGAGGGATAGATTTCCAAGACAGCACTCTTACTGCTCTAATAAATCTATTTCAGTCAGCGATTACTTTATGATTGAGGACATCCAAAAGTTGTTCTCCCTTCCTCTTTCTCAGATGGCCCATGATGAAATGCTGGCTCTTTCAACACTGTTATCCACTGTGCATCTGAACCAGGAGATTCCAGATACATGGCTCTGGAAGCATGGAAAGCCCTCTGAGTATACAGCCAAGAAGTTCTACTTACATGTACATCAACCTATGGTGGCTAACCCACTCCTGGGTTGGATTTGGAAGAGCTCTTGTACCATGTCTATAAAGATGTTTGCCTGGTTGGTCATCATGGACAGGATCAATACCAAAGACATGTTACAGCGCAGGCACTAGAAGATCAATGATGGACCACAATGTGTGATTTGCCCTACAGCAGCACTTGAGGACAGGAATCACCTGTTCTTCCAATGCAACTTTAATGTGAGAGTTTGAAATTACTTGCAGATTGAATGGACTGACAGTTCAGATATGTATCAAATTGCTAAGCAAGCTAGAAGAGATTTTGGTCAGCCTTTCTTTACAGAAGTAGTCTTCTTGGCATGGTGGAATATTTGAAAAGTAAGAAATGATAAAGCTTTCAGACACATTCCCCCAACCTTCAGACAGTGGAGAACTGGCTTCACCCATGACATCACCATGATCTCTCATAGGATCAAAGCCAGATTCAGGGATGTACTCCTCAAATGGATAGATTTCCTTCCCCCTTGAACTTTATTTCTACCTTTAGCTATGTAAGTAGTAGGTTTTTTTCTCTTTGCTTATAGTTTAGCCCCTCCCCCTTCCCTTCTTTGTAGGTTGTATTTATTTGCACTTATTTTCAATAAAATGTTGTGAGGTGTAAGCTTTGCAGTCTTCATGGTCAAAAAAACAAAGCAATCATGTCTTCTCAAAATACAATGGCTAAAGAAAGTTATCCCCCATATCATGTCACATATTTTGATTGCATGTGATGTTTGTCTTATTATGCTTCTTATTTTGCCTAGAACGACGGTAGCATTATAAGATGATCCCTTACAAAATTTCAAGGTACAAGTGTTCTCCCTGAGTATGCACCGTTGCGAAAGTTCGTCGTGCCGAGACACCACGTGTTGATCAGGTGTGATAAGCTCTACGTTCACATACAACGGGTGCAAGCCAGTTTTGCACACGCAAAATACTTGGGTTAAACTTGACGAGCCTAGCATATGCAGATATGGCCTCGGAACACTGGAGATCGAAAGGTCGAGCGTGATATAGCAGATATGATCAACATAAGATGTTGACCATATAAAACTACTCCATCTCACGTGATGATCGGACATGGTTTAGTTGATTTGGATCACGTGATCATTTAGATGAACAGAGGGATGTCTATCTAAGTGGGAGTTCTTTTAGTAATATGATTAATTGAACTTTAATTTATCATGAACTTAGTCCTGATAGTTTTTGCATATCTATGTTGTTGTAGATCAATGGCACGTGTTATCGTTCCTTTGAATTTCAATGCATTCCTAGAGAAAGCTAAGTTGAAAGATGATGGTAGCAATTACACGGACTGGGTCCGTAACTTGAGGATTATCCTCATTGCTCCACAGAAGAATTATGTCCTTGAAGCACCGCTAGGTGACAAGCCCCCTCCCGCTAATGTAGACGCCTTGAACGTCTGGCAGACGCGGTCTGATGACTACATGATAGTTCAGTGTGCCATTCTTTACGGATTAGAACCAGGACTTCAACGACGTTTTGAACGTCATGGAGCATATGAGATGTTCCAGGAGTTGAAGTTAATATTTCAAGCAAATGCCCGGATTGAGAAATATGAGATTTCCAATAAGTTCTACAACATCAAGATGGAGGAGAATAGTTCTATCAGTGAACACCTGCTCAGAATGTCTGGGTACTACAATCATATGACTCAACTTGGATGCAAAGTTGACGAAGATAGTGTTATTGATAGAGTTCTTCAATCACTGCCACCAAGCTATAAAGGCTTCTTGATGAAATATAACATGCAAGGGATGCAGAAGACAATTCCCGAGCTCTTCGCTATGCTCAAAGCTGCGGAGGTAGAAATCAAAAAGGAGCATCAAGTGTTGATGGTTAACAAGACCACTAGTTTCAAGAAAAAGGGCAAGGGAAAGAAGGGGAACTTCAATAAGAATAGCAAGACAGTTGCTACTCCCACAAAGAAACCCAAGTCTGGAGCAAAGCCTGAAACTGAGTGCTTCTACTGCAAAGGGACTAGACACTGGAAGCGGAACTGCCCCAAGTATTTGGCGGATAAGAAGGATGGCAAGGTGAACAAAGGTATACGTGATATACATGTCATTGATGTGTACCTTACTAATGCTCGTAGTAGTACCTAGGTATTTGATACCGGTTTGGTTGCTAATATTTGCTCGAAACTGGGACTACGGATTAAACGAAGATTGGCTAGGGACAAGGTGACGATGCGCGTGGGAAATGGTTACATAGTCGATGTGATCGCCGTCAGCACGCTACCTCTACATCTACCTTCGGGATTAGTTTTAGACCTGAATAATTCTTATTTGGTGCCAGCGTTGAGCATGATCATTATATCTGGATCTTGTTTATTGCGAGACGGTTATTCATTTAAATCTGAGAATAATGGTTGTTCTATTTATATGAGTAATATCTTTTATGGTCATGCACCCTTGAAGAGTGGTCTATTCTTGTTGGATCTCGATCATAGTGATACACATATTAATAATATTGAAGCCAAAAGATGCAAGGTTAATAATGACAGTGCAACTTATTTGTGGCACTGCCGTTTAGGTCATATTGGTGTAAAGCGCATGAAGAAACTCCATAGTGATGGACTTTTGGAATCACTTGATTATGAATCACTTGGTGCTTGTGAACCATGCCTCATGGGCAAGATGACTAAAACTCCGTTCTCCAGAACAATGGAACGGGCAACAGATTTGTTAGAAATCATACATACTGATGTATGTGGACCAATGAGTGTTGAAGCTCGCGGCGGGTATCGTTATTTTCTGACCTTCACTTATTATTTGAGTAGATATGGGTATAACTACTTGATGAAGCACAAGTCTGAAACATTTGAAAAGTTCAAATAATTTCAGAGTGAAGTAGAGAATCATCGTAACAAGAAAATAGAGTTTCTACGATCTGATCGCGGAGGTGAATATTTGAGTTATGAGTTTGGTCTTCATTTGAAACAATGTGGAATAGTTTCATAGCTCACGCCACCTGGAACACCACAGCGTAATGGTGTGTCCGAACGTCATAACCGTACTTTATTAGATATGGTGCGGTTTATGATGTCTCTTACCGATTTACCACTATCGTTTTGGGGTTATGATTTAGATACAGCTGCATTCACGTTAAATAGGGCACCATCTAAATCCTTTGAGACGACGCCTTATGAACTGTGGTTTGGCAAGAAACCAAAGTTGTCATTTCTTAAAGTTTGGGGCTGCGATGCTTATGTGAAAAAGCTTCAACCTGATAAGCTCGAACCCAAGTCGGAGAAATGTGTCTTCATAGGATACCCAAAGGAGACTGTTGGGTACACCTTCTATCACAGGTCCGAAGGCAAGATATTCGTTGCTAAGAATGGATCCTTTCTAGAGAAGGAGTTTCTCTCGAAAGAAGTGAGTGGGAGGAAAGTGGAACTTGATGAGGTAATTGTACCTTCTCCCGAATTGTAAAGTAGTACATCACAGAAACTAGTTCTAGTGATTTCTACACCAATTAGTGAGGAAGCTAATGATGATGATCATGAAACTTCGGATCAAGTTTCTGCTGAACTTCGTAGATCAACCAGAGTACGTTCCGTGCCAGAGTGGTACGGCAACCCAGTACTGGAAGTCGTGTTACTAGACCATGATGAACCTACTAACTATGAGGAAGCAATGATGAGCCTAGATTCCGCAAAATGGCTTGAGGCCATGAAATCTGAGATGGGATCCATGTATGAGAACAAAGTGTGGACTTTGGTTGACTTGCATGATGATCAGCAAGGCATCGAAAATAAATGGATCTTCAAGAGGAAGACCGACGCTGACGGTAATGTTACTGTTTACAAAGCTCGACTTGTTGCGAAAGGTTTTCGGCATGTTCAAGGAGTTGACTACGATGAGACTTTTTCACCCGTAGCAATGCTTAAGTCTGTCTGAATCATGTTAGTGATGTCTACTACACAACCTTCATCTTGTAGACGTTGTTGGGCCTCCAAGTGCAGAGGTTTGTAGGACAGTAGCAAATTTCCCTTAAGTGGATGACCTAAGGTTTATCAATCCATGGGAGGCATAGGATGAAGATGGTCTCTCTCAAACAACCCTGCAACCAAATAACAAAGAGTCTCTTGTGTCCTCAACACACCCAATACAATGGTAAATTGTATAGGTGCACTAGTTCGGCGAAGAGATGGTGATACAAGTGCAATATGGATGGTATATATTGGTTTCTGTAATCTGAAAATATATAAACAGCAAGGTAACTAAAGTTAAAAGTGAGCATAAACGGTGTTGCAATGATAGGAAACAAGGCCTAGGGTTCATACTTTCACTAGTGCAAGTTCTCTCAACAATAATAACATAACTGGATCATATAACTATCCCTCAACATGCAACAAAGAGTCACTCCAAAGTAACTAATAGCAGAGAACAAACGAAGAGATTATGGTAGGGTATGAAACCACCTCAAAGTTATCATTTCTGATCGATCTATTCAAGAGTCCATAGTAAAATAACACGAAGTTATTCTTTCCGTTCGATCTATCATAGAGTTCATACTAGAATAACACCTTAAGATACAAATCAACCAAAACCCTAATGTCACCTAGATACTCCATTGTCACCTCAAGTATCCGTGGGCATGATTATACGATATGCATCACATAATCTCAGATTCATCTATTCAACCAACACAAAGTACTTCAAAGAGTGCCCCAAAGTTTCTATCGAAGAGTCAAGACGAAAACGTGTGCCAACCCCTATGCATAAATTCCCAATGTCACGGAACCGGCAAGTTGATCACCAAAACATACATCAAGTGAATCAATAGAATACCCCATTTTCACCACGGCTATCCCATGAAAGACATACATCAAGTGTTCTCAAATCCTTAAAGACTCAATCCGATAAGATAACTTCAAAGGGAAAACTCAATCCATTACAAGAGAGTAGAGGGGGAGAAACATCATAAGATCCAACTATAATAGCAAAGCTCGCGATACATCAAGATCGTGCCATCTCAAGAACACGAGAGAGAGAGAGATCAAACACATAGCTACTCATACATACCCTGAGCCCCGAGGGTGGACTACTCCCTCCTCGTCATGGAGAGCGTCGGGATGATGAAGATGGCCACCGGAGAGGGATTCCCCCTCTGGCAGGGTGTCGGAACGGGGTCTTGATTGGTTTCCGGTGGCAACAGAGGCTTTCGGCTGCGGAACTCCCGATCTAGGTTATTTTCCGGAGGTTTCAGTATTTATAGGATTATTTGGCATAGGGCACAAGTCAGGGGGGTCTCCGGGCTGTCCACGAGATAGGGGGGCGCCACCACTTGGGGTGGGCGCGCCCCCACCCTCGTGGGCAGCCCGTGACTCTCCTGGCCCAACTCTTTTACTTCGGGGGCTTCTTTCGGTCCAAAAAAATCATCAAAAATTGGCTCGTCAATTGGACTCCGTTTGGCATTCCTTTTCTGTAAAACTCAAAAACAAGGAAAAAAACAAAAACTGGCACTGGGCTCTCGGTTAATAGGTTAGTCCCAAAAATCATATAAAAGTGTATATAAAAGCCCATAAAACATCCTAGAAGGATAATATGATAGCATGGAACAATCAAAAATTATAGAAGCGTTGGAGACGTATCAAGCATCCCCAAGCTTAATTCCTGCTCGTCCTTGAGTAGGTAAATGATAAAACAGAATTTTTGATGTGGAATGCTACCTAACATAATTCTCAATGCAATTTTCTTTATTGTGGCATGAATGTTTAGATCCGAAAGATTCAAGACAAAAGTCTATATTGACATAAGAATAATAATACTTCAAGCATACTAACAAAGCAATCATGTCTTCTCAAAATAACATGGCCAAAGAAAGTTCATCCCTAAAAAATCATATAGTTAGGCTATGCTCCATCTTCGTCACACAAAATATTCCAATCATGCACAACCCCGATTTCAGCCAAGCACTTGTTTCATACTTTAATTTTTCAAACTCTTTCAACTTTCACGCAATATATGAGCGTGAGCCATGGACATAGCACTATGTGGAATAGAGTGGTGGTT
>LR738716.1:32920087-32939109 GCA_902687465.1 Secale cereale | reverse complement strand
GGAGGATCGCAGCTAAGCACCCACTGGGGGATTTAGAGGACACCAATTGTTAGGGAATCATTGCTATCTTGCTTTTGAAACAAATTGGGGAATCTTTATTACAACTCGACCGTCGAGCGCTTCAAGTGAAAAAACGGTGGAGTAGGTCCGCATTCCACGAATGAGGTTCGTCTTTCTTCTGGGCTACATTGTAGAGGTGGTAAGCTCCGTTGCGCAGCACCTTCATGATGATGAACGGGCCTTCCCATGCTGGGGCAAGCTTGTGCGGCCGCTTCTGATGTACTCGGAGGACCAGGTCTCCTTCCTGGAACGCTCGACTTCTCACGTTGCGGGCGTGGAATCGACGCAGGTCCTGTTGATAGATGGTCGACCGGATCAGGGCCATCTCTCTTTCCTCTTCTAAAAGGTCGACTGCATCCTGACGAGCTTGCTCTGCCTCGGCTTCGGAGAAGAGTTCTACTCTGGGGCATTGTGTAATAAGTCGCTCGGCAATACAGCTTCGGCCCCATAGACCAGGAAAAAAGGGGTACGGCTAGTCGACCGATTCGGAGTTGTCCTCAGACCCCACAGGACAGAGGGCAGCTCGGTTACCCAAGCCCCGGCGGCATGCTTGAGGTCCCGCATGAGCCATGGCTTTGAGCCTTGGAGAATCAGCCCATTTGCTCTTTCCGCTTGTCCATTCGACTGAGGGTGTGCTACGGAGGCGTAGTCGACTGATACGTCCAAAACGTATCTATAATTTATGCTTGCTCCATGCCTCTTTTGGGTGATATTGCTATGATATTTATACACTTCCATACACTTTTGATCATATTTGGACTAACCTATTAACTCAGTGCACCCCAGTGCCAGTTTCTGTTTTCGGCTGTTTTTGTATTTCAGGTTTTCACGTTACGAGAACTGCCAGGAAAAATCCAGAAAAATTATATAAAAAATCAGCGTTCCAGAAACTACCGTGCGCCCGAAGGACAGACGGGGGGGCCACCAGGGCTCCAGGCGCCCTGGCGGTGCCCCCCCTCTGGGCCGCGCCGGGGGGGCGCCTGGGCCCCCCGAGGCTCCTCCGATGCCCCCCTTTGGCGTATATTTAAAGCGTCTCCCGAAACCCTCGAGAGAGGAACTCTTTTTCGCGATCTCATCTCTGTTCCGCCGCCGCCGCCGCTTCCAAGATCGGGAGCACCAGGAGAACTCTTCCCGGCACCCTGCCGGAGGGGAGGATCACCACCGGGAGCCTCTCCACCACCATGGACGCCTCCCGGATGAGTTGTGAGTAGTCTCCCTTGGACCATGGGTCCATGACCAGTAGCTATGTGATGTTCTCCTCCCGTTCTTGTGCTTCACTAATTAGTCCTCGTGAGCTGCCCTACATGATCGAGGCACATATGTAATCCTTATGCGGTTGCTATGATGAGTTTGCTGGGATCCGATGGATTATGAGATTATGTTCAGATTGTGCTTGAGTAATATATTTGATGTACCTCTTTTATATTTATGTTCGTAAGTAATTCTTGCATGTTCTCCGTTGTTATTTATTGCTTTGGCCAAGTAATAGGTAGTGACTCCAAGAGGGAACGTTATGCTTGATTGTGGGTTCATGCCCCTCGATGACTAGCTTGAGTGACAGAAACATGAGTCTAGGGGATGTGTTGTTGCCACAAGGGGGAAAACAACGGTGCTTGTGCCCGCGGGTGCAAGGGTTGTTTACTTTACGCAAAGTTCTTTTAATGCAGTTGTCTGTTGCATTGAGTTTACACTATGGGTGGGACTCGCAACTTAATACCAGCGAGATGTTCTGGATAGATATCTGAAGGTGGATGATTAGTAGTAGATATTGATGGATTTCGGTCTACTTACTTTGGCGTACCGCCCATGCTTTGAACCTCAACCTTTCTTGTAATGTAATCAGCATTGGTTTGCGCACATGGTCCTGTCAATTGCCCAGCTGTAATTCGTTTACCTCACATAGCTGTTTTATCGTCTTTTGGGAGAGAGACATCACTAGTGAACATCATGAGACTCCGGTCCATATTACCATCATTGATCACATCCGCTATTTACTTTTCGCTATTATTTACTATTGCAATTATATCTATCACTACTATCACTTGCCTTTAATCCTTTGTGAACTACAAGGCCGGAGGGATTGACAACCTCTCTGTACTCGTTGGGAGCAAAGTTATTTGTATCTGTGTGCAGGTCCACGTTGATTGCTAATATCTGGTGCCGTAGCAGTTGACACCTTCTTGTTGAACCTAGGAGTCTCTGGGGATTCGATCATTGGTATCTTTGCCAAGGGAAAAACTTCTGCAACACTACATCTCACACCTTCCACTTGGGGTAACCAACGAGGGGCGAGAAGCCTTGCAAGAGTTTTTCTGGCGCCGTTGCCGAGGACTCCACTCTTCAAGATAGGGGAGTTGCACGCTATCTTTTACCTTTGCTTTTAGTTTTGTTAGTTTACCTTTCAGTTTTTGCTTTAGTATCCTTTATCAAAAATTTACAAAAAAAAATTATTTTGCTTTCCTGTTAGTAGTCCTTTCTGTTTAGCTAAACATGTTAGGATTTAGTGCTTTTAGGGAATCAGAAGTTCTAGATTTCCATCAAAGGGATGGAGAAAATATGAAGAAGGCATGGGACAGAATTTCTGATGCACATAGGAGAATTATACCTTGGATACCTATAAAAATTGTGCTTAGAAATTTTTACCATGGTCTTTTTAAATGGTGTAAACACTCTCTTGATATTATAGCCGAGGGAGATTTCCTAGAGTGTGATGAAGCTAGAGCTCTTGAAATTATACATGGCCTATCTAGTTACTTTGTTTATGATCATAACCTTGATACTATCATAGATAGACTTGCTACTATTGAAAAGAGAATGGATGCTCTAGACTTGATGAAGGTAGAGAAACCTAAACCCAATAAGAAAGACATTTTGGAAATAGACAATGATTGGGAGCCTTTCGTTAGGATTAGCATCTCTAATCAAGACTTCCTTGCTTATTGTGATATTGGATCTATGGTTTCTACTATGCCAAAAATTGTTCATGATTCTTTAAAATTTAACATGGATAGATTACCATCTTATCATGAACACACTAATGGAGATATTTCTGAAATCCAGGGAAGAATAAAAGACGTGCCAGTTAAATTCCTTAAAGGGATTGCAATGATTGATTTCTTCATCATGGAGCCAAACCAAGGAAATATAGTGCTTGGAAGGGACTTCCTCCGAGCAGTAAAAGGCTTCATTGATATAGGTAAGGGACAAATCCGCTTGCGCGGAAAGGCAAAAGGTGTGTACCCCTTTCCTAGAAGGAACAAGAGTGAACTTGTTGAGGAACCATTTGAAGCAATTTATAGCTCCGATTACTATGATGGTTATTGATTCCTCTATGCATTATGCCTAGCTTAAAGGCATAAAAGAAAGCGCTTTTGGGAGGCAGCCCACATGAATAAATTTATTTTGCTTTTGTTGTGTCTTGATGTTGTTTACTACTGTAGCATCATCATTGTATCTTTGCTTTTCAATTTTGTGCCAAGCGTAGCCTCTGATTGCTAGAAAGTTCAAAAGTTGTGAGGTGCTGTCCAGGAAACAGATTCTGTCCTTGGATAGAAAAATTCGTATAAAATCACCAGATCATCTTTTTGTTCTGAATTTTTTCGACAGCGTGCTCTATATAATTGTCTTTCGTGCGTCTGTTCTGAGATTTTTTTATTAGAGTTGCAGAAGTGCCCCGAACAAATCAATTACTCCCTGTTGTTCTGTTTTTCACAGATTCTGTCCTGTTTTGCTTTTCCTTCATTTTGCAAACCAAGAGCTTGCTTTTTCTTTGCAAAAACCTTTTGGAAATCTTGAGAAACAGTAGACCTTCAAGAATATCTTTATTTCCAGCAAGGTATAATTATTTTATTACGGGTACTAACCTCGCTAATCAGATTATGATGAGTTATGTATGAAGGGAGTTTTCAAGTGTGCGAGGGAAGATGATAAAAAGATTCAGGAGTGTCAAGCGCTCAAGCTTGGGGATGCCCCCATGCACCCCCAAGAAATATTCAAGGAGACTCAAGCGTCTAAGCTTGGGGATGCCCCCGTGCATCCCCTTCTCCATCAACATTATCAGTTCGTCTTCCGTTCCACTATATTTTAATCACTTCATGTGTTATGTGCTATGCTTGGAGCGTCTTGCTTTTAGTTTTCTTTAGTTTTTCATAACGATTCGGAACTCAGCTTTCTTTATGTGGAAGAGAAAAACGCTCCACTTCTACCTAGAACATAACGTAGAATTTTCATGTCTATCCTTGCTGTGTGTGTTCTTTGTCTTTTAATAGCTACTATCATGTTCAGCTCTTGGCTTTCATGCTTATCTTTTCAAGAGCTTTTGTTTAGTTGGTTGCTTGAACTCTCTTTAATTACCATGCTCACCTTATTAAGAGAGTTTGCTTCCGTTGCATTGGTTGATATGTCTATGATAAAGATGCTACGTGCATGATGGCGCTTAGTAGTTCATGTTTTCTTATGGTTAGTCTCAAATAACTGGGGGGTTCCCAATGTGTTATTGGAGTACCAACATGATTTATTTGCCTATGATGTGGTATGGTTTAGTAATATCTTCCTTCGAGAATTTATTTTGATTGACTTGGCGTATGCTCACGCATATTTAAGACTGTAAAGAAAGTCTGTCAAGCCTTGATGATCTTTTGTTTCTGAGTAGCGATATAACTACCATGCCTGATTCAATGTTGCTTTGTCGCTCTGCATGATTATGACCGTCATTGCTCTCTTAGTTGGTCGCTCCCAGTTTTTTGCTAACCTTCGCCTGTACTAAGCGGACTGACTGCTTGTGCATCCACATCCTTTTAAACCAGTTATGCCATATGAGTCCACCATACCTACCTATATGTGGTATTTCACCGCCTCTCCAAGTAAATTTACATGTGCTACCTTTAAAACCTTCAGTTTTTGCAATACATAGCTCATGGGAAAGTAGCTTAAAAACTATTGTGGTAAAGAATATGTCGCTTATGTATCTTATTTCTTATAAGTTGCTTGCTGAGCGGTAACCATGTTTCTGGGGACGCCACAACTGTTACACTCTTGTTGAATATCATGTGAGTTGCTATGCATGTTCGTCTTGTCTGAAGTAAGGGTGATTTGCCATGGGTTGAATGGTTTGAGTATGCATATTGTTAGAGAAGAACATTGGGCCGCCAACCAAAGCCATGTATCATGGTGGAAGTTTTAGCTTGGACATTAATCCTCAATCTCTTATGAGAATATGCTTAAGCATTAAAGAGGAGTCCATTATCTATTTTCTATGTTGTCCCGGTATGGATGTCCTCAAGTTGAGATCTATCAAAAACGAGAAATCAAATGCGATCTATCTCCTTGGATCTTTGTATAGGTGACATAGAGGTACCCCTTTGTGACACTTGGTTGAAACATATGTAATGCAATGACAATCCATGGAAATCCGAGCTAATTAGGACAAGGTGCGAGCACTATTGGTATTCGATGCATGAGGCTTGCAACTTATAGGATGTCTTATGCATAACACATATGAAGTACTACTACCGTTGACAAAATTGTTTCTATGTTTTCAAAATAAAAAGCTCTAGCACATGAGTAATCCCTGCTTCCCTTTGCGAAGGGCCATTCTTTTACTTTTATGTTGAGTCTCCACCTTCTTTCTACAAGCACCAACTATTGAGAGCATGATTGTCATTCTGAGTGTAATGTGCATTGTCCCAAAGTAGCATTGTCTTTTGCATGATTGTGATATCGTTTATTCTGAAATCATTGTATCTAGTCATCACTTAAACCTTGGAGGTGCCCCTGCATTTATGTTTTGCTTCACTAAAGGGGGCAAGCTAGATATCACTTTATCATATTTGCACACCATGTTCATTACAAATCTATTTGATGTTTCAGTATGATATTGTAAAACTTTCAGTCCTATGTGATTTTCTCATGAGGCAACTTAATTACTACAGATTCATTATCTCATTAAGCTTTTGTCATATGACTATGAAAAGTCCAATATGGTTAATAGCATGTCACCATAGAAATTATTCTTGTTATCATTTACCTACTCGAGGACGAGCAGGAATTAAGCTTGGGGATGTTGATACGTCCAAAACGTATCTATAATTTCTGCTTGCTCCATGCCTCTTTTGGGTGATATTGCTATGATATTTATACACTTCCATACACTTTTGATCATATTTGGACTAACCTATTAACTCAGTGCACCCCAGTGCCAGTTTCTGTTTCCGGCTGTTTTTGTATTTCAGGTTTTCACGTTACGAGAACTGCCAGGAAAAATCCAGAAAAATTATATAAAAAATCAGCGTTCCAGAAACTACCGTGCGCCCGAAGGACAGCCGGGGGGGCCACCAGGGCTCCACGCGCCCTGGCGGCGCCCCCCCCCCCCCTGGGCCGCGCCGGGGGGCGCCTGGGCCCCCCGAGGCTCCTCCGATGCCCCCCTTTGGCATATATTTAAGGCGTCTCCCGAAACCCTCAAGAGAGGAACTCTTTTTCGCGATCTCATCTATGTTCCGCCGCCGCCGCCGCTTCCAAGATCGGGAGCACCAGGAGAACTCTTCCCGGCACCCTGCCGGAGGGGAGGATCACCACCGGGAGCCTCTCCACCACCATGGACGCCTCCCGGATGAGTTGTGAGTAGTCTCCCTTGGACCATGGGTCCATGACCAGTAGCTATGTGATGTTCTCCTCCCGTTCTTGTGCTTCACTAATTAGTCCTCGTGAGCTGCCCTACATGATCGAGGCACATATGTAATCCTTATGCTGTTGCTATGATGAGTTTGCTGGGATCCGATGGATTATGAGATTATGTTCAGATTGTGCTTGAGTAATATATTTGATGTACCTCTTTTATATTTATGTTCATAAGTAATTCTTGCATGTTCTCCGTTGTTATTTATTGTTTGGCCAAGTAATAGGTAGTGACTCCAAGAGGGAACGTTATGCTTGATTGTGGGTTCATGCCCCTCGATGACTAGCTTGAGTGACAGAAACATGAGTCTAGGGGATGTGCTGTTGCCACAAGGGGGAAAACAACGGTCCTTGTGCCCGCGGGTGCAAGGATTGTTTACTTTACGCAAAGTTCTTTTAATGCAGTTGTCTGTTGCATTGAGTTTACACTATGGGTGGGACTCGCAACTTAATACTAGCGAGATGTTCTGGATAGATATCTCAAGGTGGATGATTAGTAGTAGATATTGATGGATTTCGGTCTACTTACTTTGGCGTACCGCCCATGCTTTGAACCTCAATCTTTCTTGTAATGTAATCAGCATTGGTTTGCGCACATGGTCCTGTCAATTGCCCAGCTGTAATTCGTTTACCTCACATAGCTGTTTTATCGTCTTTTGGGAGAGAGACATCACTAGTGAACATCATGAGACTCCGGTCCATATTACCATCATTGATCACATCCGCTATTTACTTTTCGCTATTATTTACTATTGCAATTATATCTATCACTACTATCACTTGCGTTTAATCCTTTGTGAACTACAAGGCCGGAGGGATTGACAACCTCTCTGTACTCGTTGGGAGCAAAGTTATTTGTATCTGTGTGCAGGTCCACGTTGATTGCTAATATCTGGCGCCGTAGCAGTTGACACCTTCTTGTTGAACCTAGGAGTCTCTGGGGATTCGATCCTTGGTATCTTTGCCAAGGGAAAAACTTCTGCAACACTACATCTCACACCTTCCACTTGGGGTAACCAACGAGGGGCGAGAAGCCTAGCATCGACCCGCGTCCCTTGGGAAGCACAGAAAGCCCTGAATTCGTCCGAGTCAAAGTTGGAGCCGTTGTCTGTGATGATGCTGTGAGGGACCCCATATCTGAATATTAGTTCCTTAATGAAGCTGATGGCGGTGCTCGACTCGAGGTTCTTGATGGGTTTGGCCTCAATCCACTTGGTGAACTTGTCGACTGCCACCAGAAGGTGAGTGAATCCGTTCCTGCCTGTCCTAAAGGGGCCGACCATATCTAAGCCCCAAACAGCGAAGGGCCAGACTAGTGGGATGGTTTTGAGGGCGGATGCTGGCTTGTGCGACATGTTGTTGTAGAACTGGCACCCTGCGCACTTGTCCACAATATCCTTGGCCATCTCACTGGCGCGGGGCCAGTAAAATCCGGCTCGGTATGCTTTGGCCACGATTGTCCGAGAGGAAGCGTGGTGGCCGCAAGTTCCCGAGTGAATATCATCCAAGATCAGTCGACCTTCCTCTGGATCGATGCAGCGCTGGGCGACCCCAGTGACGCTTTCTCTGTAGAGCTGACCTTGAATGACTGTGAATGCTTTGGATCGACAGACGATCTGGCGCGCTTCTTCTTCATCTTCTGGGAGTTCTTGCCTGAGCAGATATGATATATATAGCACAGTCCAATCAGGCGTGATTACTAGGACCTCCATGATCAAGTCGACCACGGCAGGCACTTCGACCTCGGTCGAATCGGTTGCACTGACTGGCTGTGGGGGCTCTTCCATGGAGGGGTATTCCTTGACAGAGGGAGTGTGCAGGTGCTCTAGGAACACATTCTTGCGTATGGACCTCCGAGTCGACCCAATTTTTGCGAGATCGTCGGCTAGCTGATTCTTTGCTCTGGGCACATGATGGAGCTCTAAGCCTTTGAACTTCTTTTCAAGCTTTCGCACTGCACTGCAATAACTGGTCATTGACGGGCTCCTGACGTCCCATTCTTTCATTACTTGGTTCACCACTAGGTCAGAATCGCCGTAGACCATCAGGTGACGGACGCCAATGTAATGCCCCGGATGTAATACTTTCCCTTTTGGGTATATAATATATATCCGGCTTCATCTATTTCCATTTCGGGTTCTTTGTCTTTCGGGCTTTCGTCGTTTTGTTGTGTGAGTGTGTGGCATTCATTCATATCATGTAGACATGTGCATTGCATTGCATTGTGTTGTGGGTTGCATCCGGTTCGTGGCGTTCCTTCCCGTTGTCCGTTTCGTGTTCCGGAGCTCCCTCACGTGTCCGTGACGTCCCGTAGGCCTACTTTGTTGTTCGGGCGTTTTACGTTACCGGTGTGCCGTGAGGTTGTGTTGTGTGTTGTTGTTTTGTTGTGTGCAACCCGCCTCTCAAATCTCGCCTCGTTTGGACTCCGTTGACTTTTCCATCCGTTGTTCATGTGGGCCCGAAGTGCCTTCACTTCGTGTCCCGGAAACACCCCCTGCTGCTTTCTTTTATCTCCGTCTAGGCCCTTTAAAACTATCCCCGCGATCGGATCCGTCGGATCGCGATCGGAGGGCTCCTAGTGCCCCTAAATCCCCTCCTAACCCTAAAATACTGCTACATATAGACCCCCCCTAGTCTATTTTGAGCACCCCTATCCTCTAGATCCATCCCCTCCTCTTTTCCCGTGCTAGTCCGCCTCCCTCCTCCTACCGGGCCGCCGCCACTGTAGCTCCGAACCGGCCCGTACTGTTCATCAGATCTGGATCCGATCTGGAGAGGTTGACCTTTTTCCACTAAGTCCCTGATCTGTTTATCTGAAATGCAATCTTTGACCTGCTGTAACTTTGTGCCTGTTACTCCGTTTTGCGCGTGTAGCATGTCCAGATGTTCGTGGAGATGTCCTCTACGTTTTACCTGTTGTTGTCATGCATGTTAGATGTCATCTAGACACTTGTTTTGCTGTTGCAAGAGTGCATCATGATATAAACTGCTGTTATGTGTTATTTTCATGCCACCTTTGACATGTGATATCTTTTAGCTCGTTTGTCCAAACGATGCAAATGACATGTCCACGTGTTCGTCTTGCCACGAACTACGTGTTGTGTGTGATAGGTTGCATGGTAGATTTATTGTTGCCTTGTTATCATCGTTGCAAAGTGCCATGCTCATATAAGGTGTTTTCACTTGTTATGAAATGCCATCTTGTTGAGCTCGTTGCAATCGTTGTGTTTGCCTCAATGATGCATGCTTGTGTGTTTCGGGATCACCGTCATGTGTTCTTCGATGAGGTGCTTACCCTTTGCCATGTTTAGTTTCGAGGTGACTTAAACATGCTCTTTTGTGTGCTAAGATGATATTGCTGTTTTAGGACTTAGTGAAATTTCACTAAGTCTGAAATCTGTAACGTTCCAATGCCATGTTCGTGTGATGTTCTAGGACAAAGCATGTTAGTTTTGGGATGGATTTTGATTGTTCCTTGTAGTATTTATTGTTGTCTTTCCATCCATGTCCTCACATGTCCATTTGAGTGGCTGTAGCATGTTTATCTTTTGCTCTAAAGTTTCAATAAAATTCTGCTGCCAGAATTTTATTGCAATGTTCAATATGTCCAAGATCATTGCTATTGATCCGTGACTCCGTTGGGGGTGCACTTTGGACCTAGTTGCTGTACTATATGTCTAGTTTGTGTTCATGTCCTTTGCCATGCTTTTTGGGTGCTGTAGCTTAATTATTTTGAGCTCCCAAGTTGCTATGTTGCTGTAATTTTCAGCTTTCGCTCAAATCTTGTTTCGGGCATAACTCCGATTTCAGCGATTCTTATATCAAACTTGGGTGATTTTCTGTGTAGATTAATAATATCAGATTGTTATCTTGTTTTGAGGTGTTTTGCTTGAGTGATGTTTTACGTGCTCCATGTGCATCCTTAGTGCATCCATCATGCATTCATGTTTTTCGAGTGCGCATTGCATCTTGTTGATTGGTGCTTGGTGTGATTGTTTTGTTTAGAGCCGGAAGCTGAGACCGGGTACGAAGTTGAGCACGAGGTTTCCAACGAGGTTGAGCACGAGGACCCTTCTTACAATCCGAACGACTTCTCTTCAGGCAAGATGACCGAACCCCGATAACATTACTATCTTTGCCTATTGCTAGTAGTCTCGATCTATAGTTTTGCCTCGATGCCCATGTTCTTCTTGTCAGCCTCCTACTTGTAACCAATTGCCATGTTTAACCACCCTACCTATGCAAATCATTGCTTGGCTAAGTACGCTTCGCTCAGCCCTTCTTATAGCGTTGCTAGTTGCAGGTGAAGATCGAAGATGCTTGCTTCATGTTGAAGTTTGGTTGGGTTATATCACACTATATAAATGCTTTAAATGAAATCATCTATATATTGGCAAGGGTGGAAGGCTAAGCCTTTTGCTTGGTGATTTGTTCCACTCATGCCGTTAGGATCCGTATAAGCCGGTTTTATGTTCCTTGATTATGCGTTCCTAACACGGTTGGGGTGTATGGGACCCCCTCGATAAACCGCTAAGTGCTAAGTCTTTTCCAGCAAGTCCCAACATTGGTACTATTTGCCTAATAACAAACTAAACATGCATAGGGAGTAATTAACCCTCTTTCTTAATCAACAACCCCGGGCCAGTGCTCCACATGAGTGTTGGTCCGAAACGAGCAGACTGCGGGGCCGCCTCGGGGCAACCTGAGGTATCTGGCATACACCTGTAGGATGACTCATCCGGTCGTGTCCTGAGACCTAGATACGCGCGGCTACGATCAGGGTGTCGACACGCCGGGAGGATTTGCTGGATTAGCCTTACCTTAGTTCGGTATATCTTGAGCACGGGATTCCGAGAATACTCGGGTCTTCCCACTTTGGAGTTGCGACTCCGCGGATCGTGGGCTTGTAATGGGTCAAGTTGGAACACCCCTGCAGGGTTTGAACTTTCGAAAGCCGTGCCCGCGGTTATGTGGCAGATGGGAGCTTGTTAATTCCGGTTGTAGATAACTTGACACAATGTTACTAATACACTACCAGCGTGTGTTCCGTGACTGTCAATTTCCGAATAGGGATTCGGGAGTTGAACACGGAGGGGTTATGATTGTGAGCTTGTAGCTAGGATCACTTCGTGATCACTTCTCGCCGATGCCTTCTCTTCTCGCTCTCACTTGCGTAAGTTAGATGCTAGTTGCTGCTGCAGACTTGTTCTTTCTTCAACCTTTCCTCACCCAAAGGCTTTGATAGTTCTGTTACCCGGAGACGGGATTGCTGAGTCCTCTGTGGCTCATAGTTACTTCACACACCAGATGCAGGTCCAGCTGTGAGCTATCCAGGTGATGGCACCGAGCTGGATTGGGAGTACGACGAGGAGCGTAGTCGGTACTACATGCGCTACCCGGACGATCAGTAGTGGAGTCTCTTACTAGGATTCGATCCGCCTGTGGTTTATTTATCTGAGTTTGGTACTTTGACATTTGGCTTTTGCCCTTAGAGGGTTGTAGTGCTTTTAATGTATGATGTTTGAGACTTGTACTGTAATTCTGTGACGTGGCGAGTGTAAGCCAACTATTTTCAGTTTACTATCCCCTCTTTTACATGAGTTGTGCAAAGAGTACCAGACTTGAGATCATTCTAGGATGGACTTATGCCTTTAAGTCGTGCCTCGACACGTAGGAGGTATAACTCCATCCTGGGCATTACAAGTTGGTATTCAGAGCCTTCTCCGACCTAGGAGCCCCCACTGTTTGATCGAACCGTTGACGGTTGAGTCTAGGCACACACTGAAAACTTTTTGAGTCCTATATTATATCGGAGAGTAGGATTTCTTTGCTTCTCATCCCCTTTCTCTCTGGTGAGGACTCCTGACGTCTACTCTTGTCTCTCCTATCTTCAAAATTTGCACAAATTTTTTTTTTAGGAATCCCGCGAGTATTCTGGGATTGTTTTGATGTTCTTGTGACAAGGATATTGTTCCCGATGCCTCCTGTTACCGAGGAGTTGAGCTTCGGGGTATCATTGTAACAAGCATATCGCGGCAGTACTAAATACTTAAGACGGCCGACATCGAAAATCTCCCCTATACGGCCAGTGGCAAGATAACCCCGACATCACCCAGTACTGGGGAGGTAGTTCGGGAGTATTTCCATAGCTTGTTATAGTGGATGCTTTTCGAAGGTCCGAGGTACACAGTTTCCGAGAAAGACTGGTTATGTGTTGAAGGATGGATACACCTGGATGTAGTTAGAGTTGATTGCGCGGTGCTTCCCGTGTATCCCCAACACCTGATTGCATAACTGGAATCTTTCGGAAATCTATAGGTGGGTTTTATCCAGTAGATCGAAGGCATTCTTCCAACGAATGCAGGTTAGTGAGTTCGGGGTTCGACATTGAGTGAAGGGGTTATATGACCGAGGTTACTATCAGGAGTTGCATCTTAAAGGGTCCTTGGCTATGCTGATCCGGGGATTGCAAAACCTTTTCGTAACGCGTTCATATGCTTTCAGCACAAAGATGTTAGAACGAAACTCCTCTCTTGTGTTTGTTCCTGTCCGTACCTTGTTGTTTTTCTTATTTTATCCTTTTGATCCCTATGTGGCTCCTCGTGAAGACTGATGTTATCAATTAACTGAGAATATCATTCGTTCCTCTTGTTCGGATGAGTTCATTCGTTCTTATTGTTCGAATGATTATGGTGAAGACTTGTTGCAATTCATTCCATTGATTCAGCTTATTCCTTTTGTCAATCAATTGCTGATTCGTGGTCATCTCTTACAGGATGGCTCCGAAAAGGGTTCCGAATGCTAACCCAGAGGGTGAAGAGGTTCCAGAACGTCCTCCTTCACCTCCTCCTCCGCCTGAGGCTTGGAGAGCAATTATGGAGACTACAGCTCAGAACACTCAGTTGATGATGCAGATGATGCAGATGATGCAAGCTAATCAAGCTAATCAAGCTAATCAGGGTGTTCCAATGAACCAAGGCAACTTCTTCCAGCAGCACCATGCTACTCTCAACCAGTTCCTGGCTAACAATCCTAAAGCTTTCAGTTACTGTGTCGACCCTCTTGATGCTGAGGATTGGTTGACCGACATAAAGAAGCATTTTGAGTGCAGTAACGTGAAAGAAGATGACTATGTGAAGTTTGCAGCCTTCCAACTGAAAGATCAAGCAGCTGACTGGTGGCAGCAGTACAAAGACTCAAGGCCGGGTCAAGTGATCTCTTGGGAGAATTTCTGCAAGGATTTCCGCTCGCATCACATTCCTACAAGTGTTATCGAGGGTATGCGTGAGCAATTCCGCAACCTCAAGCAGGGCTCCATGACAGTCTATTAGTATAATGTCAAGTTCCAAAACCTCGCTCGCTATGCAAAGCAAGACATTCCTGATGCAAAGAGTAAAATCTATCAGTTCCGTGGAGGTCTCAAAGATGAACTTCAGCTTGCTCTCACTTTGTTCGAGCCAGACGAATTCGATAAGTTCTATAACATGGCTTTGAAACAAGAAGCAGCTCAGCTTAAGATGGAGGCTTCTAAGAAGAGAATTCGAGATGCTGTTCACTCTTCCTCATCGTCTCAGTTGGCTGTGAAACAACAGAAATTCTGGCTTCCTCCTCCTCCAGTGATTCGAGCTCCATACAACAACTCCAACAACAAGAACTCTAGTGGTCGTGGTTTCTCCCACCCACCCAACCCAAGCAACCAGTCGAAGAAGCAGTTTCAGTCTCAAGGCTCCAAGTCCAGTGGCTCTCATTTCCGTCCTCTCTCTGAAGTGGTGTGCAAAGTGTGGCCAGCAGGGTCATTATGCCAACAGATGTCCGAATCCGAAGCGTCTTCCTCCTCCTCCACCTGTGAGCTCAGCTATTGTCAAGCATGATCCAAAGTCTGCAAGGGTCAATCTGATGAATGCAGCACAAGCGGAGGCTTCTTCTGATGTCATTTTGGGTAACCTTCCAGTGAACTCTTTTCCAGCTAAAGTGTTATTTGATTCGGGTGCATCATGCTCTTTCATGTCTCAACCATTTGCATCCAAGCATAATATTGACATCCAAAGTCTGCCTCAGAGGTTGCAAGTAATTTCTCCGGGCAAGTGCATGTCTTCCAATATTTTTGCTCCGGATGTTTCTATTCGCATGGGTGATTATCGCTTTTTGGCTAAACCGGTGATTCTTGGTCATTCTGACATCGACCTCATTCTCGGAATGGATTGGCTTTCTCAGCACGATGCTCACATTGATTGCGCTCAAAAGGAAGTCAAATTGACTCATTCTGATGAAGATGTGATTATATTCGCCTCCAGGGATAATACTATTCGGCTTTTCTCTCTTAATGATAAGGGTGAAATTAATGCCATAGAGCAAATTCCAGTGGTGAACGAGTATCAAGACGTCTTTCCAGAAGAACTTCCAGGCATGCCTCCACACCGTCAGGTGGAGTTTGTCATTGAACTCGAGCCGGGCACCGAACCTGTTTGCCGGCGTCCATACAAGCTCTCTTCAGATGAATTGAAGGAATTGAAGAAATAGTTGGATGAACAGGAGCGTATGGGTCTCATACGGCCGAGTACATCTCCGTGGGGCTGTGGTGTCTTATTTGTCAAGAAGAAAGATGGCACGGAGCGTCTCTGTGTTGACTACCGGCCATTGAACAAGAAGACGATTAAGAACAAGTATCCGCTCCCCAACATCAACGAACTCTTTGAGCAGCTCAAAGGAGCTAAAGTGTTCTCTAAGCTTGACCTCCGAATGGGCTATCATCAAATTCGCATTCGCGAGGAAGACATTCCCAAGACGGCCTTCAGAACGAGCTACGGTTCATACGAGTATACCGTCATGTCCTTCGGTCTCGCCAATGCTCCTCCTACCTTTTCAAGGATGATGCATTACATCTTCAACCCCTATACTGGCGAATTCGTGCTTGTGTATCTGGATGATATTCTGGTGTTTTCCAAGAATGAAGAAGATCACGAAAAGCACTTGCGTCTGGTTCTTGATCGACTCCGAGAGCATAAATTCTATGCCAAGTTCTCAAAGTGCGAGTTTTGGCTCGATAAGGTTTTGTACCTGGGCCACATCATCTCAGCTGACGGTATTGCGGTTAATCCCGAGAAAGTTGAAGCAATTGTCAACTGGGAAGCTCCTCAGAACGTCAAGCAACTCCGTAGTTTTCTGGGTCTTGCCAGCTATTGCAGAAGGTTTGTGGAGAACTTCTCCAAGATTGCCAAGCCTCTTTCCAACCTCCTTCAGAAGAATGTCAAATACTTTTGGTCTCCTGAATGTGAAGTCGCATTCAAAACCCTCAAAGAGAAGCTTGTCTCAGCTCCAGTTCTGACTCCTCCGGATGAAACCAAGCCCTATGAAGTGTTCTGTGACGCTTCTCTTCAAGGTCTTGGTGGTGTGCTTATGCAAGATAAGAAAATTGTGGCATATACTTCTCGGCAGCTCAAGCCAAGTGAGAAGAACTATCCCACACATGATCTCGAGCTAGCAGCTGTGGTACATGCTCTGATTACGTGGAGACATCTGTTGTTGGGCAGAAAGGTCGACATCTTCACTGATCACAAGAGCTTGAAGTACATCTTCACACAGCCGCATCTGAACCTCCGTCAGACTCGTTGGGTCGAGATGATCCAAGAGTACAACCCCAGCATTGAATACACTCCAGGCAAGGCAAATGTAATTGCAGATGCTTTGAGCAGAAAGGCATATTGCAACAGCCTTCTTATCAAGCCACACCAGCCTGAGCTTTGTGAAGCTTTCAGGAAACTCAACCTCCAAGTTGTTCCGCAGGGTTTTCTTGCAAATCTCCAGATTGCTCCTACCTTGGAAGATCAAGTCCGTGAGGCCCAGCTCAGTGATACCATGGTGAAGAAGGTGAAACATGGGATTGCAAAGGGCACTCCAAAATATAAGTGCTTCCGTGTTGATGAGAGAGATACATTGTTCTTCGAGGACAGACTCGTTGTTCCCAAAGGTGATCTCAGGAAGCTCATAATGGAAGAAGCTCATGATTCTCTCCTTTCCATTCATCCTGGCAGTTCCAAGATGTACCAAGACCTCAAGCAGTCTTACTGGTGGACACGCATGAAAAGGGAGATTGCCCAATTCGTGAACGAATGTGATGTATGCAGAAGAGTGAAAGCAGAACATCAACGTCCAGCCGGTCTTCTCCAACCTCTTCCTATTCCCGAGTGGAAGTTCGACCACATTGAAATGGACTTCGTCACTGGCTTTCCTAAATCCAAGCGAGGCAATGATGCTATCTTTGTGGTGATTGACAAGCTTACCAAAGTCGCTCACTTTCTTCCAGTCAAAGAATCAATCAATGCAGCTCAACTTGCAGAGCTGTACACTTCCAGAATTGTGTCACTACATGGCATTCCTCAAGTGATATCCTCAGACCGTGGCAGCTTGTTCACATCAAGGTTCTGGGACTCCTTTCAGTCCGCCATGGGCACGAAGATCAGGTTCAGCACTGCCTTTCACCCTCAGACTAGTGGTCAAGTCGAGCGTGTGAATCAGATCCTAGAAGATATGCTCAGAGCCTGTGTCATCTCCTTCGGCATGAAATGGGAAGACTGCCTTCCATTTGCCGAGTTCTCTTACAACAACAGCTTTCAAGCAAGTGCAGGCAAAGCACCGTTTGAAATTCTATATGGCAGAAAGTGCCGTACCCCTCTCAACTGGTCTGAAACAGGCGAACGCCAACTTCTTGGCAATGACTTGATCTCAGAAGCCGAAGAAATGTGCAAAGTCATACGTGAGAATCTCAAGGCCGCTCAGTCGCGTCAGAAGAGCTACTATGACGGAAAGCATCGTGATTTGGCTTTCGACATCGGTGATCATGTCTATCTCCGAGTTTCTCCGATGAAAGGAACCCAAAGATTCGGTATCAAAGGAAAACTTGCTCCTAGATACGTCGGGCCTTTCAAGATTCTTGGCAAAAGAGGCGATCTAGCCTATCAGCTCGAGCTCCCTTCCAACTTTGCAAATGTTCATGATGTCTTCCATGTGTCTCAACTTCGCAAATGCTTCAAGGCACCTGAGCGCATGATTCCGTTTGAGGAGATTGATCTTCAACAAGACCTTTCCTACCAAGAGCATCCAGTTGCAATTCTCGAAGAAACCGAACGCAAAACTCGCAACAAGTCCATCAAGTTTCTGAAAGTCAAGTGGTCACATCACACAGACCGAGAAGCTACCTGGGAACGAGAAGATCATCTTCGTTCCGAGTACCCTTCCTTTTTCCAGTCCTAGATCTCGGGACGAGATCTTTTTGTAGTAGAGGAGAGTTTGTAATGCCCCGGATGTAATACTTTCCCTTTTGGGTATATAATATATATCCGGCTTCATCTATTTCCATTTCGGGTTCTTTGTCTTTCGGGCTTTCGTCGTTTTGTTGTGTGAGTGTGTGGCATTCATTCATATCATGTAGACATGTGCATTGCATTGCATTGTGTTGTGGGTTGCATCCGGTTCGTGGCGTTCCTTCCCGTTGTCTGTTTCGTGTTCCGGAGCTCCCTCACGTGTCCGTGACGTCCCGTAGGCCTACTTTGTTGTTCGGGCGTTTTACGTTACCGGTGTGCCGCGAGGTTGTGTTGTGTGTTGTTGTTTTGTTGTGTGCAACCCGCCTCTCAAATCTCGCCTCGTTTGGACTCCGTTGACTTTTCCATCCGTTGTTCATGTGGGCCCGAAGTGCCTTCACTTCGTGTCCCGGAAACACCCCCTGCTGCTTTCTTTTATCTCCGTCTAGGCCCTTTAAAACTATCCCCGCGATCGGATCCGTCGGATCGCGATCGGAGGGCTCCTAGCGCCCCTAAATCCCCTCCTAACCCTAAAATACTGCTACATATAGACCCCCCTAGTCTATTTTGAGCACCCCTATCCTCTAGATCCATCCCCTCCTCTTTTCCCGTGCTAGTCCGCCTCCCTCCTCCTACCGGGCCGCCGCCACTGTAGCTCCGAACCGGCCCGTACTGTTCATCAGATCTGGATCCGATCTGGAGAGGTTGACCTTTTTTCACTAAGTCCCTGATCTGTTTATCTGAAATGCAATCTTTGACCTGCTGTAACTTTGTGCCTGTTGCTCCGTTTTGCGCGTGTAGCATGTCCAGATGTTCGTGGAGATGTCCTCTACGTTTTACCTGTTGTTGTCATGCATGTTAGATGTCATCTAGACACTTGTTTTGCTGTTGCAAGAGTGCATCATGATATAAACTGCTGTTATGTGTTATTTTCATGCCACCTTTGACATGTGATATCTTTTAGCTCGTTTGTCCAAACGATGCAAATGACAT
>LR738716.1:32908332-32920077 GCA_902687465.1 Secale cereale | reverse complement strand
TAAAATACTGCTACATATAGACCCCCCTAGTCTATTTTGAGCACCCCTATCCTCTAGATCCATCCCCTCCTCTTTTCCGGTGCTAGTCCGCCTCCCTCCTCCTACCGGGCCGCCGCCACTGTAGCTCCGAACCGGCCCGTACTGTTCATCAGATCTGGATCCGATCTGGAGAGGTTGACCTTTTTTCACTAAGTCCCTGATCTGTTTATCTGAAATGCAATCTTTGACCTGCTGTAACTTTGTGCCTGTTGCTCCCTTTTGCGCGTGTAGCATGTCCAGATGTTCGTGGAGATGTCCTCTACGTTTTACCTGTTGTTGTCATGCATGTTAGATGTCATCTAGACACTTGTTTTGCTGTTGCAAGAGTGCATCATGATATAAACTGCTGTTATGTGTTATTTTCATGCCACCTTTGACATGTGATATCTTTTAGCTCGTTTGTCCAAACGATGCAAATGACATCTCCACGTGTTCGTCTTGCCACGAACTACGTGTTGTGTGTGATAGGTTGCATGGTAGATTTATTGTTGCCTTGTTATCATCGTTGCAAAGTGCCATGCTCATATAAGATGTTTTCACTTGTTATGAAATGCCATCTTGTTGAGCTCGTTGCAATCATTGTGTTTGCCTCAATGATGCATGCTTGTGTGTTTCGGGATCACCGTCATGTGTTCTTCGATGAGGTGCTTACCCTTTGCCATGTTTAGTTTCGAGGTGACTTAAACATGCTCTTTTGTGTGCTAAGATGATATTGCTGTTTTAGGACTTAGTGAAATTTCACTAAGTCTGAAATCTGTAACGTTCCGATGCCATGTTCGTGTGATGTTCTAGGACAAAGCATGTTAGTTTTGGGATGAATTTTGATTGTTCCTTGTAGTATTTATTGTTGTCTTTCCATCCATGTCCTCACATGTCCATTTGAGTGGCTGTAGCATGTTTATCTTTTGCTCTAAAGTTTCAATAAAATTCTGCTGCCAGAATTTTATTGCAATGTTCAATATGTCCAAGATCATTGCTATTGATCCGTGACTCCGTTGGGGGTGCACTTTGGACCTAGTTGCTGTACTATATGTCTAGTTTGTGTTCATGTCCTTTGCCATGCTTTTTGGGTGTTGTAGCTTAATTATTTTGAGCTCCCAAGTTGCTATGTTGCTGTAATTTTCAGCTTTCGCTCAAATCTTGTTTCGGGCATAACTTTTAGCCCGTAACTCCGATTTCAGCGATTCTTATATCAAACTTGGGTGATTTTCTGTGTAGATTAATAATATCAAATTGTTATCTTGTTTTGAGGTGTTTTGCTTGAGTGATGTTTTACGTGCTCCATGTGCATCCTTAGTGCATCCATCATGCATTCATGTTTTTCGAGTGCGCATTGCATCTTGTTGATTGGTGCTTGGTGTGATTGTTTTGTTTAGAGCCGGAAGCTGAGACCGGGTACGAAGTTGAGCACGAGGTTTCCAACGAGGTTGAGCACGAGGACCCTTCTTACGATCCGAACGACTTCTCTTCAGGCAAGATGACCGAACCCCGATAACATTACTATCTTTGCCTATTGCTAGTAGTCTCGATCTATAGTTTTGCCTCGATGCCCATGTTCTTCTTGTCAGCCTCCTACTTGTAACCAGTTGCCATGTTTAACCACCCTACCTATGCAAACCGTTGCTTGGCTAAGTACGCTTCGCTCAGCCCTTCTTATACTGTTGCTAGTTGCAGGTGAAGATCGAAGATGCTTGCTTCATGTTGAAGTTTGGTTGGGTTATATCACACTATATAAATGCTTTAAATGAAATCATCTATATATTGGCAAGGGTGGAAGGCTAAGCCTTTTGCTTGGTGATTTGTTCCACTCATGCCGTTAGGATCCGTATAAGCCGGTTTTATGTTCCTTGATTATGCGTTCCTAACACGGTTGGGGTGTATGGGACCCCCTCGATAAACCGCTAAGTGCTAAGTCTTTTCCAGCAAGTCCCAACATTGGTACTATTTGCCTAATAACAAACTAAACATGCATAGGGAGTAATTAACCCTCTTTCTTAATCAACAACCCCGGGCCAGTGCTCCACATGAGTGTTGGTCCGAAACGAGCAGACTGCGGGGCCGCCTCGGGGCAACCTGAGGTATCTGGCATACACCTGTAGGATGACTCATCCGGTCGTGTCCTGAGACCTAGATACGCGCGGCTACGATCAGGGTGTCGACACGCCGGGAGGATTTGCTGGATTAGCCTTACCTTAGTTCGGTATATCTTGAGCACGGGATTCCGAGAATACTCGGGTCTTCCCACTTTGGAGTTGCGACTCCGCGGATCGTGGGCTTGTAATGGGTCAAGTTGGAACACCCCTGCAGGGTTTGAACTTTCGAAAGCCGTGCCCGCGGTTATGTGGCAGATGGGAGCTTGTTAATTCCGGTTGTAGATAACTTGACACAATGTTACTAATACACTACCAGCGTGTGTTCCGTGACTGTCAATTTCCGAATAGGGATTCGGGAGTTGAACACGGAGGGGTTATGATTGTGAGCTTGTAGCTAGGATCACTTCGTGATCACTTCTCGCCGATGCCTTCTCTTCTCGCTCTCACTTGCGTAAGTTAGATGCTAGTTGCTGCTGCAGACTTGTTCTTTCTTCAACCTTTCCTCACCCAAAGGCTTTGATAGTTCTGTTACCCGGAGACGGGATTGCTGAGTCCTCTGTGGCTCACAGTTACTTCACACACCAGATGCAGGTCCAGCTATGAGCTATCTAGGTGATGGCACCGAGCTGGATTGGGAGTACGACGAGGAGCGTAGTCGGTACTACGTGCGCTACCCGGACGATCAGTAGTGGAGTCTCTTACTAGGATTCGATCCGCCTGTGGTTTATTTATCTGAGTTTGGTACTTTGACATTTGGCTTTTGCCCTTAGAGGGTTGTAGTGCTTTTAATGTATGATGTTTGAGACTTGTACTGTAATTCTGTGACGTGGCGAGTGTAAGCCAACTATTTTCAGTTTACTATCCCCTCTTTTACATGAGTTGTGCAAAGAGTACCAGACTTGAGATCATTCTAGGATGGACTTATGCCTTTAAGTCGTGCCTCGACACGTAGGAGGTATAACTCCATCCTGGGCATTACAGCCAAGTGAGATGGCCATACGCAACCCATACAAAAGTGCTTCATATTCAGCCTCGTTGTTTGATGAATCAAAGTGGATCTGAAGGACGTAGCTGAGCTTGTCGCCCCTAGGAGAGATCAGGACCACGCCTGCACCGGATCCGTTTAGCATTTTGGACCCATCGAAGAACATAGTCCAATGGTCTGACTGGACTTGAGTCGGAAGCTCTTGTTCTATCCACTCAGCCACAAAATCCGCAATGGCCTGAGACTTGATGGCTTTCTTCGCTTCGAACTTGATATCTAACGGAAGAAGTTCAATCGCCCATTTTGCCACTTGACCGGTTGCATCTCGGTTGTTTAGTATCTCTGATAATGGGGCGTCGCTGACGACTGAGATTGAGTGATCCGAGAAATAATGGGCAACCTTTTTTGCAGTCAAGTAAATCCCGTACACAAGCTTTTGGTAATGTGGATACCTTTGCTTGGAGGGAGTCACAACTTCGGATATGTAATAGACCGGGCGTTGGACCTTATATGCTTTGCCCTCTTCTTCCCGCTCGACTGTGATTACAGTACTGACGACTTGTCCGGTGGCAGCAATGTACAGCAGAAGAGGCTCTCCGCTGACTAGGGCAGCGAGCACCGGCTGGGTGGACAGCAGGGCTTTGAGTTCCTCAACCGCTGCTTCGGCTTCTGGATTCCACTCGAACTTGTCGGATTTCTTCATGAGTCGGTAGAGAGGCAGTGCCTTCTCCCCGAGCCGAGAAATGAATCGACTCAATGCGGCCAAGCAACCAGTAAGCTTCTGGACGTCGTGTATACGCTCGGGGTGTTTCATTCGGAGGATGGCGCCGACTTTCTCTGGGTTGGCGTCGATTCCCCGTTCGGAAACGAGAAAACCGAGCAGCTTGCCACCGGGGACTCCGAATGTACACTTTGACGGGTTGAGCTTGATATCGTAACTTTTGAGGTTCGCGAATGTCTCAGCAAGGTCAGTCAGTAGGTCGGAACCTTTCTGTGACTTGACCACGATGTCATCCATGTACGCCTTGATGTTCCGACTGATTTGCTTTATCAAGCATTTCTGGATCATGCGCATGAAGGTAGCGCCGGCATTTTTGAGGCCGAAAGGAATGGTGACATAGCAAAAACACCCGAAAGGGGTGATGAAGGCTGTCTTTATTTCATCGGGTCCATACAGACGGATCTGATGGTATCCGGAATATGCGTCCAAAAAGGACAAACGCTCACATCCCGCAGTCGAGTCGACTATCTGATCGATGCGGGGGAGAGGAAAATGATCTTTCGGGCAGGCCCGATTGATGTACTTGAAATCGATGCACATGCGGAGAGACTTGTCCTTCTTGGGGACCATGACGACGTTGGCGAGCCACTCGGAGTGGTATATCTCGCGGATGAACTCTGCTGCTAGGAGTCGAGCCACTTCTTCGCCAATCGCCTTTCGCTTCTCCGCAGCGGATCGACGGAGATGTTCCTTCACAGGTTTCACCTTCGGGTCAACTCGCAAATGGTGCTCAGCCAGTCCCCTGGGTACACCCGGCATGTCCGACGGTTTCCATGCAAAGATGTCCTAGTTCTCACGGAGGAACTGGATGAGCGCTTCTTCCTATTTGCTGTCAAGGGTGGTGGAGATGTGGGTCGGCGCTGCGTTGGGGTCGGTGGGGTGGATGTGCACGGGTTTCGTGTCCCCGACCGACTGAAAGGCTGACTCGGAAGCTGGCTTCTTTGCCCTTAGCAGGTCGCCTGGATCCACTTGCTTCTGGTACTCCTCCATCTCTACTGCTGCCATCTGCTCGTCGGCGATCTTCGAGCCTTTCTGGAAGCATTCTTCCGCTTTCTGCCGGTTCCCAATGATGGTTATGACACCATTGGGTCCCGGCATCTTCAGCTTGAGGTAGACGTAACACGGTCGAGCCATGAACCTGGCGTAGGCTGGCCTACCCAGGATGGCATGATAGGCTGATACGTCCAAAACGTATCTATAATTTCTGCTTGCTCCATGCCACTTTTGGGTGATATTGCTATGATATTCATACACTTCCATACACTTTTGATCATATTTGGACTAACTTACTAATCCAGTGCACCCCAGTGCCAGTTTCTGTTTTCGGCTGTTTTTGTATTTCAGGTTTTCACGTTTCGAGAACTGCCTAGAAAAATCCAGAAAAATTATATAAAAAATCAGCGATACGGAAACAACACTGCGTCCGAAGGGCAGCCTGGGGGGGCACAGGGGCTCCAGGCGCCCTGTGGGCGAGCCACCCCCCCCCCCTGGGCCGCGCAAGGGGGGGGGCGCCTGGGCCCCCCGAGGCTCCCCCGGTGCCCTACTTTGGCATATATTTAAAGGGTTCCCCGAAACCCTCAGAACAGGACTTCTTTTCGCGATCCCATCTTTGTTCCGCCGCCGCCGCCGCTTCCAAGATCGGGAGCACCAGGAGAACTCTTCCCGGCACCCTGCCGGAGGGGAGGATCACCACCGGGAGCTTCTCCACCACCATGGACGCCTCCCGGATGACTCGTGAGTAGTCTCCCTTGGACCATGAGTCCATGACCAGTAGCTATGTGATGTTCTCCTCCCGTTCTTGTGCTTCACTAATTAGTCCTCGTGAGCTGCCCTACATGATCGAGGCACCTATGTAATCCTTATGTTGTTGCTATGTTGAGTTTGCTGGGATCCGATGGATTATGAGATTATGTTCAGATTGATCTTGAGTAATATATTTGATTCACCTCTTTTATATTTTAGTTCATAAGTAATTCTTGCATGTTCTCCGTTGTTATTTATTGCTTTGGCCGAGTAATAGGTAGTGACTCCAAGAGGGAACGTTATGCTCGATTGTGGGTTCATGCCCCTCGATGACTAGCTTGAGTGACAGAAACATGAGTCTAGGGGATGTGCTGTTGCCACAAGGGGGAAAACAACGGTGCTTGTACCCGCGGGTGCAAGGATTGTTTACTTTACGCAAAGTTCTTTTAATGCAGTTGTCTGTTGCATTGAGTTTACACTATGGGTGGGACTCGCAACTTAATACCAGCAAGATGTTCTGGATAGATATCTCAAGGTGGATGATTAGTAGTAGATATTGATGGATTTCGGTCTACTTACTTTGGCGTACCGCCCATGCTTTGAACCTCAACATTTCTTGTAATGTAGTCAGCATTGGTTTGCGTTCGTGGTCCTGTCAATTGCCCAGCTGTAATTTGTTTACCTCACATAGCTATTTTATCGTCTTTTGGGAGAGAGACATCACTAGTGAACATCATGAGACTCCGGTCCATATTACTATCATTGATCACATACACTATTTCCTTTCCGCTATTTTATTTACTATTGCAAAACACTATCTATCACTACTATCATATTGCTTTTAACCCTTTGTGAACTACAAGGCCGGAGAGATTGACAACCTCTCTGTACTCGTTGGGAGCAAAGTTATTTGTATCTGTGTGCAGGTCCACGTTGATTGATAATTGCGCCGTTGGCAGTTGACACCTACCTGTTGAACCTAGGAGTCTCTGGGGATTCGATCCTTGGCATCTTTGCTAGTGGAAAACACTTCTACTTACTGCATCTTACACCTTCCCCTTGGGGTAACCAACGAGGGGTTCGAGGCCCATCAAGGAGTATTTTCTGGCGCCGTTGCCGGGGACTCCACTCTTCAGGATAGGGGAGTTGCATGCTATCTTTTACCTTTGCTTTTTAGTCTTGTCAGTTTACTTTCTTTTTTCCTTTAGTTCCTTTTATCGAAAATCACAAAAATAGTTATCTTGCTTGCTTGCTACTATGGGTTCCACCGAGAACACCAAGTTGTGTGACTTTACTAGTCACAACAACGATGACTTTATCAGCACACCTATCACTACACCTGCCACTTTAGCACCTTCATATGAAATTAAACCTGCTTTACTGAACTTAGTCATGAGAGAACAATTCTTTGGTGCTGGAGATGATGCTGCTTTACACTTGAACAACTTTGTAGAACTTTGTGATATGCAAAAGTACCAAGAAATAGATGGTAATATTGTTAAGCTTAAGCTTTTTCCTTTCTCTTTGAGAGGAGGAGCTAAAATTTGGTTTCAGTCTTTGCCTAGAAATAGCATAGATTCATGGGACAAGTGCAAAGATGCTTTTATCGGAAAATACTATCCACCTACCAAAATTATCCAACTTAGAAGCAACATCATGAATTTTAAACAATTGGATAATGAACACGTTGCCCAAGCTTGGGAACGTATGAAATCTCTTATCAAGAACTGCCCTACTCACGGTTTGACTACTTGGATGGTTATCCAAACTTTTTATGCAGGCTTGAACTTTACCTCGCGGAACTTGTTAGATTCGGCCGCGGGAGGAACTTTTATGTCAACTACACTTGGTGCTGCCACAAAGCTTCTCGATGAGATGATGACCAACTATTCCCAATGGCACACCGAATGCACTCCAACAGGTAGGAAGGTAAACTCTGTCGAGGAGATTTCCTCCCTCAATGAAAAAGTTGACTTTATCATGTCTCTACTTTCGAAGCAATCAACTATTGATCCTCGTGATGTTCCTTTAAATTCTTTGATTTCTCAAGAACAAGTAGATGTTAACTTTATCTCTAGAAATAATTTCAACAACAATGCTTATAGGAGTGACTTTGGTAACAATCCTAGACCGTTCCCCTCTAACTCTTATGGGAACAACAATGCTTATCCTAGTACCAAGAACTTCAATACTGAACTAGAGACCATGCTTAGAGATTTCATCACTACCCAAAAAGCCTTTAATAAGAATGTAGAAGAGAAACTACATAAACTAGATGATCTTTCTTTTAAGGTAGACCACTTAGCCAATGAGTTAAAATTGCTAAAAATTGAAACTTCTCCACTTAAGGAGAGGGAAGTCATCCCTATTAATGCTACTCAAGTACAAATCAATGAAAATATTAGGATGATGGCTAAGCTAAAAGAAAGATGGGCTAGAGAAAGGGAGGAAGAGGAAAGAATTAAGAGCCTTCCTACCCACCACACTGTTGCTACTATCCAAGTTATTGAGGATGTTCACGCTCTTAGCACCCAATGTACTCCTGGGCCCAATGGACCTATTAATGGTGATGCTATAGAAACTACCAAACAGGTGAACCTTAAGGACACCACTACCACTTTACTTGATGCTCGTGACCTTGATTTTGATAATTGCACTCTTACCGAAGTTATTGATTTCCTTCACAAGATGTCTAGAGATCCCCGCACTAGCACGCTTAACCTTGCCTTCACAAAGCATATCACTAATGCTATTATCAAAGCTAGGGAGGAGAAACTTAGAGTAGAAGCCTCCATACCTAGAAAGCTAGAAGATGGTTGGGATCCTATGATAAAAATTTATTTGAATGACTTCTCTTGTTATGCATTATGTGATGTTGGTGCTAGTACCTCTGTTATGCCCAAAAGGATATATGATATGCTTAAATTGAAACCTTATGATTCTTGTTCTTTTGGTGTTCGTCTCGTTGATTCTTCCATAAAGAAACCTTTGGGGAGGATTGACGATGTTCTTATTGTTTTCAATGATAACTATGTGCCCGTTGATTTCACTATTATGGATATTGAATGTGATCCTTCATGTCCAATTATTTTGGGACGTCCCTTTTTGCGCACCGTTGGTGCTGTCATTGACATGAAAGAGGGTAATATAAAATTTCAGTTTCCTCTCAAGAAAGGGATGGAACACTTCCCTCGTAAGAAGGTCAAGTTACCTTTTGAGTCCGTTGTACGGGCTAGCTATTCTTTTACTCTTGATAAAACTTGATCTATGCATTATGCCTAGCTTAAAGGCATAAAAGAAAGCGCTTTTGGGAGGCAGCCCACATGAATAAATTTTTTGCTTTTGTTGTGTCTTGATGTTGTTTACTGCTGTAGGATCATCATTGTATCTTTGCTTTTCATATTTGTGCCAAGTATAGCCTCTGATTGCTAGAAAGTTCAAAAGTTGTGAGGTGCTGTCCAGGAAACAGATTCTGTCCTCGGATAGAAAAATTCTTATAAAATCACCAGATCATCTTTTTGGTCTGAATTTTTTCGAAAGCGTTCTATATATAATTGTATTTCGTGCGTCAGTTCTGAGTTTTTTGATTTGAGTTGCAGAAGTATCCCGAACAGGTCAATTACTGCCTGCTGTTCTGTTTTTCACAGATTCTGTCCTGTTTTGCCTTACCTTCACTTTGCAAATTAAGAACTTGCTTTTTCTTTGCAAAAACCTTTTGGCAATCTTGAGAAACAGTAGAACTTCAAGAATATCCTTATTTCCATCAAGGTATAATTATTTTATTAAGGGTACTAACCTCGCTAATCAGATTATGATGAGTTGTGTATGAAGGGAGTTTTCAAGTGTGCGAGGGAAGATGATAAAAAGATTCAGGAGTGTCAAGCGCTCAAGCTTGGGGATGCCCCCATGCACCCCCAAGAAATATTCAAGGAGACTCAAGCGTCTAAGCTTGGGGATGCCCCCGTGCATCCCCTTCTCCATCAACATTATCAGTTCGTCTTTCGTTCCGCTATATTTTTATCACTTCATGTGTTATGTGCTATGCTTGGAGCGTCTTGCTTTTAGTTTTCTTTTTAGTTTTTCATAACGAGTCGGAACCCAGCATTCCTTTATGTGGGAGAGAAACACGCTCCACCTCTACCTAGAACATTACATAGAATTTTCATGTCTATCTATGATGTGTGTGTTCTTTGTCTTTTAATAGCTACTATCGTGCTTTGCTCTTAGTATTCATGCTTATCTCTTCAAGAGCTTTTATTTAGTTGGTTGCTTGAACTCTCTTTAATTACCATGCTCACCTTATTAAGAGAGTTTGCTTCTGTTGCATTGGTTAATGTGTCTATGATAAAGATGCTACTTTGATGATGGTGCTTAGTAGTTTAGGTTTTCTTATGGTTAATCTCAAATAGCTGTGGGATTCCCAATGTGTTATTGGAGTACCAACTTGGTTTGTTTGCCTATGATGTGGTATGGTTTAGTAATATCTTCCTTCGAGAATTTATTTTGATTGACTTGGTGTATGCTCACGCATATTCAAGACTGTAAAGAAAGTTTGTCAAGCCTTGATGATCTTTTGTTTCTAAGTAGCGATATAACTACCATGCCTGATTCAATATTGCTTTGTCGCTCTGCATGATTATGACCGTCATTGCTCTCTTAGTTGGTCGCTCCCAGTCTTTTGCTAACCTCACCTGCAATAAGCAAATTAACCATGCAATACATAGCTCATGGGAAAGTAGCCTAAAAACTATTGTGGTAAAGAATATGTTGTTTATGTATCTTATTTCTTATGAGTTGCTTGCTGAGCGGTAACCATGTTTCTGGGGACGCTATCAACTGTCACACTTTTGTTGAATATCATGTGAGTTGCTATGCATGTTCGTCTTGTCTGAAGTAAGGGTGATTTACCGTGGGTTGAATTAATATGCATATTGTTAGAGAAGAACATTGGGCCGCCAACCAAAGCCATGCATCATGGTGGAAGTTTTAGCTTGGACCTTAATCCTCAATCTCTCATGAGAATATGCTTATGCATTAAAGAGGAGTCCATCATCTTCTTTCTATGTTGTCCCGGTATGGATGTCCTCAAGTTGAGATCTATCAAAAACGAGAAATCAAATGCGATCTATCTCCTTGGACCTTTGTAAAGGTGGCATAGAGGTACCCCTTTGTGACACTTGGTTAAAACATATGCAATGCAATGATAACCCATGGGGATCCGAGCTAATTAGGACAAGGAGCGAGCACTATTGGTATTCGATGCATGAGGCTTGCAACTTATAAGATGTTTTATACATGACACATATGAAGTACTACTACCGTTGACACAATTGCTTCCATGTTTCAAAATAAAAAGCTCTAGCACTTCAAGCACCAACTACTGAGAGCATGATTGTCATTCTGAGTGTAATGTGCATTGTCCCAAAGTAGCATTGTCTTTTGCATGATTATGATATCGTTTATTCTGAAATGATTGTATCTAGTCATCACTTAAACCTTGAAGGTGCCCCTGCATTTATGTTTTGCATCACTAAAGGGGGCAAGCTAGATATCACTTGATCATATTTACACATCATGTTCATTGCAAATCTTTTTGATGTTTCAGTTTCATATTGTAAAACTTTCAGTCATTTGTGATTTTCTCTTGAGACAACTTAGTTACTTTAGAATCATTGTCTCAGTAAGCTTTTGTCATATGACTATGAGAAAGTCCTATATGGTTAATAGCATGTCACCACAGAAATTATTCTTGTTATCATTTACCTACTCGAGGACGAGCAGGAATTAAGCTTGGGGATGTTGATACGTCCAAAACGTATCTGTAATTTCTGCTTGCTCCATGCCACTTTGGGTGATATTGCTATGATATTCATACACTTCCATACACTTTTGATCATATTTGGACTAACTTACTAATCCAGTGCACCCCAGTGCCAGTTTCTGTTTTCGGCTGTTTTTGTATTTCAGGTTTTCACGTTTCGAGAACTGCCCAGAAAAATCCAGAAAAATTACATAAAAAATCAGCGATACGGAAACAAAATTGCGTCCGAAGGGCAGCCTGGGGGGGCCATAGGGGCTCCAGGCGCCCTGTGGGCGCCCCCCCC
>LR738716.1:32820471-32900055 GCA_902687465.1 Secale cereale | reverse complement strand
ATTCGCCCCGCCTTTTTGATCCCCCGCCGCCTCGATTAGTCTCCCCGCCCCCCCCTCCAACTCCAATCCACTAAACAATCTTCCGCCTTGCGATTTCCTCCCCAATTTCCGCGGCTCCCCTCTCCCCCATCCCGCACCAACCCGCCCGTCACCTACCCCTGCCAAACCCTAGCCGGCGATTGCCGCCCGACCAATGGCGGACGACGGCGCCGCCGCGAGCTCGAGCCGGCCCTCCCCCGCCCAGGTGAGATTCGCTTGCCCGGTTTGTTTCTGGTGTTTGATTTGCTCCGGATTTCGAACTCCCCGCGGCAGTCTCGCAATTAGCTTTTTACCTCGCGCGGCACGACTCGGTCCGTAGCAGCTAACTCAGGGTGTGATTTGTTTTTGCGCACGGTTGAATCTCGAATCCCCGTCGGAGTGGGGGTTGCTGGTCGGTCTGGGAGTCCGGATTTGGTTACTCCGCGCCGCCATTTTTGTACCAGCCAGTGGTCGTTGTTACTCTAGTGGACGGCAATCATGATGGCGATCATTTTGTTTGGTCAAAATGTTTCGACGCGATGGGCTGCACATAGTTGCGTGAATTAGAACAGTGATAATTTTGGTCTCCCTTTAATTCGAGACTTCTATTGTGCTCTATTTGTGGTTAATATGTCAATTTCTTTCATAAGTGGTAATACTAGTTTTTTAGTATCGTGTCATGTTAATGCGGATCTGACGGTAAGGATTGTTGTGTTCTCAGGGCGACATCTCTTTAGAAAATGGGGATGAGAAAAGTAAGCAGTGCCAACCATTCTTCTCAATGTGCCAACCGCTTCAGACTGTTGTAAGATAATGAATTATGCTTGCCTGATCAAATTTGTACGATATTTGCTATCAGCCTATCATACACAAAACCCTAATTTGGTTATGTTGGTCCTCTGTTATGCTTAACAGAGCTATTCAAATTCTTGGGATAGCGTGTGTGCTCCTGCAGCAACAGAACCTTGTCAAACTGTGAGCTAGAAGCTACTGTCACCTCCATATTTAGTGTGAATGTGTGCTATTGAGTTTTTGTAGTTCTTATGGTGTGAATTTTCTCTGGTACAGAGCGGCTTGGATTCTGTGGATGATGAATACATGCCAAGTGCACCTTCTTTTCCTGATAGCCAGCAGCTCCATTCTGAGGTAACATTCTCTTTGCCCCAGGCCTTTATTCAAGAGTTTGATTTTCCAGTTAGTCTGTTTGAATTCCTGTGATGGTGATGTTTGCTAACCGGTGTCTTTTGATGTGCTGTTTCAGAGCATTTCTGCTATAGTTGACGAATCAAACAAGTTATGTTCACCACCTTCAATGGATAAGGAATATGATGTGGAACAACTTCAGCTGGAATCTGAGGAATTACTGGTAAGTCATTTGAACCCTGGCAATTTTTGTGTGGCTTTCTCCAGGGAATTTTTCAGTGACTTGCCTCATTTTCTGCCATCTATTAGTTGAAACTTGTAACAGTTGCTTACACAATATCCTATTTGAGAGTCCTATAATTGACATGTGGTATAAATTCAAGTGTAACTAAGTCTTCACACTGGAACTTTCTGTAACTCAGCCACTTACAAGCCTTTTATCTAAAAACTGTTTTCCTGAATTATGTTAATTCATAAGATTTAAACTTGCGCTGTCAAAACCTACTTACCCTGCAGCCAGCTCATATGCAATTTAATTACATACGATATCCTGAATTTAGTTATATGTGGCATTCCTGCATGGAGTCCTTCTGCATGTAACAGTTCCCTAACCCTGTCTTCTGCTATTTTAGGATGACTCAGGTGTGCTAGATGGGGAAACAAAGCAGCAGTCAGAACCCCTTACCACGGATAAACCCAGTTCTGCTGTAAGTTTTTCACCGTGTACATCTGCATTTCTACCTAAAGTCCTTGCGTAGCATGTGATCCAGTTATGTATGCTTAATGATATACATGATAAACTGTTGTTGGAATATATTTCTCAATGATTGTTCTTTTAGGTGCCTAACATTCCCTACCTTTTTTGTTGGCACTGCTGCAGGATGAAATTGAAAAATGGGGAGCTGAAACTAAGCAGCATTCACCACCCCTTCATAACACTAAGCATTGGAGTTCAAATGTAAGTGGCCTTGTATTATCTTACTTGCATTTATCATGCAATATTTGAGATTAGACCTTTCCTCACATTGTTTGTGACAATTGTACTGACCATTTCTGCTGAACAGCGTGCTCTTGAATCTTCTGACAATGAAAATAAGCCGCTCTCCTTTTTTTCTCGCTACAGGCAACCCCATTCAGTGGTATGCAATATATTCTTTACCCAGTTTTGATATGCTAGTGTGTTTTGGTGTTTATTCATTGTTAAATTGTTATAAAATATTCTCTGCGTGCAGGGAGCTGGTCTACGGAATTTGGGGAACACATGCTTCTTAAATGCAACTCTTCAGTGCATCACTCATACTGTGCCACTTTTAAAGAAGCTCCGCTGTGCTGACCACTCTACTCCATGCTCATGTATGGATAGTTTCTGATAATCATTTTTGTTGTGTGAAAGTGTGCTCAATCTTTTTTATTTTGCTTTACATGATTCGGTCTATTGCTACCATCCAGATGATGAAGATGGGTTCTGTTCCTTTTGCGCCCTTAAAGAACACATTGAAGAATCAATTCGAAGGTCTAGATCTGTTTTAGTGCCAGCGAGGTTCAAAGATAATTTAAGCAGTATCCTTTGCTTTTGAGTTCTATGCCTGCCTATTAATTTTATCTCAAATTAGTGTTTTCAGCATTCATGGTCATTTTCCCTGATTTTGTACCCTGAAATGTGCATGCTTTCTCTTGACTTCATATTAAATTCTCACATCTGGCTACTCTTTGAAGTATTGCCATTTGGGTGACAATGTTACAAATTTTGTTGGATTCCTTAACGAAGACTTGCCAGAATTATCGTCAGATTTTAGACCAGGACAGCAAGAGGATGCACATGAGTTCCTTCGTTGCTTGCTGGATAATTTGCACAAATGCACCCTTGATCCCAAGTCAAAGGGGAAGCCCTCATCTTTTGATGAGGAAAGTATTGTCAAACAGGTGTTTGGAGGTCGGCTTAAAAGCCAGGTATGTACTCTGTCATTGCATATTTGTTTCTCTGTGCGGTTGTCTTTCAACTAATGCTATTTTGCTTGCATAGTTGACATGCCGTGAGTGTGGTCATTGTTCGGAGACATTTGAGCCCTTCCTGGATCTCAGCTTGGAGATTGATCAGGTTGATGACCTTGTTGCTGCTTTGGAATCTTTTACCAAGGTGGAACAAGTTGGTGATGATGAGAACAAGCTCACCTGTGAAAGTTGTAAAGTTCAAGTTTGTAAGGATAAGCGTCTTGTGCTTGATAAAGCACCTGATGTCATCGCATTTCAACTCAAGCGCTTCACCAACCTTGACAATTCCATTGAAAAGATTGACAAACATGTGGCATACCCATCAGAACTTGATTTGAAGCCATTCCACAATAACCCAGACAAGGAGGTTAGTTTTTATGCTATTCTGTGCTGGTAGGCTTACCATGAAGACATATTTTGATGTTTTGCTTGTATTTTCACATGCTTCAGGAACTAAAGTATGATCTTTATGGCGTTGTTGAGCATTCTGGCTTACCTAACTATGGCCATTATGTGTGCACTATTCGTTCTTCACCAAGCACCTGGCACTTGATGAACGACTCCAATGTAGGTGCCATTAGTTGCTCTTGCTATTATGACACATCTTTTCACCTTGTAGTAATCATACTTGTGTTGCAGGTGGATTCTATTACTGAGTTCAGTGCACTACACCAGGAAGCATATATACTCTTCTATGTCAGGCAGGGCATGTTTCCGTGGTTCTCAAGTTTGCTAGAGGAGGCTTCAAGTGGTGCATCCCCTGTGTCAGTTTTGGATAATATAGACACAGACTGTTTAATATCCAGTAATAGAAGTCCTGGCAATAAGTTTGAGATTGGTGAAACGAGTGAATGCAAAACTAGTCCAGTTGCCGTGGAACCAACCAAGAGATCTTCAGTTGATGCTTCCAACAGCACAAACAAAGAAGAAACTAGTCCACTCAGAGCATCTCTCCAAGATGATGTGGGGACGAGGCGTGCCCCTAGTGCTACTGAAATCTCCAATCTAGAGAGACCATCAACTCCACCTCCACGTCCCAAGCGACTGAGCTCTCTTGATGACTTTGATGTGTTTAAGTTTGAGGAATTTGGTAAGGATTTATCTTTAACTACAATTGAAACATCTGTCTTATGTTAGCATTGCAGTACAGTCCCTGGTGCATCCTCAGTTTAGGATCTGGTTGTCATAGTATACATATACCAACTTAGCGGCAAGTGAACAAACTGTAGAGAATGTGGTTCTAGTTCCATAACTAAACATCAGATAGTTGGACTAGCTAGTAAATCCCCAGTCTGTTCATTATCTTACATGGTATTCCAATTTATATTTTAGTTTATTTTGGAAAAGAACACAAATGATTAATGGTTCACTGTTCTGTTTGTCTCATTTGCAGAGGACAAGGACACTCCTTTGATGCCAAAGTTTGAGCATCAACCAAAGGTGAAGAAACAGAAGGCTGCTTCTGCATCTAAATCTGTGAAGGGCTCTTGCGTGGACAAGAATGCAACACGGTTGATGAGGGGCATGACATCCACGCGAAGAAAAGGCTTGCTGGACTGCATGATCTCACAGCAGAACGAGCATGAGTCCCGCAGGGGTTCTCGAAGTGACCCTCTGGGCAAAAAGAAGAGGAAGCTGGACACCAACTCGGTGGCAGTTCTTCAGTACTAATTATTTTTCTAGTCAGGTTTGAATGTCAAATCTTTTTGCTGTACGTAGTTTCCAATCCATCCCTTTTCTTGAGGGTCAACTCAGGTTGCAATAGAGCTTAAAAGTTGTTTCTGCTTTCTGACATGGACTTCCTTGCCTATATATAATATATATTCTTGCTTGAGTCACTGGCCATTTTGTTTAGGCTTTGTTCTGTTCTAGGTCTGTTTGGAAAAGTTCAGGCCCATCTGTCACATTTTAGCAGCTTGTCCTGTACTGACTGCAATATACCAGTCATACTGGCTGCACCGATACAAAACTTAGTTTCTTTTCCTCGTCAAAAATACTGATTACTGGAGAAAAAGAGACAAGAAGTATCAAAGAACAAAGGCTGTTCATCACTTTACAGATTTTCTGCATCTAGACAAGTCTATTCAGGCAGTTTGTTGTAGTTGCTGAAAATCTTCTTGTATAGCCTGCAGTGGCTGACGCTAGGATTTAATTCTGCTTTAGGTAGGTATATTTCCCCTTCTTTATGTTAGTCTGTAAGATACTTGATGGTTTTCAGTAATGAAAATTGGGTGAAAGCCCTTGCTAAAAAAGCACCCCCTCCTTCACAAAATATAAGGGCCTCTTTGATTTGCAGGATTTTGAAAACACAGGAATAGGAAAAGTATAGGATTGAAATGTCATGCCCACTTGAATCCTACAGGATTAAGGAGTGTTTGATTTCATGGGAAAAGCAAAAGAATTGTAAAAAGAGGTTGCAGTGGATGGAAGATTTCCTATGAAATATAGTACAAACGATTTCATTGGAAAAATTCCTATGAGATTCAATCCTGTGAATCAAAGGACAAACACAGGAAAAATTACAAAGGATTTCAATCCTCCAAAAATCCTATAGAATTCCTTTGAATCAAAGGAGGCCTAAGTGTCTTGGGACGGAGCCAGTAGCAAAGAATAACTTGGCCCAGAAGAAAAAACAACTTGAATGGAGCAGGGGCTGCGGTTCTATAATGGAAAACAACTTTTCATCACCCAGCAACATACATACATACATACATATATATATCCCTAAATGAAATTTTGTTATTACTATCTACTGCTACAACGAAATCAACATGAGAGTGCTTCTCTCTGTATAAGGCTGGTGCCAACGCACCGCCCCACTACCGCCCCGCCACGTCAGCTTTTACCCCCACTCTCACCCCACTCTCACCACACTCTCACCTCACGGTGCCAGTGCACGGGCTGTAGTGGCAGGCTATAGCCACGTCAGATTCTCTCTCCTCAGATTTAGTTATTTCACTCGCATTTCCGGTACGGAGCATATTGAGGCGGATAGTACGGAGCATATTGAGGCGGAGGGTATGGATACGGAGGCGGAGTCCCACTCCCGGTACCTACAGGTGGAGCATATTGAGGTGGTGGGTACGGAGGTTGAGTCCCACTCCCGGTACCTACAGGTGGAGCATATTGAGGTGGAGGGTATGGATACGGAGGCGGAGGGTATGGAGCATATGTCGCAGGAGGCGGAGGGTATGGACCATATGGCCCTGGATTTGGTGCGCCGGAGGGGAATAATGCTCGGGGTTGCGGCGAAGAACCTACATCGGAGCGACGATGTGTCGGAGAGAAATCAGCTTGGGGAATGACTGGTGCCCCGTCGGACTGCAAAAGATCGGTGAATTGGGTGAGATCTGGAGACCAATCCGACATGGTGGAGAATATTTGGTAGAGTAGAGGAGAGAAATGAGATGAAATGGGGTGTGGAATGAGTGAACCCGGTGTGGGGGTATTTATAGGGGTTGGGGATGAAATTTGGAATTTTTTGGAAATTTTTTTTAATTTTTTAGAGCTCCAACGGATACATCAACGGCTAGCTGACGTGGACGAATCAGATCGCGCCACGTCAGCTAGCCGTTACCCCCTCCCTCTCGCCCCCGCTCTCGCCCCGACCCGCCAGCGCACCGCCTCGCTCTCGCCCCCCTCTCGCCCCCCTCTCGCCCCCCTCTCGGCGCCAGCGCGGGCGGCAGCCGGGCGGTAGCGGGCGCTACCGCCGGGCGGTGGATCCACCGCCCCGCGCTGCCGTCTCGCCTCGCTACCGCCCCGCTCTCGCCTCCCGGTGGGCGGTATCGCCCGCGCTGCCGCCCGCGTTGGCACCAGCCTAATGGTGAACACACATTTCAAGAAAAAGAAAAATGTAGGACAGATCATTTCCATTCGATGTACTTGAGTGGAGCCATGAAAGAGACAGCTAGATACAGGTGCACACGGTTTTTCTCCAGGTAGCTCATGAGCTCTGCCCCTCCTGCAGCTGTTGCTGCTGCTGCTGCTGCAAGTTGACGAGCTTGTGGTAGGCGCCGCTCTTGTTCTCGATCAGGTGCTGGTGATCCCCCTGCTCGATGATCTTGCCGTCCTGGAGCACTGAGATGACGTCGGCGTTCTTGATCGTCGACAGCCGGTGCGCCACCATCACGGTGGTCCGGTTCTTCATCACCCTGTCCAGCGCCTGCTGCACCACGCGCTCCGACTCCACGTCCAGCGCGCTCGTCGCCTCGTCCAGGAGCAGGATGGCCGGGTCCTTGACGATGGCGCGCGCGATGGCGATGCGCTGCTTCTGCCCGCCCGACAGCTGCACGCCGCGCTCCCCGACCTTGGTCTGGTACCCCTCCGGCAGCGAGCTGATGAAGGTGTGCGCGTTGGCCAGCTTCGCCGCCTCGATCACCTCGGCCTCCGTCGCGCCGTCCTTGCCATAGAGGATGTTCTCATAGATCGTCGTCGCGAACAGCGCCGGCTCTTGCTGCACCAGGCCGATGTGCCTCCTCAGAGACTTCAGCCTAACCTTCTTCACGTCCTTCCCTGCAAAATGCACCAGTGTACTTTGTTCAGTTCTCCTCTTCTAGAACGGAAACTAGAGTATCACTCCAACAGCGAAGTACCATCGATCAAGACTTTTCCGGCGATCGGGTCGTAGAAGCGCAGGATGAGCGAGAGGACGGTGCTCTTGCCGGAGCCGCTCATCCCGACGAGCGCCATGCTCTTGCCGGCCTTCATCAGGAGGTCGAGCCCTTTGAACACGGCCACCTCCGACCTGGACGGGTACCGGAACTCCACATCCCTCAGTTGGATCACTCCCTCGACTTTCTTGATGTCGTCGCCGGTATCGATCTGGACTTCGGTCTTCCTGTCCAGGATCTCGAACACCGAAGACGCCATCTGGTTCCCCTTGATGATGTCGGGCGCCATCGCCAGCGTCTCACCCATTGCCAGAGCTGTCACTATGAGCACCATGAAGGACTTCATCACGGACCTGAATGTGGCCAGCTCCTTGCTCATCAGCTGCGAGCCGTACCTGAATTTTTCCAACATTTCATCAGTTGCTCTTGGAGCAGAGCAGGTTTAGACCGAGCTGGTTGTGTTTCAGTAGCAGTTCACTTACCATAAAGCCAGCGCATAGGAAGAGAAGAGGAAGAACTGAGAGACTCCATAGAAGATTCCGGCTCCCTGCCCTCGCCGGAAAGACCGTTTGCCGGGCTCCCTGAGCTCATCCGCGTAGAGCTTTATCACCTTCTCCTCCGCGCAGAAGGCGGCCACCGTCCGCATGTTGCTCACCGCCTCCGCCGCGAGCATGTTTGCCTTCAGGTACGATTTGCCGAGGTTGCCTCCGTATCCTTTCATGAACATTTTCTGTTGCATGGCAATCACAACATAGTTGACATGACTCTGATCAGGCCAAAGAAGAGGGAACTAGCTAGCACCATTATGGTTGAATTCGAAAAGAACTTGTGTTCACCTCACTGATGTGGCCGCTGACCATGAGCGGATATGTGGCGAGCACCACCAGCGTGATCCTCCAGTTGAGTATGAAGGCGATGATGAGCGACGTGACGATCATGCCGACGTTCTGGAGCAGGATGGTGGAGCGGTCGACGACGATGGTGCGCACGAGCGTGGCGTCGGTCTCGAGCCGCGCCGCGAGCATCGCGCTGGTGTGGCTGGTGCTGTCGAACCACCCGATCTCGTTCCGGAGGATGGCCGCGAACATCATCTCCCGGACGCGCAGCGTGAGCCGCTCGCCCATGATGCCGAAGCTGAGGTGCTCGATCGCGTGGAACACGAGGGTGAGCACGGCGCCGCAGCAGAAGAGCGTGGCGATCTTGCGCACCTCCCTCTTGGTGGTCTCCCACCCCATGTAGTAGGACACCAGCGCCTGCGTCACGCCCAGGGCGAAGAGCGGCATCTGCGCGCCGGCCACGAACGCGCTCATGGTGCCCGACACGCCGAACACCCAGTCCGGCCGCACCATGGAGTAGAGCTTCTTCATGGAGACGGGCTTCCCCTTGCTTTGCCCTTCGTCGTCGGCCTCCCCGGCGCCGTACCGGCTTATCGAGTCCTTGTCGGAGCGGAAGCTGCCACCCCTGCTCGTCCTTGACAGCTCCCTCGAATACTTGAAACTGAAAGCATGTCAAAATGATCAGTTAGCCCATGCTTGCCACTTACACATGAAAACAATATCGATACCATGTACCAATACGTGCCTCAGTGGCCTGGTGATGCTCCTGCTCTCCGAGAAAGACGGCTTGTGCTGAAGCTGCGCAGCCTCCTGCAGCTGGATAAGCGACGAGTAGGCGCTGATGGGGTTGGCCATGAGCTGCTCGTGCGTGCCGGTTTCAACGATCCTCCCGCCGTCCACGACGGCGATGGTGTCGGCGTTCCTGATGGTTGACAGCCGGTGCGCGATCACCACGGTGGTGCGGCCGACCATGACGCGGTCCAGCGCCTCCTGCACGCTCTTCTCGGACTCGGCGTCCAGCGCGCTGGTGGCCTCGTCGAGGAGCAGTATGGACGGGTTCTTCAGTATCGCCCTGGAGATGGCGATCCGCTGCTTCTGCCCGCCGGAGAGCTGTATCCCGCGCTCGCCGACCTGCGTCTCGTACCGCTCGGGGAGGTTGTTGATGAAGCTGATCGCCTCCGACAGCTTGGCCGCGTGGTCGATCTCGTCCGCGGTGGCGCTGCTCTTGCCGTAGAGTATGTTCTCCCGGATGCTGGTCGCGAACAGCGCCGGCTCCTGGTTGACGAGCCCGATCTGCCCGCGCAGCCACTTGACGTCCAGGTCCTTGATGTCGTGCCCGTCGAGGAGGATGGCGCCGGAGAGCGGCTCGTAGAACCGCTCGATGAGGGAGACCACGGTGCTCTTGCCGGAGCCACTCCCGCCGACGAGGGCGACGATCTTGCCGGCCGGGAAGTCCAGGCTGAGGCGGTCGAGGATGACCACGTCCGGGCGGGACGGGTACGCGAACCGCACGTCGCGGAAGTGGATGTTGCCCTCCACCGCCTGCAGCGTGCGGCCGGCCGTGGAGCTCCTCTTGTTCACGGTGCTCCTCTCGATCATCTGGAAGATCGGGTACGCCGCCGTCCTCGCCCGGAGGAACGTCGATATGTTGGGCGCCGCCTGGCCAAGCGACCTGCGCGCGTATTATCCATTAACAGCATGGTCGACATGGAGGTGAGAACGAGAAGGCCGGGTACTCACAGGCCGGCGATGACGACGTTGAGCATGGTGGTGAAGGACTCGCCGCCGTTGGAGATGCGCTTGTGGACGACGACGCCGGTGAACCAGATGAGCAGCGCCCAGGAGAGGAAGAGCACCGAGTGCATGGAGCCGAGGCCGAGGCCCTTGGCGAGGCCGCCCCGCTTGCCGTACTTGTACGTCCGCAGCAGCGCCTCCCTGTACGTCCGCACGGCCTTCTCCTCGCCGACGAAGGCCTGCACCGTCCGCACGTTGCCGATCACCTCCTCGGCGATCTCGCCGGCCTTGACGTAGGACTTGCGGACGCGGGCCATGAGGCCGATGGTGACGTAGGCGTAGGTGCCGCCGGCGATGGCGATGAGCGGCACGATGGCCAGCGTCACCAGGCTGATCTGCCACACCTGCGAGAAGCCGATGGCGAACCCGGCCAGGAACCGGCTGATGTAGTGCATGAAGTTGCCCACCTGCGGCGACACGGGCACACGGCTTAACTTGTCAGCACGAGCAAAATGTTCACGGAGATTGGCTGCAATGGTGAACTTGACCGGTCAAGTAGCAGCAGCTGGTCACGCTCACGCCTCTGCGAGGTGTGAACTGAAGGTCTGCAGAAGGCCGTGCGATTAAGATCTGACGGCGAGCGATCCTCTCATCCCGCCCCACAGAGTATCATGCAGAGCAGAGTCCACGTGAACAGAGGCAAGATCGACATGTACGTGACACGTTTTATCAGGATGACCAACAGAATTCTCCTCGAAGCAGAGAAAACATAATGAAAATTTTCCCCTTACCAAACATTTTTCTTGTTTTCGTGAACTATAATTACAATGAACCGTGCTCGCCAAAGAAAAAGAGAACAACCCCCAAAGTAAAAGAATTATAATGGTGACAAATTGTGGATCATGTGTATATAAATTGAACAATGTCGGCGCACACTAGGCACAAAATGATTTTGGGTGTACATTCTTATTTTCAGCAGGACTTTGGTGCAGTAGTTTGTAACTTAGAATCCGAATAATGTATCACATGTAGAGAAGGTATGTTCTATGTCTTTGCTTGATTTTTTTTTTTTGCAGGAATGCTTTCTATCTTTTCATCAAACATCATGGTAGTACAAGAAACACCAGAATTCAGGACTATTTCATTTTTCACACTGGTCCAATCCAACGACCGGATCGGACTTCTAACCCATCGTCTATCGTAAAATCTAATCCTCCTTATAATGTTAATAACGAAGCAAAATTGCTAAAGAACGGCATTTTTTTCCTTTTGAATATCCATTGGCAGGAGAGGATTCCCAGTTGAATAGTACCCTCTGCATTTCAAAATGTGTCGTTATTTTAGAACGGTGAGAGTAGCATTCATTTTTCAGTTTTGCTAGAACTCATCTAGATGAGATATAGTTTGGTCTTATTCACGTTTTATAGCCATTAGATGTGAACAGATACAATCCACGTCAGCACACACACATCTTATAACATCACATCTAATGGCTATAAAACATGAATGAGATCAAATTATGTCTCATCTAGATGAGTTGTAGGTACTCCCTTCATTTTTGCCCTTCGTATGATCGTACTTTTTTTATGGCTACACATAGGCCGGCCATGTACGACAGGACGATTGTAGAAAAGAGTTGAGTATTTTTATGGTAGACAGTGATAGCCAGCTCATGACATAGAGAACTCTTGCAGCATAAACCGTCCACTGCTCATAAATAGGCATGCACATATAGGTAGCGTGCTCAGATCAGACCAGGCCACTTAAAAAAGCCACTACAGATTCTAAAAAAAAAAACCACTACAGTAGGATGGATGGGAATAGTGTTGAGCTCTATCTAAACAGGCGGTGGATCAAGACATTCATTTATTGTGATCTATGTCAATCTGGAGAGAGGGCCATGCATCAAAGCACATTTATTTCTTTGCAGCACAGAAAAAAATTCTGACCAGGAGAAAGTGCAACAAGTTTTCCATAGGTAATGCTGCTACAATGACTTGAAAATTACACCCTCGGTCCTTTTTTACTTCACGCATTAGATTTTTATCAAGTCAAACTTTACAAAGTTTGACCAAATTTATATTAAAAAATATCAACATCTACAATATCAAATATATACACTATGAAACTATATTTCATACTGAATCTAACAATATTGATTTGACATTGTAAATGTTGATACATTTTTTTATAAGTTTGGTCAACGTAAAGATACTTTGACTTCGGACAAAACTTATATGCAGACTGAAAAAGACCGGAGAGAGTATGAATATGGTGAAAATTCGCATTTCATTGAACTTGAAAGTTTTTATTTTTTTCGCAAAGAAAGTTTACTGGATGCCAAGGCAGATGAGGTTACTTATACTCCATGTTTGTAGTTCAATACAAATAAGTTGCATTTGATCCGTGTTTGTATATTTTCTTGGCTGTTATTATCCCTCTCATCTACAACTTCTTTTTACAAGAACAGAGATGCGTGTGCCTGAATTTTCATCCAAGATGTGTCACGCACTCGCAGCTGACGTGAAATTCAGTTCGAGGAAACGCTAAGGTGGGTGGAATTCGACCGGAAGTGTATCCCGTGACGTGGAATTATACGTACAATCTAAACGACGGAGCTATAGTATAGTAGTTCGATCGATGACTTGATCTTCGTCCTGCTGTCCTGCACCCGCAACGCCTTCAATGCCCTTCACCAACTCCCATAACTCCCCACTCCATCAACTGAACTGAGCTGAGCTCACCTCCACCCTGCTTCTCTAATCGGCCGGCCGGCTCACACCGCATGAACGGCCGGTTTGGCATGGGGCGCGCAACGGCAAGAAAGGCGGCAGGCCGGCAGCATGCGCATGCATGGAGTGGAGGAGCGGGTACGCACCTTCTCGGAGATGGCGTCCTGCACGACGAGGACGTCGCTGGTGATGGCGTTGATGACCTCGCCGGTGGACGCCTCGGTGTCGAAGACGGCGATGTCCTGGTCCAGCATCGACCGCAGGTACGCCAGCCGCATCTTCGCCGCCTGCCGCTCCCCCGTGTGCATCCAGCACGCCACCTCTGCAGCGAGCAAGCGCATGGAGCCATGCGACTGTGATGAGAGCACGTACTGGTAGTAACATTTTGCGTGCTTGTCGCCTCCGCGCAGATGCGCGTCCGGACAAGACGAGTTCGGTTGAGAAGGCGCGCTCACCGGTCCACGACGAGAAGAGTATGACCACGCCCAGGTACACGAAGTCCAGCGAGTACTGCATCACGATCGACGGCGAAACACAGAAGAAACAATGGTTAGCCTACCGGATCACCGGCACGTACGTCGGCGTCGTCGCTGTCCGGGTGATTGAAGGAGTGCGAGTTTGTGTATGCATGGGGTGGGGTGCGCACCTTGGCGACGCGGCCCGAGACCTCGGCCGGGAAGAAGGAGGCGATGCCGATGATGTTGATGAGCTTGCCGAAGAAGATGAAGAAGACGGGCACGGAGGCGCCGTGCGCGCACGCGCCCACCGAGCCCACCGCCATCAGCAGGTAGTCCCACCGGTCGGCGAACGAGAAGAGCTTCAGGAACGGCACCTTCTCCACCTTCTCCTCCGCCCCCGCCGCCTTCCTCGTGCTCTCATCGCCGCCCGCCTCGCTCTGGTTCTGGCCGGCGCCGTGCACCGACGAGCTCATGTCGCCCTCGCTAGCTCCACGGCCGTGATCGATCGATCGGCCGAGCCGTGCTCGTTCCTTGTGATTGAGACTGCGGGTGAAGAAGGATCTGCGCGTGTGTGCGTGGGAGGGCAGGGCTTTAAAGACTGGCCCGGACGCCCGTTGGAGTGGTTGTAACTTGCCTCCGTGTTAGCTGTGGGCGTGCCGTGCCCCTGCGTAGGTAGCCGTAGGCCCGTCGCCGCGGAGGCGATTCCATCCGCGTGGTGGAGCACCGCAGCTGAGCAGGGTCGAAGGGGTTCGATCAGGAGTTAAACTCGATCGCTCCTAGGGCCACCGCGTCAGGCTGAGGCCCAAGCTGCTCGTAAGGGCAAGCTGGTGCAGTGGTGGAGGGGATTTGTCTGAGAGCTGCCGTTGGATCCGGCTACAAAGTTACCCTCATGTCAGAGCTTCAGAAGTCTCTTCACTGCAGTTTGGTTGGCTGACCAAGATTCATTTCATTTTATTGCTGAACAAAGTGGCTGGTTCACATGACCCTGAACTTTGTTCCCGCTCCCTTGAGCTTGATCTATCCAATAACTCACAAATCATGTTGGGTGGGTTTTTGGAGATCTTTGAGGGTGGAGTTATCCGTCTTCAATATGCCGACGATACCCTTGTTTGATAAAGAATGATGCGGTCATCTTTGTTAAACTCAAGTTCTTGTTGACGTGTATTGACTCAATGTCTGGACTTAGAATCAGCTTCAACAAGAGCAAAGCGTTCGTCACAGGAGGTGATCTAGAGGATACTGCTTACATGCTGAATTGCAAGTTAGGTTCCCTGCCAATGAAGTATCTTGGGTTGCCTTGACCAACAAGCATCTGACTATCCAAGACTTTGAGTTCATCACCGACAGAGTGGCTGCTCAGGTAGAACCATGGATTGGCAGATATGAATCTTCAACGGGCAAGCTCAGGACGATCAATTCGTGCTTTTCTAGCCCCCCCCCCCATGTTTGTCATGGGGTTCTTTCTCCTTCTCGATGACGTCCATGCCAAGTTTGATACGGTGCGCTCTCTGTTTTTTTTGGGAGAAGGAACAAGACAAGCAGAAGTATAATATCTTGATGCATCGTCCTTCTTACACTAATTCCATGTGTCACAAGCTTGTTTCAATTTAGGGTTTTCGAGAGCTAGATCTAAGGTGCTGACGACTGAGCATTTGGGCTTGTGAGGGAAATAAAGGGTTATGAAGCATGTGAAAATGGTTTGGAAGCTGACATACTATTCCGCTACAAGTAAACGAATGGCTAAGATGATAAATTGTAGAGTCGGGCATTGTCCATAGCATAGTCGAGATTCTACACTTTGTACATGATTCTATGATTTGGATCGCGACTCAACATGGATTCTACTTAATCTGGATTCATAGTGGGACTTGGATCGGCATGCTTTTGCAGGTTCGAGAAATTGTAGGATTCTAGGAGTCGAATCACGACTCTGATTAGCTTGGCGAGGTGGTAATACCGATGGCGCTGGTCCACATTGCGAATGTTTGCTCGACAAAATTGGTGGCGGCAAACTGGGACCAACGCAAAGCAGTGACAACTTGTGGTGTATTATCTGAGGGTCGTTGGCCATGCATAGATTTGTCACAATACACTTATGTCGGAGGCGAGGGATCCTCAGATTGTCTTCGATGTGAGACTTTGGCGGTTCCATCTACTCTTGTCATGCGATACCCAACTTGGCTGCACAGACGGCTATTGACGACCGATGACCCACAAGTATAGGGGATCAATCATAGACCTTTCGATAAGTATGAGTGTCGAAGGCAACAAGGAGCACAATGAAATGACAAGCAAGTTTTAACAAGGTAATTTCTGCAAGTACTGAAATTGTTGGTAACAAGTAGTTTGATAGCAAGATAATTTGTAATGAGAAAGTAATAATAACGGTAACAAAAGTGCAGCAAGGCAGCCCAATACTTTTATGGCAAAGGACATGCCAGAACGGTCTCTTATAATAAGCAAAGCGTTCTTGAGGACACACGGGAATTCCATCTAGTCACTTTCATCATGTTTGTTTGATTCACTTTCGCTACTTTGATAATTTTATATGTGGGTGGATCGGTGCTTGGGTGCTGTTCTTACTTGAACAAGCCTCCCACTTATGATTAGCCCCTCTCGCAAGCATCCGTGACTACGAAAGAAGAATTAAGGTAAAATCTAACTACAACATTAAACATATGGATCCAAATTAGCCCCTTACGGAATAGCGCATAAACTAGGGTTTAAGCTTCTATCCCTCTAGCAACCCATCATATAATAACTACTCCACAATGTATTCCCTTAGGCCCAAAGATGGTGAAGTGTCATGTAGTCGACGTTCACATAACAACGCAAAGGGAATCAACAACATACATATCATCAAAATATCAAATGAATACCAAATTCACATGATTACTTATGACAAGACTTATAGCATGTCCTCAAGAACAAAATTAATTACTCACACAACATATCCATGTTCAAGATCAGAGGAGTATTGAATAGCATAATAGATCAGAACATATAATCTTCCACCAAATAAATTAACTAGCATCAACTACAAGATGTAATCAACAGTACTAGCAACCCGCAGGTACCAATCTGAGGTTTTGAGACAAAGATTGAATACAAGAGATGAACTAGGGTTTTGAGATGAGATGGTGCTGGTGAAGATGTTGATGAAGATTGATCCTCCCATGATAAGAGGGTTGTTGGTGATGATGATGGCTTTGGTTTCCCCCTCCCGGAGGGAAGTATCCTCGGCAGAATCTCTCCGCTAGAGAGCAAAAGTGCTCATGCCCAAGTTCCGCGTGGATACGGCAGCGTTCCACCCCGTAAGTCCTCTCTTGATTTTTTCAAGGGCAAATGGCCTTATATACCAGAAGATGGGCACCGAAAGTGGGCATGGGAGCCCACTACCCACCAGGGCGTGCCCTGGTGCCTAGTGGGCACCTGAGTGGACCCCTCCGATATCTCTTTTCTCTATCTTTTACATATTCCAAAATAATTCTCCATGAAATTTCAGCTCATTTGGAGATGTGCAGAATAGGTATCTTTGACATAGCTTTTTCAGGTCCAGAATTCCAGCTGCCAACATTCTTCCTCTTTATGTAAACCTTGCATATTATGAGAGAAAAGGCATTAGAATTACTCCACAAGGAGTTATATTACTTAAAAACACCATAAATAACAGTAAGAAACCATGATGCAAAATAGATGTATCAACGACTAGCTGCTTGCTTGTTGTGTGAACGGTATTTAGTTGCATGGTCCATGTCAAGATTGTGCGCACTTGCATCATCTTTGTTGGGTTAATAGTTGATTTTTTGACTGAATATTGTGGGGCAACAGCCTCACGGCCTTTTATTCAACTCAAAGGAAAAGGTTCCATACAAACAAGTGAAAGAAAAGCTTACCTAAGGGGCTATATACACGAACAACTAATTACAAAAGATTCAAAGAAAAATAACCAACAATCACCATCTTGAAGTAATATGGTAAGGTGTTGATCCATGTCAAGAGAAGTGGCTTCACAGAGGCTTTAAGCCTGTGTGTTAGGAGAGTGATATCATGGATGAAATTCCTCTTCCATGCTCTAAAGGATGGACTCTCATGCCTAAATATCTTGCCATTGCGAAGAATCCAGTTATTCCATGCAGTAGTAAAGACTACCTCCAAGGAAAAAGGCTGGCCAAAGGTTCTATTAGTTACTAGGATACATGCCTTTGGAGATAAACCAGCCCGCGAGGTAATTTGAAGATAGTTCCAGACCCTCATTGCAAATACACATTTGAAAAACAAATGGTCCCTAACCTCCAAGGTTTGTGTAGGGCAATTTGGGCAAGAGTTGTCATCATATGGAGACCTCTAGTGCCTCCTCAGCAACATGTCTCTTGTGTTTAACCTATCATTTTGCAACAGCCAGGCAAATACTTTAATCCTCATTGTACTTTGCTCGCCCATAGCCGCTTACATGGTTCATCCACTGGAAAATGTGCATGCATCATCTTATAATAGCTTTTGGCTGAATATGACCCTTTACCAGGTATCCAATACCATATGTCAGGTGTGCGATCATTCCTTTGCAGGGAGATTGGACCAGATAAAATAAGCTGAAACTCCCCTAAGGCGTCAGTGGATAGTGGAAGATGGAATATAACACTTGGTTCTGGGTTGGCGATAATATCATAGACAGATAGCTTGTGATCTATGACAGATGAAAGTAACCTCGGAAACCTATCCTTGAGGGGTGTTGAGGAGCCCAGAAATATCCATGCATCATACCAGAGCAAAGCAGAGTCGCCCATGTTGACTGTTATTTCAGAGTTGGCTCTAAAAGTGTCATTGAGCTTCATGATATTCCTCCACCAAAAATAACCACACAATACTGTTGCATGTGGTGTCACACCATCATAATAGGTAGACCAGATTAGGGAAACCCATGGGATGTTAGCTTTATTATAAAATTTTGACAAATGTTTTGTGGGGAGATCTTTGTTCTGTATAGATAGGTTGAGAATTCCCATTCCTCCATGTTCTTTAGGCCTATAAAAAATTGGCCAGGCCGCCAAAGATTGTTTTGATGTATCAGAATTTCCTCTCGACAAGCACTACATCAAAATCCTTTCCAGCTGCTCGATGATACCAACAAGGAGACTCAAGCTGCATAAGAAGTAAATTGGCATGGATGAAAGTGCAGGTAGCACAAGCTAGAGCCTAGCTCCTTGGGATTGCAAACATGATGTAGCTGTTAATCTCCTCTCCATTCTATCCACCATAGGTATTAAGTCTTGGATTCTTGGCCTAGTTGTGCCCACAGGTAGTCCTAAGTAAGTGAAAGGCAGAGAACCCACTTGGCACCCAAATAAAGCAGCTAGCCTGGCAGTTTCCTCTGGTTTGACAATGATAGGTAGAATACAAGATTTCTGGAAATTAACCTTGAGGCCAGTTGAGACTTGAAAAGAGTGCAACATTTCCTTTAGGGCAACAAGCTGTGAATCCTTAGCAGGTAAGATTAACAGAGTATCATCAACATACTAAACTATTGGAAAGTTAGTATGATTGGTATGAATTGGCAAGGTCAGAACACCTCTTCTAAGCATATCATTGGTGATAGTTTGTAGAAGATTAGCAACTATAACAAACAACATGGGGGAGAGAAGATGTCCCTGCCTTACAGCCTTCTTACACATAAACTGTTTCCCTGAAACCCCATTAAGCAAAATGGATGATGTACCAAAGGCTAGCAATTCTTTAATATGAAATCCATCTATCATCAAAGCCTTTGTATTTTAGCATCAATAAGATCAAGTCATGCTCCATAGTATCAAAGGCTTTAGGAAAATCTAACTTAAGAATTAAAATTGGTTTCTTGGAAGCATGACACTGGTGTATATATTCCAAGGTCCAAGCAATACAATCCTGTATTGATCTACATTTGAGAAAACCATACTGATTCTTATGAACACAGGAAAGGATGACCTTTTGAAGTCTATTAGCAAGCATCTTGGTGAGAAATTTCAAACATGTATTTGTGAGGGAAATTGGTTTGCAATCATTGGGCCTCTGAGGAGAAGGTATCTTGGGAATTAGTGTGACAAGAGATCCATTGATGCTAGCCAGGCTGATCTTACCTTCCCAAAAGTCTTGGAGTAAGTTCATGAAATCCTCCTTAATAATGCTCCAACATATCTTCACAAAAGAGCCCAGTGAAACCATCAGGGCCAGGGGCCCTCTCAACAGGGAGGTCTTTGAGAACTACTTGGATTTCCTCCTCAGAGAAAGGTGTAGATAGAGTTTCTAAACACGACACCTTGTGAATGAGGTTCTGAAGATCAAATTGCATGTCAATACCATAGGCCACCCCCATTCTATTCTTAAAAGGGCCCCATAACTGACCAGCCGTTTGATGATGTTCAGTAACAATTGCTACCTCTTTATTTGTCAAACTAGCAATGGTGTTTTGTGGGGACCCCGACTTGCAAGTCGAGATCACCGAATGCACGTGTACAGTGATCCCAGAGATCAATGCTCACTGAACACATAGAAGCTGAATAACAAGAGTCTTACATCCATACATACCGTCTTACACAAATTATGACCGTTATGGTCAAGTCTTACATAGATAAAGCCTCTAGGACTGAACATCAAATAAACTCGAATAGCGGAAGTCTTCGTAGATAAGTAGAACCCATGCCATCTGCCTTAACCCTACAGGCATTTTGACTGGGAAAGCGTCCTAGTTCGCATGTTCATCTCCATAGAACTCTTCTTCAAATTCCTGCTCCTCCATGCCTGGCCAATTAAATAACCAGTGGCAAGCCAATGAGTACTTTGAATGTACTCGCAAGCAACCCATGTTTTTGGAACAAGTATGACAAGGTATGATATAGCACTAAATAGGGTATGTTTGCAGAAAGCGAATTTATGAGTGCAATGTCATGAACTACCTTTTTAGTGAAGCATGCATCATAAGAGAATAGGTTACGGATATCAACATAGCTAAGTTTTGATCTCTTTCATCTTGTCAAGTCTTTTGACTTAATTCAAACGGTGCCTCCCACACGCATACACACACACACAGGGTTTCGCAAACATTGGACGTAGCCCAAGAGCGGTTACCCAACTGTCCTTAACCGTGGACACGGCTACTTGAATAGTTTTACACTCTGCAGAGGTTGCACACTTTACCCACAAGATCCGGGGAACTTCCGTGTCATCCACGACCCGCGGTACCTCAAGTACCCGGGGTAAGCACCCGATCACTATCTTTCCCTAGATGACACTAACATGGAGTCCACTCGATTGGTAGCAACCCCTGTGCCCAACATTTCACATCTCAAAATCGTGGAGCCTCGCTCCCATATTCATCACATACCACTGGCACGGGGTACCAACGGTGTGTCTGGTGCCCTGTGAAAACAGTCATGGCCGCCTATCCAAGCACGACCCCGTCCCAAGAGTGACCTCATGTCACCCCCGTCACTGGTAATGCGGGCACCATGCTAGTATCGGCCTAGGTAATCAATAATGCCCTTTCCCATATAAGGGTAGAGTGGTTGCGCATGTAAGGTTGGAATAACGGTCGCAACTTAAACCAATCCATTTTGAAAACAACACACACACATGTCTCGGTACACTACTTCGTCATCAAGTGGTTACCCAACTCATCATCTCCCTCGGGCATAAGTGACACCCGACGGGTTATTTGAAAAGTCTTTTGAAAGTACTATGCTTCCACCATCATGCATATTCCCGTCCCACTTGCATAGCCACTACCATAGCAACCTATCTACTCCCACCCGCATAACCCTCATAGGAAGGTAGGGTCATGCTTGATGCAAGTTTCAATAGGAAAGAAACAAGGTGACCCACACAAGTGGTCATCATCTCAAACATGATTTCGGTGCATTGACAATAAGTGCTATATGACATGCGTAAAAAGGGGGTTTCATAGACATGGTCAAAGGGCTGTTTGCCTTGGTTGGCTTGGTCTTCAAAGCCTTCAAGTCCTTCTCCTTCTTCTTCTTCAGCAACTTCGTCAAACACAGTATCTAATCGTCGCAAGAAAATAACGGAAAAATAAGACAATAATAAAAACAGAAAAGTCAAAGTGCTCAGAAAAATGTCAACCTATTTCTATCAAATACTAGAAGAAAAACTAAGAAGGCAAAAATTCTTAGTTTTGGATTTGGAGTGACAGAATAGGGTGAATGGATTTTTAAACAGAGATTTTATTGTTCAAATTTAAATTTAATTTGAACAATACAGAAAAGGTTCATGAATATGTGTGAAAGTTACATCATTAATTAGGCTAGAATTTTACAAGATTTTAGGAGTTGGAATAAATTAATTTAGATAATTATTTTATCCTATGGATTTATTTGAAAAATCCACAGAAAAGAAAAAGGAAAAGACCACTGTGCAACTGGGCCAGAATGGCCTCAGTGCACAGGCCCAGAGGGGTTTCGGCCCGGGCGAGCCGAGCGATGCACGCGCGCCAGGTTTAAACCTGACGGGTGGGGCCCAGCTGCCAGTGGGAGAGAGGGGAGGCGAGAGGGAAGGGAGGCTGACAGGCGGGGCCCGCCTGTCATCCCTAACCCGCGTCCAGATGACCGGCAAGCTCACAGGCGGTGATGCAGGGCATGGCGGGGCGAGCGGAGGGTAGGGACGGACTCAACGCGGAGTCACCGATCGGGTGGTGGTGGAGGTGTTCGCCGGAGCTGTCGGGTTCGCCGCCGACGAGGATGCACGGCGGAGGGGCGTCGAGCGGTGGTTGTTTCGGTCATTTCCGACTGCAACAGAGAGGGAAAGGAGAGGGGAACGGGTCAGTGAGGCCTGGTGGTTCCAGATCGAGTGAGAGTGGGGGCGGAGGAGGCGTATACCCCTGGATCGACGGCGACCCGAGGCGGCGGGGCTCCGGTCGATCCCGAGCACAGAAGCCCTTAGAGGGCCAGTGAGAGATGCGGGAGTGCTCTAGGAGGTGAGTGGGGGAGGTTGGTGCTGCTGGAGCGGCCTATGGCCTGCTTATATAGCGGGGCACCGGTCCACCGTGGACTTGTGCGCCAACGAGGTCACGGGCGCGGCCAGAGGCCGTGAGGGCGCTCGTGGGAGTGTCCAGGCTGTTCGTGGATGAGGTCCACGCCTTGAGAAAGGAAGGGAAGGAGCGGGGGAAAGCTCCTGAGGCTCGCGCGTGTGAGGCCGAGGATTGGAGCTCGCGGGCGGCCGGCACGCGTGCGAGGGAGGCCATAGGAGGGAGAAGGAGCAGGGGGACACGGCCGTGGTGTGTCGCAGACGTCAAGGCGCCTCAGCTGGCGCGAGGGGGAGGCCCGTGGTGGTCGGAGGCGCCTGGCCAGGAGCGGCTACAATGCCAGAGCGCACTGTAGCGTGCTCCAGAGCGCGAGTATGGCTGGCATGGGCATTCTTTATGCCCTATGGTCGTGGCCACCAGTGTCTAGCAGCTAAGGGAGGCAATAAACAACAGGGAATTGGCATTGGATGCTCTGGAGGGCTTCTAGAAGGAGAGGGGGGTTGAGAGAGAAGGGTGCAAGGGGCTGTCCAGAGATGTAAAATGGGGTTTTACCCCCCTCAATCATTGAGCTGCGGTGCAGCCATTGCTACTGGAGGTAGAAGAGGTCTTGGAGGTGATGTGGTAAGAACTTGAGGCAAGGGGAAATAGTGGAAGGGCTCAAAACAGAGGTTTTGGTAAAATAGCAGAAGGTGATTGATGTAAGTTTGGGCAAGCAAAATGGTTTCATTTGGCATGATACTCCACAGGATGAAATGGCACATATAATTAGGCCCTTCCACCAAATTAGAGCTCATTTGGGCAAAGTTGCCAATGCAACTTCTGTAAACCCTAGAAATCAACAGAAATGGATTTTCCAAGATTTAGTTATGCAAATCATCCCTTCTTGATGCACCACTTGGTTTAGTGTCATCATTTGGGGTTCTAAGCCTATCCACAAAATTTTAGGTCATAAGTAAAAAGTTGGTAATGTAGAGTTGTTCAAATTTGGATCTAGTCAGGAAGGGTTTTGGGGCACTTTGATCAAGTTATCCTTCTCCAAAACTTGTGCTATTTGGTATAGATGCATAATTAGACCATTTTAGCATGTGCACCAAGTTTGAGAGCATTTGGACAAATTTGGCAATGTAAAGTTGCTCAAACTTCAAAATGGACAGAAATGGTTTTAAGGTGATTTGATGATGCTTCCTTGTTCTCCAAGGCATGAGGCTTGGCAGTATCATCAAATATGTCATACTTGACATGATAAAATTTCCCTGGAATTTTTAGAGGATATTTCCTTTGTAAATATTTCAAAAGCTTGAAATATCCAGAAAGGGTTTCTGAGGGGTTTGCCCAATATTTTGAACATGACCATGTGTTGAAACTCGTATATATGTACAATATATGTCCTAAGAGTCTCTCTGAATTTTGACAAATATTTTTGAAACAGTTAAATAATTTTTACCTATTAAAGACCATTTCTGGCCTAAAGAAAAAGCCTTCAAATAAAATAGGAAAATAACTTTTAAAATTATACTTTTGTGGTTTTTGGGAGTCCTATACCTAATAGGATTCAAACATACCTTTTCAAAGATTTTTATCACCCTAAATCAAGTACTTGGAGTGCAAATCTTAATTCAGGTTTTTTTGGAAAACTAATTTTACAAAATACTATTTGGCCAAAATATTTCTATAAGAATATACTATACTGTTCTATACACATGGTATGATCATTGGGCAGAAGTTTGGGGCAAGGAGATGAAGCATAGAAGGTGAGGCTATGTTGACTTTTAAAGAGCACTTGAAATGAGAGAGAGAAAAATTCAATTCCAAATAAAAGCCAAATGATGAAAAAAGTTTTTGTTGGTCCAAATTTTCATGCTTCATTAATGCAATAGCCATGTTACAAAATGCAGGGTGTGACAGACCTACCCCCTTACAAGAATCTCGTCCCCGAGATTCCTAAACTAGGCTCTGAAAGAGATCGGGAAACTCGGATCTAAGGTAGTCTTCACGTTCCCAGGTTGCTTCTGCTACCGTGTGGTTGCTCCACTGGACCTTGAAGTACTTGATGGTGCGGCTTCGCGTACGTCATTCCGCTTCATCCAAAATGCAAATGGGCCTCTCGCGGTAGGTCAAATCAGGTTGAAGGTCAATGGCTTAGTGATCGACATCCTTGTAGAGATCATGCTTGTCCGGAACTTGGAGACATTTCCGGAGTTGTGACACGTGGAATACGTTGTGCACATCGAATAGTTCAGGTGGTAGTTCCAACTGGTAAGCCACTTCTCCTCATCGGTCGATGATCTTGAAGGGGCCAATAAATCTTGGTGCAAGTTTCCCCTTAACGTGGAAACACTTGGTTCCCTTCAGAGGAGTTACTCGCAGGTACACATGGTCTCCAGCACGGAAACTCATGTCTCGGCGACTTGAATCGGCGTAGCTCTTCTGTCTCGACTTGGCGGCCTTCAAACGTTCTCTGACTAGTTGGACTTGCTCTTCTGCTTCACGGAGAACATCTGGTCCAAAGACTAGCCCTTCTCCGGTTTCTGACCAGTTGAGGGGTGTGCGACACTTGCGTCCATACACCACCTCAAATGGTGCCATCTGAAGGCTCGACTGATAACTGTTGTTATAGGAGAACTCGACAAAAGGGAGGCAATCTTCCCACTTGGCTCCATATGCTAAGACACAGGCTCGGAGCATGTCTTCGAGTATTTGATTTACTCGCTCCGTCTGTCCTACGGTTTGCGGGTGAAAAGCGGTGTTGAATGACAACTTGGTTCCCAAGGCTTCTTGGAATCTTTTCCAGAACCTTACAGTAAACTGAGTGCCTCGATCTGACACAATCTCTTTAGGAACACCATGGAGGCTCACGATTCGATCGATGTAGAGGCTGGCCAGCTGGTTCCCACTATAGGTTGTTTTGACATGAATGGAATGGGCTACTTTGGTCAAATGGTCGACTATGACCCAGATGGAGTCATGTCCTTTATTCGACCTTGGTAATCTAGTGATGAAGTCCATTCCGACTTTATCCCACTTCCGCTCAGGAACCTTGAGTGGTTGGAGCAATCCACCAGGTCGCTGATATTCAGCCTTGACCCTTTGGCATACATCACACTTTGCAACATAGGTGGCAATCTCTCTTTTCATCCCGTGCCACCAAAATCTTTCCTTCAAGTCTTGATACATCTTGGTTCCTCCGGGGTGGATGGAATACGGAGTGTCGTAGGCTTCTTGCAGGATCAAATTCTTTAGCTCCATCTTGTTTGGTACGCAGATGCGGCCTTTGTACCAAACAATCCCGTGCTCGTCCTTGGAGAATCCTGGGGCCTTGCCTACCTTAATCTTCTTCTTGATGCCTTCAATGCTTGAGTGCCCATTTTGTGCTTCCTTGACTTCGTCCATCAGGGTTGGTTTGACTTCTAGATGGTCTAGAAATCCATGGGTAACCAATTCCAAGCCAAACTGTTCCCGCTCTACAAACAGGGCTGGCTGCCTTCCTTTAATTATGGCATTCAGGGAGCAAGCCTTTCTGCTTAAGGAAACGGCTACTACGTTAGCCTTCCCGGGGTGATATTGAACACTGAGGTCATAATCCTTGATCAGTTCCAACCATCTTCGTTGCCTCATGTTCAATTCCTTTTGGGTGAAAATATACTTTAGACTTTTGTGGTCTGTGTATATCTCACACCGCTTCCCTAGGAGGTAATGTCTCCATGTCTTCAAGGCATGAACCACTGCTGCTAACTCAAGATCGTGAGTAGCGTAGTTCTCTTCATGGGGTCGTAGCTTCCTTGAAAGGTATGCTATGACTCGTCCTTCTTGCATCAGAATGCTTCCCAATCCGGTTCGAGAGGCATCACAATATATCACGAACTCCTTGTGAATGTCAGGTGTTGCGAGAACTGGGACGGTGGTCAATCTCTTCTTGAGTTCTTGAAAGCTTTCTTTGCATTTTGGCGTCCATTCGAACTTCTTGTCCTTCTTCAGGAACCGAGTCATTGGCCGGGCAATGCCGGAGAATCCTTCCACGAATTTGCGGTAATAGCCCGCAAGTCCGAGGAAGCTTCTGACTTCCTTGACGGTCGTTGGGGACTGCCATTGGGTCACAGCTTCGATCTTCGTGGGATCTACCGACAATCCTTCCTCGGTCAAGACGTGACCCAAGAATCCAACTTTATGCAGCCAAAACTCACATTTGCTGAATTTGGCGTACAGTTGGTGCTCTCGAAGCTTGTCTAGGACCATCCTCAAATGTTGCTCGTGCTCTTCTTCCGTCTTCGAGAAGACAAAAATGTCATCAATGAAGACAACAACAAACTTGTCCAAATATTCCATGAAGACCTTATTCATGGGATACATGAAGTAAGCTGGGGCATTGGTTAATCCAAAGGACATGACCGTGCACTCATACATGCCATATCTTGTTACAAATGTCGTCTTCGGAATATCTTGGGGTCTGATCTTCAGCTGCCTGGTAGTACCCAGATCCGAGGTTGATCTTGGAGAACACCTTGGCTCCGCCGAGTTGATCAAACAAATCTTGAATCTTGGGAAGTGGATACTTGTTCTTGATTGTAACTTCATTGAGGGAACGGTAGTCAATGCATAATCGGATGTTACCGTCACTTTTTGCTACAAACAGAATAGGTGATCCCCAAGGGGAGGCACTAGGGCGGATAAATCCCTTCCTCAACTGCTCTTCCAGTTGCTTCTTCAACTCGGCTAATTCTTCCGTCCCCATCCTATAAGGCTTCTTATAGATGGGTCCTGCCCCGGGCATGAGCTCGATGACGAACTCAATGTCACGGTCAGGAGGCATTCCCGGTAGCTCATCCGGAAAGACATCGGGATACTCGCATACTACTGGCACTTGCTCCAGTCCAACTTCAAACAGACAGTTGACTTGAGAGGTTTGAGCAGAAGAGGAGTTGGAGGCAAACTTAACTTCGACTCCTTGGTCATTGGTCACAGTGGCAGTCTGGTTGGCACAGTCTAATAAGCCTGGTGATTGCTGAGCCAATCCATTCCTAAGATCACATCCAGGCCTTGCAATCTTAAGATGATAAGGTCTGCTAGGAAATCTACCCCATTAATGATGATACCGACTCCCTTACAGCCTATCTTGGCTCTCATCTCTGCTCCAGGGGTTTGTACCACCATGGGATTATTCAGGGGTGTAGGGGTCATGCCACTTTTTAATGCAAATCTTTGAGTGACAAATGAATGCGTGGCTCCAGAATCAAACAAGACAGTTGCAGGTGCTGAGTTGACAAGGAACGTACCCAGCACGACGTCCGGGTCTTCCTGGGCTTCTTCTGCAGTGACGTGATTCACACGCCCCTTTCCATTGTTGGGCGGGTTGCGAGGAGCTTGGTTCCTTGGCGGCATCCCGCGGCCTTGTCCTGGGTTCTGCGCATTGGGGCATGGGGCATCGAGCTTCTTGTTGGGGCACACCTTAGAGATGTGTCCAGACTGGCCACATCCAAAGCAAGTGACTTGGTTTGGGTTGTTGATCTTGTTGCCACCACTGTTATTGGGGTTGTTGAAAGCTGGCCTTGGGTTGGCATACTGCTGAGGTTGATAGTTGGTGCGAGGTGCAGGAGCTCTTGGCTGCTGATAGGTTGGCCTGACCGGGGCTGGCTGCCACAGGCGAGGCTTCTGGTTACTGGAACTTCCCTTGCTGATCATCTTGCGCTTGCGAGTGTCTTCCAGAGCACGCCGCTTATCTTCAAGCATGAGTGATTTGTTCACCAGGTCAGGAAAGGTTGGGCAGTCACACACGACAAGCGAGTACCGCAGAGACTGATTGAGGCCTTCCATGAAGTGCTCCCTTTTTGCAGCATCTATGCTGACATCTTCAGGGGCATACCTTGATAGAACACTGAACTTCTGCATGTACTCCTTGACAGTGCCACTTCCTTTCTTCAGGGCTCGAAATTCACGCTTCTTGATAGCCATGATTCCGGAAGGAATATGGGCCTTGCGGAGTTCTGCCTTGAAGTTCTTCCAAATGATGTCTTGCCCAGCGTGCATGACCTTGAATCCATCCCACTAAGCTCTAGCAGTCCCCCCGAGGCAGTGGGCAGCATAAGCCACCTTCTCGCGGTCTTTGGTGCAGCCGACTAGTTCCAGCAAGTCCTCAATGGTGCGGACCCAGTCGTCTGCATCCAGGGGTTCAACAGTCTTGATGAAGGTTGGTGGTGCATGCTTCTTGAACTCTGCCAACGTGGAACGTCCATTGCCATTCCCCGCCGGCAGGCGGTTGTTGGTGATGGCTTGAGCAATCATCTGGAGGGTTGCGGTGTTGGCTTGGCGTTCCTCTCGGAAGGCTTGGAGAAGTTGAGCCATATCCATGATCGAGGGAGGTGGTGGTGGAGCTTGGTCGTGGGTTTGGTCTTGGATGGCCTCTGCTTGGGCGGATGCTCCGGGTTCGGGCTGCTGGGTAGAGGTACCAGTACGAGTTACAACAGGCATCCTGTTGGAGCAGTCAAGGTCTTATGATTTGGAATAAAGAGGGAAAGCAATAAAGATGGGTGCCTAGTAAGGGGGTGGGTGTGACACTAATTGTTTTCATGCAAGGGCCAAAAGGGCCAAACACATTCATTAAAATTCCAAATGGGTGATGTAGTCATTTACATGTTCCCGAAGGGAAGATACGACTTACATCCAAACACAACAAAAGCAAACACTAGATGGCTTCATATGAACCACAATAGGACTCGACTTCGCACAGGGGTTACACGACCTATCCTACCGTAGAGGTCACGAGCTGACATATCCGAGTTGCGAATAATGCCTAAGTGGCGAAATGCTCGGTCGCGTATTCTGGCTCTTCTGGGTCTTTCTCCTTGTCTTCATCTGTCTGGCCCCCCTATCACTTGAGGGTGTGGGGGAGTGGAGGAGTTGGACACGACGTTGTTTTGCCGGTGGTGCGCGAAAAAGCTTGCAAAATTCCCTCGCCGTCATACGGCGTCGCTGGGGTGGTTCTTCATCCTTGGAAGATACATCTCCCGAGGGCCTTCCGCATTGATACACGATAGCGGGTTGCCCAGGAGGCGCACCGTCCTTCTTGATCCTATCCGTCTTCTCCTATGCCCGTCGAAGAAGTGCCTTGGTCTTGTGGAGTTCTTCTCGGAGCTTCATCGATTCCGAGGCCAACTCTTGTGCCAAGCTGTCGGCACAAAGGCTGAAGTAGGTCTGGAATCAAAGTGGAAGTCCTTCCTTCAGTGGAGGGGCTCGTGCGCTGCTCTCATCTTCACCTTCCTTTCGGTAAGGCAAGAAGCGGGTTGTCATCTTGGCTACCATCTCCGAGAGAAGTCCTCGGAGGCGGGTTAGTGCCTTGAGTGCATCTGCCTCGACAACGAGGAGTAGTGTTGCCATCTGGGGTCCCTCGAAGAACCAACTTGTGGGATGATCGTTTGCCTTCATGATTACTTCCACATGGTATTCCACCTCGGTGTCGCTAACCCAATGCTCATGGTAGGTGAGGATGGGTGCTCAGTGAAACTGGCACTCCTGGAGGCTATCCTCGAGAAGCAAATGGAACTTAGTGGTCAGGAGCTCTTCAGGTACAACGGCCATCTACGAAGGTTGAATGGGAGAGGTTAATAAGCTGATGATATCTCAGGTTTGGCAAGGTTTAGAAAAGAAGAGAGGTTCAGACGGTTTATGAAAAGGGTCTCATCCTAACTAACACCCATGCTAACTAAGGCTTCATTAATGCAATAGCCAGACGGTTTATGAAGAGCACTTGAAATCAGAGAGAGAAAAATTCAATTCCAAATAATAGCCAAATGATGCAAAAAGTTTTGGTTGGTCCAAATTTTCATGCTTCATTAATGCAATAGCCATGTTACAAAATGCAGGGTGTGACATGTTTCTTCCGAACCTTTCAGTTGCCATAGCATGAAAGAATGTGGGGTTCTCATCTCTGTCGGGGGAAACTGTCCGCCACGAACACCTATGGGACCGGAGCCCCTTGTCTGTGCGGTACGAGGGCGGAGAGAGCACAAAGAGCAGATCGTAGCGAGCACGCGGGCAGTTTTACCCAGGTTCGGGCCGCGGTAGACGCGTAAAACCCTACTCCTGCTTGGTTGTGTATTGAGTTTGAGCGCTCGGGAGCTTGAAGAAGCAGCTACACCAAGCGCGAGAGTGATCTAGGTTCCGAACCCCCTCCACGTTGTGCATGGGCCTCCTTTTATAGTGCAAGGGGTCACCGACAGGTGTCAACGTAGGAGAAAGGGGTAAAAATGTAAAAGAGGTGGTAGTTGTAACAGTGCGGGAACAGTGGAGCTACAGTGCGGAACAGTGGTCTATACCTACTTTGACAGTGGGGGACAAGGGCATTTAATGCCCGTCGCCGTCGACCCCAAAAGCTCCCGCCTTAGCGTCTCCGTCCGCCACGGCGATGGATCCATCACCGTGAAGTGCCACCGTGTACCCCAGGCTGCACAGCCATCCGCCACGCGTCCCTGGACAGGCCCCAGGACGACGCATGGGCCGATGAGCTGGAGCGCGGGCACACAGCGCAGCCTTCCCGGCAAGCACCTTGCCGGGGCATTGATCTTGCCGGGCCCGGGAGCTTGCCGCTCCCCGGGACCTTGCCGGGGCGCATATAGCGCCGAGGCGTGTCTTCTAATCTTCCTGGCAAGCTCCTCTTGCCAGGGTCTCGTGTTAGTGGGGCAGTCTTGAGCCTGGTACGGCCTTCCCGGCAAGCTCCTCTTGCCGGGGTCTCGGTCTTATGTCTTGTATACTTTGTTTTTGAATGGTTTAATAGGGAGCAGGAAGGTCTCCGGCGAGCACGCAGTAAACCCTGCCGCGGGAAGCTGCAACTGCCCGTGCACCAGTTGGGGTACTGAGGTACCCCTACCTTAGTACACCGACAGGAGCCCCCGGGCCTGGGCCACACACGGTGCCGAGCGCTGTTGGGCCAGGCCCAAAACAGTGCACGGGCACCCGCGGCCCGCGGCGCGCCGAATCCACTTCCGTATCCGCCGCACCCCACTGTAACGGCACGCGTCGATCGCGGCGCCGTGGGATGGGACGTGCCCACGATCTCTTAATGGAAAGGGCGAAACGCCCCCCACTCCCCCATAAAAGCAGAGGAAGCGGGCGCGGTTCCCCTCCTTGCGCTTTCATTGCATCGTCTTCCTTCTCCAAAGATTCTCTCTTGCGCTCTGCCTCCACACCTCCGCCGCCGCCGAGCTCCTCGTTCCCCTCCTTCCGCCGCGTCCGCCATGGCCCCAAAGACCGACAAGGCGAAGGCGGAGAAGTCCAAGAGGGAGAAGTCGGAGCAAGCGGCGAAGCTCATCGCGTACCGGAAGCAGCATCTCGTCTTCCCGCCGAAGCTCGGCGTGCGGGAGCTCTGGAACAAGTATTACTTGTTCTGGGCCAAGGAAACCGACGCGCATCCCCGCACGCGAGCATATCCGGCCGCCGCCAAGGACAGCTATCCCGGCGGGTACTACTTCTTCGCAGCCTTTTTTCATTGTGGTCTCTGTCCTCCTTTCTCAAACTTCTTCTGCGACATCATGAACACATACGGCCTCCATCTGCTTGACTTCACCCCCAACGCCATCCTCACCATGGCAGTTTTCGCACACATGTGCGAAAACTTCATAGGAGTACACCCAAATGTAGCGCTTTTTAGGCACTTCTTCACTCCTAGAGCCGAGGCCGATGCCCCCCTCTCCGGAGGAATTTCTTGGGTTTTTCGTCTGAATAAAAAGGGGGCGTACTTGCCGGGGGAGCTCCGCGGCAAGTGGGAGGAATGGCGAGCGGAGTGGTGCTGGATCGTCGAAGACCAGCCGCAAGCCTTCACCGCGCCGCGCACAACGCCCATCGTGCGCGGCAGGGACTGGAGTGAGCTAGATTCGGATGACATCAAGCTCGACATCGCCCTCGTCCGGATTCTTCGTCTTCGGATGGCCAAGCTGTCAGTTGCTGAGGTGGGCGCAGATTTCCTCCGCCGGCGCATCGCCCCTCTCCAAGACCGGAAGAGGCCGGCCTGGGAGTACGGCGGCCCGGCAGACATAATGAGGCTGCGCCCCGGGCTCAACTTCAACTTCACCACGCTGGAGCTGAAGGGGATGGTCCGGGAACTCTTCAAGTACGACCCGGCACACCCCGAGTGGTTCCGGCCTCCCCGGGAAGTGCTGCCGCTCTGCAACAACATCGTCAGGGATCGCATCCTCGCCATGATGCCCATGTGTGACTCGCACGGCGTGGACCGCACGTGGATCGCTCCCAAGCCTATCGACGTCCTCAACTTCTACGACAACCTCGCAGAGGTGGCGAAGAACAAGAACGACCTCAAGGAGCACACGCGGGACACCACCGACCAGGAGATCGCCTACATAGCTTCTCGGGCTGAAGAGGCCGCCGCAGCCGCGGCGGCAGGAATTTTTGGATATTCGCCTGAAGAGGCGGAAGTTGCGGACGCGTCCACCCAGGCGGAGGAGGCGGAGATCCGCAGATTGCTGCAGCTTCCTCCCGACGCGCTCGTCGGGGTCCCCTCGCTGAGGCACTCCGGGATCCACGGGATCGCGGCCGAGGCCGCGGCAATGGAGGGTACCGCCGGAGGGAGCAGAGGCGCCGCGAGGGGCGGAGGCGCCAAGGGAAAGGGGGCCGCAGCGCAGGACGCTGGGCCCAGTGAGCCGGCCGGGGAAGAGGAGGAGGAGGAGGCCGAGGACTCCGGCGGATCCACGGAGCTCTACGCCGACGACCTCTCCTCGTCGGAGAGCTCCCCGCCCCCGGCAAGTCCAAGGCAGTCCCCGGCGAAGCGTCTCCGCAAGGCGGCGACGGGGGAGAGGGCGCAGGCGCCCCGGCAACAGCCAGCTCGCCGGGCAGCTCCCCGGGGGAGCCAAGCCGCGCCAAGGCCGTCCGGCGCACCAGCCACAGCGGAGGCGGCCCGTGCGCGGACCACGACGGAGGCGCCTCGCAGGCCGGCGGCGAGCCGGCAGGGGTCTTCTCGGAGCGGAGCAGCGGCTCCGCCCGCTCCCCGGGCGCCGGCTACCACGGGGGCTGGGTCTTCGCAGCCCCCAGCCCCGGTGAACACCAAGCGCGCGAGGGAGTCTTCGTCTTCCGCTCCTCGCGCCGACGCGCCCACGGTGGAGTATGATTTCTCCGCCCTGAGCGAGGACGACGAGGAGGACCAGGAGTAAGGATCCAAGACCTTACATCTTCTTGATCTTTGTCTTGGTTTTTTGTTGATGCTGACTCTGTTCATTGCTCTGATTTCAGGACCCTGGCCCATCGCGCGGCGAAGAAGGCCAAGGCGCCCGAGGTCGAGGTCGCAGAAGACTCAGCAGCTGCGGCAACAGAGGGTGTGCCGGAGCCGAGCCTGCCGGACCCGAGCGCTGCTCCGAGGAGCAGCCCCCAGCGCAGCCCGCAGCGCAGCCCCCAGCGTAAGTCTGGGGTTTACTCTTTTCGCTTGTCGGGGTACGCCTGAGGATTTGGTCTTGTCTTCATATCTTGATGTTTCTTGTCTTGTTCTGTGCAGAGGTGGAGCCACAGCGGGAAGAGCGCCCGGAGACCGTCGTAGAGGAGCCGCGGGCCCCGCCGTCCCCGCCAAGGCAGAACTCTCCGGCAAGGGAGAGTGCTCCGCCAAGGGTGGGTACTCCGCCAAGGCAGAGTACCCCGCCAAGGGCGAGCAGCCCGGCGAGGGTGGCCACTCCGCCAAGGCCGAGCTCCCCGGCGAGGGAGCCCGCCGTCGAGGACGTCCGCCAAGGTATGTTCTGTGACTTGTCTTCTTGGCTTGCCTCTTTTTGGATATTTGCTTGAATCTTGAACTTCTTTTTCTTCCTCTTCTTTTTAGATCTTCCTCCTCCTGAGCCCATGGAGACGGAGGTTATCAACCTCGAGGAGGAGGGCGCGCAGGGCGGCGGCGGCGATGCTCCTGTCGTCGAGGAGATGGCCGAGGCCGCCGAGCCGGCCGCGCAGGAGACTGCCCCGGCTGCGGACGCAGCGGCTGGGGAGGGGGACGGCGACCGCACCGCCGGCCCGGAGGCGGCGGGAGCATCGGATGCTGCACCGGCCACCGGCCCCTCCGCCAGCAAGGAGCAGGGGTACTATCTTGAGGCCCCCAACGGCGTCTTCATCCAGATGCCTTGGGGGTCTTCATCACGAGCTCCCGCGGAGGGCGAGGCGTTTGACGGAGAAGTCCTCGCCTCCGCAGGCCTGAAGATCGTCGAGGCGCCCGGCGGGAGTGAGGGGCCCGAGGAGGAGAGGTTGCTCCACCAGCTCCTGGCCCTTTACCGGGCCAGGCAGGCGAAGCTCGCCTCCCGGGAGGCCCTTGCCGCCAAGGCCGCCGCGGAAATGGAGAAGCGTGCGGCGGAGCTCAGCGCCGCCAACCAGGCGGCCCTCCGCGAGGTGGCGGAGGAGCGCGAGCGCCTCGCCGGCGAGTACCAGGAGTGGGTGCTCGAGAAGGCTGACGCTGAGGAACAGCAGCGGCTCGCCGGGGTGGAGCTGTCCCGGCGAGAGGGAGAGCTCGCGCAGCGGAAGGTCGAGCTCGACTCCCATGAGGAGGACCTTGCCGCTCGCGAGGCCGCCCTTGGCGGGGAATTGAAGGAGGCGAAAGCTGCCGCGGTTGCCGCGGAAGACGCCAAGAAGGAGCTCACCGCCAAGGTTGAGCAGCTGGAGAAGGCGCTGAAGGTGAGCGCAGAGAAGGTTGCCGCGCTCATCTTGGAGCGCGAGAAGGACGCTCACACAAACTCCGAGCTTCAGGTGAGTCTCTCCAAGAGGGGCGACGAGTTGAAGGCCGCCAAGGACTCCATCGAGGACTTGGAACTGAAGGTCACCACTCTGAAGGATTCGCTCGACGCTGCCCGGGCTCAGGAGAACAAGCTGAAGGAGGAGCTCCGCAAGGAGCGGACTTTGGTGGACAGCGTCAACAAGGCATCCGAGCTCTTCCGCCAGACCATCGAGGTATGGACCGAAGACTTGGTTTCTTCTGCGTCCAACATTGACCAGGAGCTGCTGGCGCTGAAGGTCGAACACCTCATCTACTCGCCGGATCCGGATCTCCCGCACAGCGCCAAGCTCAGCCTCTTCTTCAGAGGGATCGCGCCGGCCCTTGCAGGTCTCCGGAACCGCATCCCCGCGCAGCTGGCCGAGGAGTCGCGCCTGCTCTGCGCGGGAACTCTGGAGCGGGTGCTGACGAAGATCGTGTACCGCAACCCGGGGATCAATCTCACCAACGTTCTTCGCAGCTTGCCGGCCGATGCAGACACGGAGGCCCTGAAGGAGCAGGTCGCCCACATCATCGCCAAGGTGGCTAGGCTCGGGAGGAAGGAGGGCGACCGCGTAGATTAGGGCTCCATTATCTTTATCTTTTTGTTGCTGCACATTATGTCATGAACTTATTAGTCCATTGCGACAAGTTATCCTTTGTAAAATATTTACTTTATTTCGATCAATCAGTGCAATGTCATCTTCCTTGTCTTAATCCTCGACTTTGTATGTTTTTCACCCTACGCTCCCGGGGAGCTTGCCGGCAAAGGGCCTTTGCCGCGAGCGCTGAGTGCTGGACTCTGAGCAGCCTGCTGGCCAAGGTCTTCGCCGGCAAGCAACCTTGCCGCAGCGAGTCGCAACGCACTTATCTTGCTGAGCGTACTCGGAAACGAAGCAAGGGCGCGACACTTGTCGCAGCTCACTTAAATCGTTGAGTGAACTCGAAAACAAGATAAGGGTGCGGCAAGCTACGGGTAGGTTCCTCCGCGCACAGGTTTTCCATACAAAGTGTGATCGTTCAAGGAAGACAACTAAAATTTAAAATTTGAACTGGTCAAATTCTAACAACTTATCTTTCATATGCTGCTTGCTTATATTGCTTGCTTTCCGGTAAGACTTCTCTTTCTTGAACAGCACTCGGTTCCTCCTCCACCTCCTTCCCCCCCGGCAAACTTGTGCGCGAGGAACGTTCCTTCTGCTTAAGAGGAAAGAAAAAGGAGAGGGAAACAAGCATATGGCCTTTCGGCGTGCTAATGCTTACCGTATACTTGAGTGTTGCACCAAATGCCAAACAGAACATGCAAATAGCAAAGAAAAGCATGCAAAAGGCGATCGGTGCGAAAAACACAAAAACTTTACTGATGCACGGGGTCTGCGCCCGGCTTTGTACAAAGGGTTACATGCAACAGCGGCAAAGCTTGTACAAAAGGTGGTTGCCGGAGCGGATCACGGCAACCGCGCCTTAGGGGTGAAACTTGCGAAGATGCTCTATGTTCCAGGAGTTGCTCACCGGTAAGCCTTCTTCGGTCTCGAGGCGGACAGCGCCGGGCCTCGTGACTTGTCTCACCCGATAAGGGCCTTCCCACTTCGGCGTCAACTTGTTGGAATTCTTGGCGGACTGAACACGCCGAAGAACAAGATCGCCTTCCTCGAGACTCCTGGCCTTGACTTTGCGGCTATGGTAGCGGCGCAAAGCTTGCTGGTATCGAGCAGCTCGTACAGCAGCCTGGAGACGTCCCTCCTCGAGGAGCAATGCGTCATCTTGCCGCAGTTGCTCTTGCTCGAGCTCATCATAAGCGAGCACTCGAGGAGATCCGTATACGAGTTCCGTGGGGAGAACTGCCTCTGCTCCATAGACTAGAGCAAAAGGTGTCTGTCCGGTGGCTCGACTTGGTGTCGTTCTGATTGACCAAAGAGCCGCCGGGAGCTCCTCTATCCAATTTTTTCCGCACCTGCGCAGCCTGTCAAAGGTCCTCGTCTTGAGTCCGCGCAGCACTTCAGCATTTGCCCTCTCCGCTTGACCGTTGCTCCTCGGGTGAGCAACAGAAGCGAAACAGACCTTGGCGCCAAGGTCTTGGACGTACTGCATGAAGGTGCGACTAGTGAATTGCGTACCGTTGTCGGTGATGATCCTGTTAGGGATCCCGAAACGGCAAACAATCGACCTGAAGAACCTGACCGCTGACTGTGCTGTCACCTTCCTCACCGGCTCCACTTCTGGCCACTTTGTGAACTTGTCGATTGCAACGTACAATTACTCAAAGCCCCCGACAGCGCGAGGGAAAGGGCCGAGGATATCGAGCCCCCAGACCGAGAAGGGCCATGATAAAGGGATTGTTTGGAGAGCTTGAGCTGGCTGATGAATCTGCTTCGCATGGAACTGGCACGCTTCACACTTGGTTACTAGTGCAGTTGCATCTTGGAGGGCCTCTTGCCAAAAGAACCCTTGCCGGAATGCTTTCCCGGCAAGCGCCCTTGCGCCAATGTGGTGGCCGCATATGCCTCCGTGTATTTCCGCCAACAGCTTCTGTCCATCTTCCCTGGAGATGCACTTCAGTCTGACACCATTGAGTCTTCTTCTGTACAGCTCATTATCCACGAACTGGTACATACTTGACTGCCTGGTTATCTTCTCTATCTCTTGAGGGTCGTCGGGAATTTCTCCAGTTTGCAGAAAACGGACTATCTGCTGTGCCCATGCCGGAGCCCGAGGCTCGACGACAAGGACTAAAGGCTCGAGGGCCGCTGCGGGAACCTCAGCTTCTACGGCAAGGACCTCTGGTTCTGCCGGAGCTGACGGTCCCCCGGCAAGCTCGCCGGGGCGAGGCTTGCCGGGAACGCTTGCTTCAACTGTACAAGCCCGAGGACTTGCAGGAGCAAACTGTTCCTCAGCGTTCTGGTTGTTGATCTTGGGGACCTTGGCGGCGTTTTCAGGAAGATCCGCCGGCAAGTAGTCGCCGGAGACCAACTTTCTCTTCTTGGACTGCCCAATTGATGGTGTAACGGATGGTTGAGTCAGCTTGAGCAAGAAGGTCCCTGGTTCCACAGGTAACTTCATTGAAGCACACTTTGAAAGGCCATCTGCAATTTCATTCTGAGCTCTCGGGACGTGCTCCATCTGCAGACCTTCAAAGTGCTCTTCAAGCTTCCTCACTTCATCGACATAAGCTTCCATCAAAGGGCTCTGATAGCTCTTGTTAACTTGTCGGACCACCAACTGAGAATCTCCCCGCACAATCAGCTTTCTGATCCCAAGTTCGGCCGCAATCCCGAGGCCGGCAAGCAAGCCTTCATATTCTGCAGTGTTGTTTGTCGCTTGCTCCCTGGGAAAGTGCATCTGGATAACGTATTTGAGGTGCTCTCCGGTGGGCGCGATGAGTACCACGCCAGCACCGGCGCCTTGCAGCGAGAAGGCACCGTCAAAATACATTACCCATTCACTTGTAGCTTCTTGTACGGGTGCACTTGCTTCTTGGACTTCTTCTTCGGGTGTTGGGGTCCACTCAGCTATGAATTCTGCCAAAGCTCGGCTCTGTATGGTCGAAGTACTTTCAAATTTGAGTCCAAAGCTTGACAGCTCCAGTGCCCACTCAACGATCCTGCCTGTTGCTTCCGGATTGTGCAGTATCCTCTTCAGCGGAAAGCGAGTGACCACTGTTATTTCATGGGCTTGGAAGTAATGGCGCAGCTTTCTCGAGGCCATGAGGAGGCCGAAAAGCAACTTTTGCACACCAGAGTACCTTGATCTAGCCCCCTGGAGAAGGGAACTTACGAAATATACTGGGCGCTGTACCATCTTCTTCCGCACCTCATTCTGTTCCTGCGCAGAGTCTTCCTTGTCGGGGCCAGAGCTTGCCGGAACAGCCCCCTGCTTGTCGCTGGATTCGCTTGCCGGTGGTGCTGACTCCTCGTCGGACTCCCTCTCCGCTACTAACGCAGCACTAACCACCTGGTTGGTTGCCGCTAAGTATAGCAACAACTTTTCCTGTGGTCTAGGTGCGACAAGTATAGGAGTGGAGGACAGGTACCGTTTCAAATCCTGCAACGCCGCCTCCGCTTCCGGAGTCCACTTCATGGGACCCGCCTTCTTCAAGATTTTGAAGAAAGGTAGGGCGCGTTCTGCAGACTTTGAAATGAACCTACTGAGGGCAGCCACACAACCTGCAAGCCTCCTGACATCCTTGACGCGCTTTGGGGCCTCTATCTGCTCAATGGCTTTAATCTTGTCGGGGTTGGCTTCAATCCCCCTCTGTGATACAAAGAACCCGAGAAGCTTGCCGGAAGGGACTCCAAAGACGCACTTCTCGGGGTTCAACTTGAGCTGTATTCTGCGCAGGTTCTGAAACGTTTCTTCCAAGTCTTGAATCAGGGTTTCCTTGCTCTTGCTCTTCACCACGATGTCATCCATGTAAGCTTCTACATTTCTGTGGATCTGTGGCTCAAAAGCAGTGTACACTACCCTTGCAAAGGTTGAGCCTGCATTCTTCAATCCAAATGGCATGCGAATAAAGCAATAAGTGCCACATGGAGTGATAAATGCAGTCTTCTCTTCATCTTCCTTGGCCATGAAAATCTGATGATAGCCTGAGTATGCATCAAGAAAACAGAGTAGCTCACATCCGGCAGTGGAGTCAACGATCTGGTCAATGTGCGGCAAAGGGAATGGATCCTTGGGACATGCTTTATTCACATCGGTGAAGTCTATACACAGTCTCCACTTCCCGTTGGCCTTGCGCACGACGACTGGATTTGCCAACCACGTCGGATGGATCACACCTCTAACTAGGCCTGCTGCCTCTAGCTTCTTGATTTCTTCGTTGATGAACTCTTGGCGCTCCACGGCTTGCTTCCTCACTTTCTGCTTGATAGGCCGCGCATGAGGACAGACAGCAAGCTTGTGCTCAATCACCTTCCTGGGAACACCGGGGATGTCAGATGGTTGCCAGGCAAATACATCGACATTCGCCCGCAGGAAGGCAATGAGCGCGCTTTCCTATTTGCTGTCAAGGGTGGCACTGATGGTGAAGGTACCACCAGTGCCGTCCTCCTTTGCGGACACTTTCTTGGTTGCCGGAGGAGCAGCCATTCCTTTCTTACTCTTGCCGGTGGAGCTCGATGGAACGTCCTCGACAGCAGCGCAGCACTCCGAGGAGGTGCGGTTGCCGGAGTGGGTCCCAGAGCACTTGCCGGACTTGGTCTTCGTCTTCTTCCCCTCGGGAGCTTCAGCGGCAAGAGTATCCTTCTCGGCCGCAACTGCCGCGTCCCGGTAGATCTTGTCGGCGCAGATAAGCGCATCCTTCTTGTCGCTATGGACAGTGATGACGCTTATCGGCCCCGGCATCTTCAGTACGTTGTAAGCATAATGGGAAGCTGCCATGAACTTGGCGAGGGCAGGACGGCCGAGTATTCCATTGTAGGGCAATGGAATATCGGCAACGTCGAAAGTGATGCGCTCAGTCCTGAAGTTGAGCTCCCCGCCAAAGGTCACCGGCAGAGTGATTTTTCCCTTGGGCTTGCTCCTTCCCGGGTTGATTCCTTGGAATGAACCGGTCTCTTCGAGCTCGCCATCTGGAATCTGGAGTTTCTTGATCACAGCAGAGGAGATCAAGTTCAGCCCGGCCCCGCCGTCAACCAACATTTTGGTGACCTTGAGGTTGCGGATGGTGGGAGAAACCAACATCGGCAAGCACCCGACCGCAGTGGTGCGGTCAGGGTGATCCTCAAGGTCAAAAATGATGGGCGTGCTAGACCATTTGAGGAGCCTGCGCGACTCCACGGGCGGCTCCGCTGCATTTACCTCACGCACCCACTGCTTGAGTTGGCGGTGGGAGGTATGCAGGGAGGCGCCACCGTCGACGCACAGGACCTCCGTGGCCTTCTGGAACTCCTGCTCGCTGTTCTCCTCGTCCTCCATGTCTTCGTCGTCATCTTCTTCGTCGTTGTCGCGGCCCCGGGGAGGTCGATCTCCTTGCCGCTGCTTAGCCTTGCCGCGGCGCCCTCCCCGGCCGTTGAACGGCCGCTTCTTGCTTATCTCCTCCCCGCCACCTTGGGCCTTCTCCTTGTCGCGCCTCTCGTACTCAGCCTTCTGCTGCTCGACGAGGTACTCGAAGCGCTTGCAGTTGGAGAGATCGTGACCCTTGGTGCGGTGGATCTTACAGTATTGCTTGTCGGAGCTACCCGGCTTGTCGGCCGCCGCCGCAGGGGCAGGCTCCTTGCCGGAGCCGCCAGCCTGCGCTTGCTTGGCGGGGGCCTCCTTGCCGGACTTCTCGACGGCAAGCACCTCTTTCTTGCCCTTCCTTCTGTTGTTCCGCCGCCGGCTCTTCTTTGCCGGGGCGGCGTCGTCGCTGTCGCTTCCTCCCGCGCCAGTATCCTCCCCGGGGAGTCTCCTTCCCTCTTCTGCGCGTGCACATTTGTCAGCAAGAGCATAGAGCTCGCTGACATCCCGAATCTTCGTCATCGCCATTTCCTCACGCATGCGGCGGTTACGCACGTTCTGGTGGAACGCGCTGATAACCGCGGCAGGGTGGACATCAGGGATGTTGTGCTGCACCTGGCTGAAGCGTTGGATATACTTGCGCAGGGTCTCGCCTTCCTTCTGGGCCAGAATGTGGAGATCGCTCTCCTAGCCGTGGGGTTTGTGGCCGCCGGTGAAGGCGCCAACAAACTGGTGGCAAAGATCGGCCCAAGAAGAGATAGAACTTTCCGGCAAGTGCATAAGCCACGAACGGACGTTCGGCTTTAGCACGAGCGGGAAGTAATTCGCCAAGATCTTCTCGTCGCGCCCCCCGGCAGCTTGCACTGCGATGGTGTAGACGCTGAGAAACTCCGAGGGGTGCGTCTTGCCGTCGTACTTCTCCGGTACGTCGGGCTTGAAATTCTTCATGCTGGGCCACTGGACGCGCTGCAGCTCGCGGGTGAACGCAGGGCAGCCTGCTGCGTACGGCAAGTCGCCTGGCTCACCGGGCGCGTGCGCGTCGACAGTGTTCCCAGCTCTCTTGTCTGATTGTCGCCGAGCTTCTCGGCGGCGCTCGATTGTGGTTCGAGCGTCTTCTTCTCGCCGGTCGTCGAGGACTTGGCGCTGGTCCCGACGAGCCCGCGGGTCCGACGAGGCGGTGGAGCCGTCGTCGGCGTTGTTCCGGCGGGGTGGCGTCTTCTGTTTCTGCGGCGGGGAATGCACGCTCGTCGCACCCCCGGCAGTCTTGTTGCCGTCAGCCTTCGTCTTCTCAGCTTGCCGCGGCCATGAGGTCGACGGCTGCTGTGGAGAATCATTGTTGGCGAAGTCTATCAGGCTCCGGATGGTGGCCCTCCATTCTTCGGCCTTGTCGGCCGCTGGAGGGAAGTCGAGGAGCAGTTGCGCCCTTGCGAGCGCTTCTGTCGGAGTGGAGGGGAACGCGGGCGAGCGGTGCGAGGAGCGGGATACGCTCGGACTTCTAACAACGTTAGAAGGAGCGGGGTCCCGCGCCGGCGCCTTCGCTTTGCTTGTGCCCGGACGGGGGTCCGGGGCGTCCCGCGAGCCTCCGGTTTGGCCTTGCCCCAGCAAGCGGATACCACCTCCCGTGGTATGGCGCTGCTGGGTCGTCGTGTGCTGGGATGGACGCGGCGCGTCCACGGAGATCGAGGTTCGGTCGTCCGTCCTGTTCTTGGATCTGGTGGCGCCGTGAGTGTCCTCGCCGGCAACCACCCTTCCGACGGCGTCTCCCCCGCCCACCGTTGGCTCCGGTGGCGGCGGGTGAGACGCAGACGGGCCTCCGACCTCCGAAGCCTTCTTCTTCGGGGCCATGGAGTTGTCGCTGGTGAAGTTGATGAATTCTGAGAGGTTGATGAAGAATGCACCCGCGCGAACGCCGGATCAGGTTCGCACAACCTCGACGCCCCCTACCTGGCGCGCCAAAGATGTCGGGGGAAACTGTCCGCCACGAACACCTATGGGACCGGAGCCCCTTGTCTGTGCGGTACGAGGGCGGAGGGAGCACAAAGAGCAGATCGTAGCGAGCACGCGGGCAGTTTTACCCAGGTTCGGGCCGCTGTAGACGCGTAAAACCCTACTCCTGCTTGGTTGTGTATTGAGTTTGAGCGCTCGGGAGCTTGAAGAAGCAGCTACACCAAGCGCGAGAGTGATCTAGGTTCCGAACCCCCTCCACGTTGTGCATGGGCCTCCTTTTATAGTGCAAGGGGTCACCGACAGGTGTCAACGTAGGAGAAAGGGGTAAAAATGTAAAAGAGGTGGTAGTTGTAACAGTGCGGGAACAGTGGAGCTACAGTGCGGAACAGTGGTCTATACCTACTTTGACAGTGGGGGACAAGGGCATTTAATGCCCGTCGCCGTCGACCCCAAAAGCTCCCGCCTTAGCGTCTCCGTCCGCCACGGCGATGGATCCATCACCGTGAAGTGCCACCGTGTACCCCAGGCTGCACAGCCATCCGCCACGCGTCCCTGGACAGGCCCCAGGACGACGCGTGGGCCGATGAGCTGGAGCGCGGGCACACAGCGCAGCCTTCCCGGCAAGCACCTTGCCGGGGCCTTGATCTTGCCGGGCCCAGGAGCTTGCCGCTCCCCGGGACCTTGCCGGGGCGCATATAGCGCCGAGGCGTGTCTTCTAATCTTCCTGGCAAGCTCCTCTTGCCAGGGTCTCGTGTTAGTGGGGCAGTCTTGAGCCTGGTACGGCCTTCCCGGCAAGCTCCTCTTGCCGGGGTCTCGGTCTTATGTCTTGTATACTTTGTTTTTGAATGGTTTAATAGGGAGCAGGAAGGTCTCCGGCGAGCACGCAGTAAACCCTGCCGCGGGAAGCTGCAACTGCCCGTGCACCAGTTGGGGTACTGAGGTACCCCTACCTTAGTACACCGACAATCTCCAACCTTAATCCATCTTATAGTACACCTTTGTTTCCAGTAAACAAATTGTAGATGCAGCAAATTCTCCAGATGAAGTTTCACTGTTAATAGTTGATTGGTGAGGATCAACGTTACTCCTTTTCTTCTTCTTATGTTTTTTCTCTCCGCCTTGGCATAACTTTGTTCTTGTATGACTTTGTTCTTTGATGATTCCTTTATGTGCGCATTGGTATTAGCTATGCATATTTTAATCATATGCATAGGTCGGATGTATGCTCATTGTGCCTGTATCCTTTTAATACTTAATTATGTGTTAGTAAGGAATGCATTAAAAACAAAATAAGAGGGGTAATTTTGGTGGATAGTGTATGTATTTATCCTCTCTTGAGTTTGGATTACTTTTTTGTTATACATCTTGTTTCTAATAATCATACCACGTAAGTACTTAAGCTTAGTGCATCACCAACGGTGACCCAAAAATTTGCTTCGGCAACCGTTTGTGGACAGGGAGGACCAGTCCACGAACACATATGCGGGAGCCAGGCATCCAAAGTTCGACGCATATGTCTGGTTACATTTTAAATGATGTTTCAACTAACCGGACAAAATTCTGCGAACACAGCTGATTTTGTCAAAGTCCGGATAGAAAATAGCATAAATCATCCATAGCTCAAATTCAACGAGATTAACCGGATGTTCAACAAAATTTTCATGAACGGACCATATTGTCCCACACATACCACCATAAGGCTTCATCCAACAGTGTGTGTGTGTATAAATGGCCGTCCTTCTGTCCTGTGGTATATCAGGCAGCGCGTGCATGCTACATAATATGTAGATCAACATTGAGTGAATGATTCAATCAGTAAGTTGAGCAAGAAGAAACAAAACTTACGATCTTCTCAGCTACTGCGCACAATGGCCACCTTACCTCCAGCCAACCAACCACGTCACAGAACTTGGTGGAGGAGGTCTGGATGGCATACCATTGATATGATAATGACCTCACATTGCGTTGTTGGATGATGTGCATGTCATAGGAGGCAATGTGCTTTCACGCATGAAATGAATCATGCACGCGTTGCTAGAAGATTCCCCTTCCGCTCCCACAGACGAAATATGCGGATACGACCAACCACACACTGAACAACAACTCATCCTCCATGGTCGAGTACCCTACCATACTTCACACTCTAAAAACAACACAACATTCAAAAATTAGCTCAATGGCATTTGACCGAACATATGCCCGGCATGGTGTCCGTCATGGACGACGCCGACAGGGGGCAGAGTGTACCTACAGGGGGGTGGACGATGCCGTCATGAAAGACGAGCAAGCGTGTCTGTGCTGGTTGCAGAGGTTCGACAATGCGTGTATGCAGACCGAAGAGGTACAACAACGACATCGAAGGAGCAGGGTGCAGATGCAAATAAAGGAGAAGAAGGGGCAAAATGGAAGAAAATGGGATCGAGGGGATTTAGTGGGCCGTGGGTGTCGGAGTCCTATGTGGTTGCTGTCCGGACTCCCACAACACCAACCCTCCACTTTTCTTCTGGTTTGCGAGAAAAAATGGATCCAAACCGCTAGACGAACGATACAGATCCGCGTTGGATGATAACACGTCTGGACTACGCGATCAAGACATATACATACGGTTTGTGAAGGAAATATGCCCTAGAGTCAATAATAAAGTTGTTATTTATATTTCCTTATATCATGATAAATGTTTATTATTCATGCTAGAATTGTATTAACCGGAAACTTAGTACATGTGTGAATACATAGACAAAACAAAGTGTCCCTAGTATGCCTCTACTTGACTAGCTCGTCGATCAAACATGGTAATGTTTCGTAACCACATACATGTGTTGTCATTTGATTAACGGGATCACATCATTAGAAGAATGATGTGATTAACAAGACCCATCCGTTAGCTTAGCATAATGATCGTCTAGTTTTATTGCTATTGCTTTCTTCATGACTTATACATGTTCCTCTCACTATGAGATTATGCAACTCCCGAATACCGGAGGAACACCTTGTGTGCTATCAAATGTGACAACGTAACTGGGTGATTATAAAGGTGCTCTACAGGTGTCTCCGAAGGTGTTTGTTGAGTTGTCATAGATCGAGAATAGGATTTGTCACTCCGAGTGTCGGAGAGGTATCTCTGGGCCCTCTCGGTAACACACATCATAATAAGCCTTGCAAGCAAGTGACTAATGAGTTAGTCATGAGATGATGTATTGCGGGACGACTAAAGAGACTTGCCGACAACGAGATTGAACTAGGTATGATGATACCGATGATCGAATCTCGGGCAAGTAACATACCGATGACAAAAGGAACAACGTATGTTGTTATGCGGTTTGACCGATAAAGATCTTCACAGAATATGTAGGAGCCAATATGAGCATCCAGGTTCCACTATTGGTTATTGACCGGAGATGTGTCTCGGTCATGTCTACATAGTTCTCGAACCCGTAGGGTCCGCACGCTTAACATTTGATGACGATTTGTCTTATGAGCTATGTGTTTTGGTGATCGAAGTTTGTTCGGAGTCCCGGATGAGATCACGGACATGACGAGGAGTCTCTAAATGGTTGAGAGGTAAATATTCATATATTGTAAGGTTGTATACAGACACCGGAATGGTTCCGAGGAGGTTCGGGGATTTATCGGAATACCGGGAGGCTATCGGAACCCCTCGGGAAAGTTAATGGGCCTATTGGGCTATAGTAGAGAGAGGGGGGCTGGCACATGAGGTGCCCCCAAGCCCAAACCGTATTGGACTAGGGTTGCGGGGCACAACCCCCCTTTCCTTCTCCCTCTCCCCTTTCCTCTTCCCCCCTCTACATTGGAAGGAGGGGGAGGGGGCGAATCCTACTTGGACTGGGAGGCCAAGTAGGACTCCCCCATGGCGCGCCTCCTCCTCCCCCTCCTTTATATTACGTGGGTAGGGGGAACCCCGAAGGCACACCATGATTTGTCTTAGCCGTGTGCGGTGCCCCCTCCATAGTTTTCTCCTCAAGTCATAGCGCCGTAGTGCATAGGCGAAGCCATGCACGGATCACATCACCAACGTCGCCACCACGCCGTCGTGCTGATGGAACTCTCCCTTGACCCTCTACTGGATCAATAGCTCAAGGGACGTCATCGAGCTGAACGTGTGCTGAACACAGAGGTGCCGTACGTTTGGTACTTGGATCGGTTGGATTGTGAAGACGTTTGACTACATCAACCGCGTTAACAAAACGCTTCCGCTTTCGGTCTACTAGGGTACGTGGACACACTCTCCCCGTCTCGTTGCTATGCATCTCCTAGATAGATCTTGCGTGAGCGTATGATTTTCTTTGAAATTGCATGCTACATTCCCCAACAGTGGCATCATGATTCAGGTCTATGCGTAGATGATATGCACGAGTAGAACACAAAGAGTTGTGGGCGATTATAGTCATACCGCTTACCACCAATGTTTTAATTTGATTTGGCGATATTGTTGGATGAAGTGTCCCGGACCGGCATTACATGACCGCGTTCATGAGACTAGTTCTATCGACGTGCTTTGCACACAGGTGGCTGGCGGGTGTCTGCTTCTCCAACTTTAGTTGAATCGAGTTTGACTACGTCCGGTCCTCGTTGAAGGTTAAAACAACACACTAGACGAAAAATCGTTGTGGTTTTGATGCGTTGGGAAGAACGGTTTTTGCTAGAAGCCCATAGCAGCTGTTGGGGAACGTAGTAATAATTCAAAAATTTCCTACATCTCACCAAGATCAATCTGGGAGATGCTTGCAATGAGAGAGAGGGAGTGCATCTTCATACCCTTGAAGATCGCTAAGCGGAAGCGTTACAAGAACGTCGTTGATGGAGTCGTACTCGTGGCGGTTCAAATCGCGGAAGATCCGATCCAAGCGCCGAACGGACATCGCCTCCACGTTCAACACACGTATAGCCCGGGGACGTCTCCTCCTTGTTGATCCAGCAAGGGGGGAGGATAAGTGGAGGGAGAGCTCCGGCAGCACGACGGTGTGGTGGTGGAGGTTGTGGTTCTCCTTTAGGGCTTCACCAAGCACTACGGAGGAGGAGGAGGTGTAGGAGGAGGGAGGGCTGCGCTAGGGGCAAGGGTTGCAGCTCCCATGCACCTCCCCACTATATATAGGGGTGTAGGGTGCTGGTTTCTTGCCCTCCAAGTCCATTGGGGCGTTGGCAAAGGTGGGCGGAAAGAAACACCATCCTTTCCCTTCCCCACTAATTGTTATCCCCTTTTTAGGGATCTTGATCTTATCCCTTCGGGATATGATCCTATTCCTTCTAAGGGGGATCTTGGTGTGCCTTGACTAGGGGTGTGGGGCCTTGCCCCCACTACCCACGTTCATGTGAGTCCCCCATGCAGGTGGGCCCCACTCTAGAACCTTCTAGAACCTTCCCCGTACAATACTGAAAAACCCCGAACATTTTTCGGTGGCCAAAATAGGACTTCCCATATATAAATCTTTACCTACGGACCATTCCAGAACTCCTCATGATGTCCAGGATCTCATCCAGGACTCCGAACAACCTTCGGTAACCACATACAATTTCCCGTTGCAACTCTAGCGTCACCGAACCTTAAGTGTGTAGACCCTATGGGTTCGAGAACCATGCAGACATGACCGAGACACCTCTCCGACTAATAACCAATAGCAGGATCTGGATACCCATATTGCCTCCCACATGTTGCATGATGATCTCATCGATGAACCACAATGTCAGGGATTCAATCAATCCCGTATACCCCTTCGTCCAACGGTATGTTACTTGCCCGAGATTCGATCATCGGTATCCCTATACCTTGTTCAATCTCGTTACCGGCAAGTCTCTTTACTCGTTTCGTAACACATGATCTCATGACTAACTCCTTAGTCACATTGAGCTCATTTTGATGATGCATTACCGAGTGGGCCCAGAGACACCTCTCCGTCATACGGAGTGACAAATCCCAGTCTCGATTCGTGCCAACCAAACAGACACTTTCGGAGATACCTGTAGTGCACCTTTATATCCACCCAGTTACGTTGTGACGTTTGATACACCCAAAGCATTCCTGTGGTATCCGGGAGTTGCACAATCTCATGGTCTAAAGAAATGATACTTGACATTAGAAAAGCTCTAGCAAATGAACTACTCGATCTTGTGTTGTTCTTAGGATTGGGTCTTGTCCATCACATCATTCTCTAATGATGTGATCCCTTTATCAATGACATCCAATGTCCATGGTCAGGAAACCATAACCATCTATTGATCAACGAGCTAGTCAACTAGAGGCTCACTAGGGACGTGTCGTGGTCTATGTATTCACACATGTATTATGGTTTCCGGTTAATACAATTATAGCATGAACAATAGACAATTATCATGAACAAGAAAATATAATAATAACCATTTTATTAGGGATTTTTATTTCTGTGCCCCTGGTTCCTTAGCTGTACTCATTCATCCCCACTCTATTAACTTTTGCTCACTTTTCCCCACCCCCTTGCCCGAAACCCTCAGAACAGGTTATAACGGACGTTGCTGTCAGGTCAATACCTTTGACCGTTAACTCTGACGAGTGGGGCCACGTTGGTGGTGGGCGCATGCAAGAGTGCGGTCGTGCGCGGTCGTGGGGTAGCACATGTCCGTGGACATGCCCGAAACGTCCCATCATATAAAGAGGGGAAACCACCTCCATCACCCTACCATTTCCCCCAAATCCCCTCCCTGCCGCATCATATTCCTCTCCCCCACCGGCGTCGTCTCGCTCTCCTCCACTGCCTCCACCGCACCATCTCCCTCTCCCCCACCGCATCATCTTCCTCACCTTCATCGCCTCCATCTATCCGATGGACAAAGCTCGTGGCGACACCGGCGCAGCGGCTGGAAAAGTGGTGAATCAGCAGGGCGCGATGACCGCGGATGTCGGCGGCATCCATGGCGGTGCAGGGAAACTCGCAACCGCGGCATATGTGGGGAAGGAGGTGGCGGGATCCGCCTCAACGCAGAAGGTGACAGCGACGAGCGGCGCAGTCCATCCCGATGCCCCCCATGCGCAGCCCGGCGAGGAGCAGGAGGTATTTGCACTTGCTTTGCTTTAGGATATTAGATTGTAGAGTTAGTTGCATTGGTTAGATTGTGGATTCATACGGTAGTTCAGATGGTTAGAATAGTTGGTTTGACGGATGGGCTGTTTTTTTTGTATGGGTTGGGGGGATGGGGGTTTTGGACTAGGGTTTGTTGGATAAATGCTAGCTAGATGTTGTGAACTATGATTTTAGGTGCTGCAATGATTGGGTTTTTTGGATTTGTTTTTATATTTGGATAAATTCGTTGCAAAAATGCTAGATGTTGTGAACAGATTGGAGTTTTTAATGCTATGATGCTTATTAGATTTTTTTAGTGCTCACAGATTGGGTTTTTAATGTTATCATGCTTATTAGACTTGTTTTTTATGCTTATTAGATTCGTTGCAAAAATGCTAGATGTTGTGAACAGATTGGGGCTTATTAGATTGATTAAGAAGTTATTTGATTCAAGTTATATTAGCTCTGTTGTTCACAATATGTAGTTATATTAGCTCTGTTGTTTAATGTGTGTGCATGACAATGCAAAATGCAAATAGGATCATAGTATATTAGCCCTATGATCAAGTGTGCATATCTAAATTTCAATATGTAGTTATATTAGCTTTGTTGTTCAATGTGTGTGCATGACAATGGAAAATGCAAATAGGATCATAGTATATTAGCCCTACGTATTTACTAGTGATGGATGTAATTGTATATTCAGGAGGATGATGATTGGGGGAAGAAGAGGAAGATAGACTATACTTTGGACGCCCCGTACGATCCAGCGTATGGTGACGACGAAGAGTATGAGGTAAGCCTAGTTGAAATTTAGATTGTTCATTTAGTTCGTTGACATGGTGTATTCCCATCAATCTATAATGTACTAATTTAATTCATTCGTGTGTGCAGTATGTCTCTGGGGAAGATGTGGATGTGGACCGCGGCAACTTCACCTCCTTCAGAGAGAAGGAAGAGGAGAAGATCAGGGTCAAGGGCGTGGGTTACTACTACAAGAGCAGGACCAAAACTTGGCGTTGCCCCTATTGCACCACCAAGACAAAGCCAAAGTCCGACCGCTTCGCTCACCTTCTAGCTCAAGCAAAAGATGTGGCCATCCACGGCGAGGAATACAAGATCATGGGGCAGCATGCTACCCTAGCCAAAGTTCTGTCTCCCCTTCCCTGATGTTATGTTATGATGTGTTTTAAGTACTTTAGGTTGTGCTGAACTTTGTTGGTGAACTATGTTTGTGGGGCCCCAGATCTGGGTTAACTTTTGGAGGTTTAATTTTATATGCATGTGGCTATCTATGTTGGGTGTTTTTGTGTTTTTAAATTTATCTGCTATGATTTGTTTCAGTGTTTTGAAAGTTCAGGTGCTGCAATGATCACGCATATACTGCAAATATGCTGCAATCCATCATTTTATCAAGGGTTCCCTTTTATCAAATATTCCAATAATAGAGCAAAAAACAACATTTTAATGAAGATGTATTATCAACTATCTATGTTTGTGTAGGAGATCAAGTGTGCAAAATTTGAGGTGATTTAGAGGAGGTCAGAGAAATTTGAATTTTAGAAATGTGCTCCAAATAAGCTCCTAGGCAATTTGTAATCAAGTTTTTTGGACCTACTCTAAATGAGCCAAATGTTTTTTATTAACACCAATTCAATCTATGTAGTGTAGATTGGAAGTCTCACTATATTTTTATTAATCTTCATATTTTTACATTTTCTTTTGCAAAAAATGCTTTAATATAAAAACTATTAAAAACACGTTTAAAATATGAAAATGGAAAACTAACTTCAGATCCTTCTTATTCACTTTAAAGCAAAGGTTTAGTGATTTTACTGATTTTTTTTATTTTTCAAAAACAGAAGGTAACACCACCTCCTCTCCTTGAACTCTATGAAATCATGTAGGTGATAGCTCATATGTGTGAAGGTTTTCTCATGAAAATGACCATAGACCAAGTTTATGATTTTTGGTTGGTAACATGTCACATAAGACAACATTGTGCGTAGGTTTTATATATTTTTGATTTTTTTAAATTAATGGTGCTCATTTGACCTCGATCGTGCCAGCTAGTTTTTTTTCATGAAAATGACCATAGACCAGGTTTAGTATTTTTCCTCATTAGTGTGTTTTATAAAACGACGAATGGTGAAGGTTTCATATTTTTTCGATTTTTTTAAATTAGTTATGCTGAGTCAAAGCCTTCTAAACCCCACTCACCAGCTCAAAACCCCTCTAAACCCCGTGGGGTTTCGCCTAACCCTAGCTCCCAACGTCAGCCGTCCGATCACACCCTCGCGCCAAGCGACAACCCTCAGATCTGGCCTTCTAGAAGGAACTAGTTGGGATGGCTGTGTGCAGGCTCCGCGCCGTTGGATCACAAGGACGGCTCCGCATCGTTGGATTGTGGGACGATCCGCGAGAGGCGATCCTATTCGTTGTGCTCGGCTGCTCGCCCACCACTGACTCCTTAGAAAACGTTGTTATTGGGCCCAAAAGGAAACCAAGCTCTGGTTGGGCCGTCGATTTGCATCGTTTTTTTTGCATCGTTTGCTTTGTTTTTTGTGAACGTGCTGGCTCTGTATTTTTGCATCGTTTGAAATCAATTGACACTACGTAGAAAATGACCAATTTTTAAGGGACAAATTTATTTATATCATGCAAAATGGCCACAAACTATTCAAAATTTATCTAGTTCCTATAATATATGACCATGGATTCCCACACGTGCAATTAGCTTATTTTACTTCTTCTTTTTTAAACCACCGTTTCCCACGCGTGTAAACTCCCGATGTTGCGGTGGGTTTGAAAACGAGTTACTTCACATTTGACCCCGTTATTGCCACGGCCAAATAACACGTAGCACTACGGCTATTTAAGCCACCCTCTGCCTATGTCATCCCTCATCCATCTCCCATCCTCTCTGCCATCTGCCCTTCTTGCTCTTCGACCACTTCTCCTTCTTCTAGCACATCCTCAGCCATGCAGTACACCGGACCAACCTACCACTTCCCACCCACCGTGCCAGAGAGGCTCTACCCTCCTGGCGTGTATGTTGAGCGCACACTACATGTGTGGGCAATATCAAGGTGGAGGACCGTAAGGAACTTCACTGAGTTCTTCCTCGCGTCCGGCTACCACCACCTCCCGCGGGGATCTCCAAGGATGTTCCGTGTCGAGGAGGTAATCCAAAACGGGGTGGTGGTTTCTCTCCTTGCCCACTTCACCAACACATTCGACGCCTTCTACCTCCTTGGCCGGGTGTTTTGGTGTGGCTGCGAGTTCATCGCTTTCACCACCCACAACATGTTCACGGAGTACACAAATATCTTCCCCACCGCGTCCTGCATGCACACTCTTCCGTACCCCATCGACAACGCCTCGGAGGAGCAGTGAAGGGCGCCCGAAGAAGGATCAAGGTGGAGAAGGCGGCGTCTAGGGTTCTAAACCCTCTATCTATTTTTTTGAGTCTATGTTATGTTAAGTTGTACTCCCATCAAACTATGTGAGAGATGCTATGGGCTTGTTGGCCCTTTTATCAAGTTCTGTTATTAAGTTTTCTATCTATTCTATTATGATGTTCCTCCTAGTTTCAACTATGTGATCGTGCTATGGGCTTGATGGCCCTATCTACATGTATGTTGATTCTTTTCTTAGAGAGCTCGCTTTGTTAGTAACCACCTAGTGCATGCAGCCACAACGAATCCTTCTTTTCTTACACAAGCCACAAATATGTAGCCACCTAGCTAGTCCATGCAACCACAACATATTTGTTCAATTTATTTGTCGTAGCAAAATGAGTTCTAAATCGAGGAGCCAAGTGTGCGAGAAGAGAGGAACCAGCAGCAGCGACCGTCGCTGCATCCGTGGCGGCTGGCGTGCACGAAAGCGGCTCGGTAAGTGCATCGGGGCGGCACGCATCAGCGCATGCAGGCTTGTGACGCCCCCAATTTGTCCGTACACTAATCATGCACGCAAATGTGTACGACCAAGTTCAGGGACTCACTGGAAGATATCACAACACAACTCTAGACACAAATTAAAATAATACAAGCTTTATATTACAAGCCAGGGGCCACGAGGGCTCGAATACATAAGCTCGAAAACACAAGAGTCAGCGGAAGCAATAATATCTGAGTACAGACATACGTTAAACAAGTTTGCCTTAAGAAGGCTAGCACAAATGTAACAACGATCAAAGAGGCAAGGCCTCCTGCCTGGGACCTCCTAACTACTCCTCGAAGCCGAACTCCACGTAGAAACATCCTCGGGATCGTCTGGCTCCTGGACTCCATCAATCTGGTTCCATCATCCGAGAAGAGAGGGAAAAGGGGGGAAAGGGGGAGCAAAGCAACCGTGAGTACTCATCCAAAGTACTCGCAAGCAAGGATCTACACTACGTATGCGATGATATCTGTGTAAAGGGGTAATATCTGTGGGTTAAACTGCAGAATGCCAGAATAAGAGGGGGATAGCTAATCCAATCGAAGACTATGCTCCTGGCCACCTCCATCTTGCAGCAGTAGAAGAGAATAGATGGAAGTAACAAGTATCCTCGCATCTCGCAACCTCCGTCTTGCAGCAGTAGAATAGAATAGATGGTAAGTTCACCAAGTATCATCGTATAGCATAATCCTACCCGGCGATCCTCCCCTCGTAGCCCTGTGTGAAAGCGATCACCGGGTTGTATCTGGAACTTGTCTGGGTGTGTTTTATTAAGTATCCAGTTCTAGTTGTCATGAGGTCAGAGTACAACTCCGGGTCGTCCTTTTACCGAGGGACACGGCTATTCGAATAGATTAACTTCCATGCAGGGGTGCACCACATAATCCAGCACGCTCGATCCCATTTGGCCGGACACACTTTCCAGGGTCATGCCCGGCCTCGGAAGATCAACACATCGCAGCCCTACCTAAGCACAACAGAGAGGTCAGCACGCCGGTCTCAACCCTAAGCGGACGGGGGTTTGGGCCCATCGCCCAATGCACACCTACACGTTGCGAGGGCGGTCGGTAAGCAGACCTAGCCTCTCCTAATACCAGAGTAGGCTTTCCAGTCCAATCCGGCGCGCGCCGCTAAGTCGCTGACGTCAAGAAGGCTTCGGCATATACCACGACGTCGAGTGCCCATAACTATTCCCACGTAGCTGGTTAGTGCGTATAGGCCAATGGCCAGACTCAGATCAAATACCAAGATCTCGTTAAACGTGTTATTATGAAATAACCGGGGACAACGACCAGGGCCAGGCCCACCTGTCTCCTAGGTGGTCGCAACCTGCCCTCTCGCTCCGCCACAAAGTAACCATCAGGGGGCTGTCGGGAACCCAGGCCCACCACTACCTGGGTGGAACCACCTGCCTCTTCAGCCCCCGTATCCGAATCATCATCATGAGTATGTAATAGTATAAAATATACCCGTGATCACCACCCAATTGATCACAACCCGATAGTATAGCATGGCAGACGAATAAGAATGAAGGGCCACTGATGGAATACTAGCATCCTATACTAAGCATTAGGATAGCAGGTAAGGTATAAACAGTGTTATCAACAATGACAGGCTATGCAACAGAATAGGAGCTATCGAATCATCAACAGTAGCAAATCTAATGCAAGATTAAGAGAGAAGAGTGGGCGATATCTGGTGATCAGGGGGGGGGCTTGCCTGGTTGCTCTGGCAAGAATGAGGGGTCGTCGTCGACGCAGTCGATCACAGTGGCACTGTCAGCAGTCTCAGTCCCGATGTCTATCAGAGAGAAGAGGGGGGGAAACAATAAATATAAAGCAAAACATCGCACCACAAAGCATAACATGGCAAAACGCGGTGCTACGTGTGACCTAACGCAGTGCTCGGTGATACATGCGAAGAGGAAAATAACATCCGGGAAAGTATTCCCGGAGTTAGGCATTTTCGGGCAGATGAAACAGAGGGGGAAAGTTGCATGTTCGGTAGGATAGAGATGTGTGGCAGACGAACGGACCGCGCATTCGAATTCGTCTCGTCATTCTGAGCAACTTCCATATATAAATTATTTTCATCCGAGTTATGGTTTATTATCTATGAATTTTGAAAGTTTTTAATCATTATCTGATATTTATTATTTACTTAAATCCAGCATTATCCAGAACAGTGAACAATGACGCAAGCATGACATCAGAGTGATGTCATCAAGTCAACTGGTCAGTTAACCAGTCAAACCAGACAGGTGGGTCCAGTGGGACCCACATGTCATTATCAGGGACACTAACAGGGGTTTAGTCTAACTAAAATGGTTAATTAGCGAGCGGGGCCCGGTAGTCAGTGAGAGATTAAGGTTTTAATTAATTAATTAATTAATTAATTAGCAAGTTATCTATTTATTTTATTCGTTTATGTCGTGGGGCCCGCATGTCATAGACACAGAGGAGCCACGTCAGTGCTGACCGAGTCGATGGGTCAACGGGGCCCACCCGTCAGCGATACAAGGGGGCCCACGCGTCAGGCCAGCTCAGCGACGGCCGGCGACTCATCGAAATCACGCCGGCGAGCTCGTTCGCGGCGGCGTGTCCTCGGGCACCGTCGGAAATCGCCCACAGGGCGCCATTTCGGTCGCGACCGGGCGCGTTAGAACGACAAGACGACAACGCGTTGGTTGGCGGTGGTCTCGCGGGCTGCGGTGGCCGGAATCGGCGCCGGCGACGAGCTGTGGCGGAAGAGGCCACGGGAGCTCGCCGAGGAAGGGTTTGCAGGGCACTACAACAGGCGCTGGAGGGCTCACCGGCCTCCTAGCAGTGCCAGGGGCATGTTGGAGTCCTCGAGTGCGAGCTTTGCTCGCCGTGGCTGCGGCGGCGAGGTGTACAGAGACGGCGGGCTCGGCCAAGCCGCCGGGGGCGAGCTACGGGCGCAGGGAGGGGAAGGGAAGAGAGGGGAGAGGCGACGGTCGCTCACCGCGTTGCAGAGAAGGCCCAGGGAAGGTTCGAGGTGCTCGGGGCAGCGTGTATTCCGGCGATGGCGACGGCGGAGCAGATGGAGAGGATGAGCTCGTCGTCGTCCTCATAGTGCCGCAGAGCTCGAATTGAGGCCCGGAGTCGAAGCAGTTGAGGTCGGTGGTTCTCCTGGAGGCGGTGAAATGACAAGGGGAAGACTCGGGGCTGGGCCATATGGGCCGGATGGTTTGGCACTATTGCCAGCACGCCGAAGTGCACAATGCACTTTGCCACCTCTTCTTACCTTTTCCAAACTTTTTTGTTTCTTTTAATTTGTTCTGTTTTTTATTTACCTACAATATTATTTGTGTTTTATAAAACATGAGACTTAGCCCATAATTAGTGATGCAATATTATTCCTTGCCACAAAAGTCAGAGGTAAATAAATTAGTTTGTAATCTTCATAATTTAGAAAAGTATTTCAATTGTTATCTTGGCACTGTTTAAATATTTTAGGGCATTTAATATCTTATAAAAATTGTAGGGTCACCACCAATATTTGCAGATGATTATTGGCCACAATTTGAACATTTTAGTTTTGACGTTTGAAAACTTTTATTGTTTGATTCATTTTGAATTTGAATTCGAACCGGTTTCGAACTAACACGAGATTATCAACAATAATTGCGGTGACGTGTCGTCATTAGTAGAGGGTTACTATAGCTTAACTATCCGGACGTCACAATTCTCCTCCACTACAAGAAATCTCGTCCCGAGATTTAAGCGGTGGAGTACGGGGAAAAAAATGTTGGTAGCAAAAACCTAACGAGTCTTCTCGGTCTTGCCTGCCCTTTCGAAGAGGTTTATCCCTTTCGTTGGTGTCTTCATTTCTCTGCTTCAAGTCATCGTGATCACGTCGTCAACCTTTCTTCGGGATCTCCATCGTCCTACGAAAACGAACAGGGGGAAAACTTTGGAGGAACGTATCTCCACGAAGTATGTGCATTCGACGGCGAATTCAGAAAGTGGTACACAAAGTACCATACGAGTAGTATTTCAGTGAATGCATTGAGAACAATAAGCGATGGTACCAAAGTTTCAATCGGGTAGGCAGTCATTCGATGCCTAACCAGAAGCTGGAATTTGGTCTTGATCAACGAGAATAATATGGTGTTTGATACCATGATGAAACAAGGTAGAATTTAGCTCGTGAATTACACACGAAGCCAAGTGCAAAGAATATATTAGAATCAAGGTTGTACAGGAGATTCAGGTTTCGATCCAGTGGACTTGTGGGTTATGGGCTCACCATGTGGGTTGAAAATAAGAAGGGTGGTGACATCTTGCACAGAAAGCAAGGCATGTCAGAGGATAGTCTGTCAGTTAATTTGGAAACAAAGTCGATACCAAGGACGGGGAACGAAGAGAACCATGTTCCCGCTTGTTGAAACGAGGCGGACCAATAGGCAAAGTTCTCGCCCACCGAGAATATCGGAATGTTATCAATAATAGAATCCAGGTCGTACTGATAGAGTACAATGAGGTGTTTACGTAAGCAGAGAATTATTACTGCTTAGATTATATGTAGATCAAGGAAAGGGTAAAAAAACAAATGGAAATGAACATTGTGATTACACACAATTATTAGGAGTATATCCTTCCCATGGACAAGCATATCATGGCATATAGGGTAAGAGAGCAAGTACCCAACCATTTAGATAAAGAGGCAAGGATTAATCAAGATGTTACCCATACAACGGTGTTTGGATACTGACCAAGAAACATTTAGCATTGGGCCTCAAATGCTCTTGTTGAAAATCGGAGTACCACATACATGCTTCGAGATAGCATTGGCATGGTCTTGAAGTAAAGGTCGGACTTGGATACACAACGGATTCATCAGGAACAACTTATAGAATAAGTCTTACAATTTCCTCCTTGAAGAATGGTTATCCTTGCAAAAGAAATTATAATGATAGGTCCTCCAGCCAGGGGTGTTCGGCATGACATCATGTTACCGGGTCATCAAAGGACCAACATTATAACTCCCGGAAGTTGTCCCAGCCATCATATCTGACCAAGATTCAGATCCGATTGGTGTCATGATACCTCAGACTCGGGATGTTCGAGAAGAAAAGGTGCAACACAAATCGACGAAATGACATTGCAAGATTCTCGGGAAATGAACTATGGGAGCGGGTTCCCGAAACAATAGTTCATCATTATACCAAGGAGAGGATGAGAGTGGGTGATGGGCATCAGCGACAATACATCGAGAATTCCAAACGGATGGATTTCCACAATAATGTGAACAAGAAGTTGACACTTGCCAATTCAAATGATATAATGTTGTATGCTCGAGGAAAACATACACCATTAATCGTTAGTTGAAAGGTGTGCCCGAAATATGACCTAGGCAGCAAGATCAATGTTAGAGTGACGATTCAATAACCAACAGTCTAAGAACGAACTATGGATCGTTAACTTCAAAGCAATAGGGTTGCTAGAAATACAGAACTCAAACATCATCGTTAGCATATTGGTATCACGGTTAAAACAACACGGGGACCAAGGAAGAATGATGATGGTGAGAAGTATCATCATACCAAGAATTTCTAAGAGGTGGAGCAATCCCCACAACATTCTTGACATAAAAGACATTAATACTTCAATGCAGAACACAACACTAGTTGGAGAGCAAGTTGTATTCATAATGTGGACAAGTACGTGATGAAAGGAAGTCAAGGGTGTTGCCGATGATAATGAAAATCATAGAGGGCAAGGAGGGTACTTCTCATCGTGAACACATTTGACATCTCGGAAGAAGTCAAAGTGTTGAAGGTGATCCGACACATTTCTCAGGAGGTTTCAAGAGGATGCAATCAAACAACAACGGCAACAAGCAAGGGAATGACGAAGTGGCAAGTTATAGGATCAATATATAAGATGCAAGATCGGGACCAAAGTTGCCTTTCAAGACAAGCAACATGATGTTGAAATCTCGACGTAAATCGTTCTCACACAATGAAGAATTCGTGCACCAGAGAAGGACGAGGTAGCACAGTCAAAGATAGCAAGACCAGGATGTAGCCGATAGTATAGGAATGACCAAATTGAGTTCGGAATTTCCCAGTAGAATACTAGGGGTATTTGATTTGTAGTGCGGAATAATTTCCCTAGTCGGTGTCCTCGGTTGACAACAACCCAGAACCCGTAGAGTGATTATGACAAGGAAAGACAATACTTCAACAAAGTAAGATGTGGTGCAATGGCAAGACATCTTCGAGATACCAGGGGGTAATACTCGAATGTGGAACATGCTAGAAGTAGAATCGGGTCATTGACCTATGATAGTAGATACTTCAACCTTGCCAAAAATAGACGAGGCACTGGAACAAATTACCAACAGATATATTAGATCAGGACAGCATGGTCGGAACCATAACTGTAAGGAATCAATTCAAGAATACCGAAAGAATCAGACAGTTGGATAATCATTTGGCAAGAAGCTTCCGAGATGGTCTACATCATTTTCATGGGCATGAACACAAAGTTCAAGGTCGACTCCCACTTCTTTAATGCATATCATTTCATTCACCTCTCGCTTGATAAATCTGTAGTGTTGGGATTTTATGTGGTAGAATACCAGAAGAGTATGACTTGTGAAAACTTCCGGGTTCTCACGAATTAGGGGAAGCCATAGGTTCAACCCATCGGGCATCTTAGTAACCTATACCACCAATTTCAAAAGTAGTTACACCAGCTCGACAATAGAGCATGGCTGGCCAAACAGAGGATACAATTTACCAAAGGCATTATGTATCAGGTGAAGAACTCACAAGGTGCTTGAATATGAAGAACACTGTTGGATAACAATCCAACAATGGATCGGGCGATCCACAACGGAGCAGATGTGAGTATCAATACTCACTCAGAGGAAGAAAGAATGCAGAGGCATCAGATTCAAGAATCACCTGATTACTCTCATGCTTAATTAGAAAGAAATTATGGTTTCCAAAACGAAGGATCAGAAGCAGACGCTCTGATCAAGGATGGATAAGTTGAAAACACTTAGTTGGATAATCAGTAAAGGTTTGAATTGCCGAGGACCAACTCATGTCCGGTATGACGTCTGAGTCGAATAGACAATTTTAAAAAGGATAGCGTGATGACTGCGTGCATACGCACCCTTGGAATCAATAGGCTCAAAATGGCTAAGACAAGGGATGATGACGAAGACTACTAGTTATCGGGGAAACTGATCCACGAGCACCTATGGGACCGGCGGACCGAGTCCCTTTCGGTTCAGCGGGGGGTGGAGATCGCACGAAGAGCAGATCGAGGCGAAACACACGAGCAGTTTACCCAGGTTCGGGCCGCACGGATGCGTAAAACCCTACTCCTGCTTTGTGGTTAGTATTGAGTTCTTGCTCGGGAGTGCTGAGTGCTACAGTATACACCAGCGGCTAGCGAGACCGAGCGTGAGAGTGTTCGAACCTCTCTCTACGTTGCGCATGGGCCTCCTTTTATATGCTCAAGGGGTCACCGACAGGTGGCAACGCAGTTGAGGGTAAAAATGGGAAAGTGTTGCGGTTGGTACAACTACCTGTACAGTGTATCATACCTAACCCTGACGGCAGGGGACAAGAGCATTAAATGCCCGTCTGCGTCGCCCAAACAGTGCAAAAAGGGACTGTCAGGGACGCCACCGTTCGCCACGACGGCAACCTTGTCAGCGCCGCTTGCCACCGCGTACCGCTGGCTGCACAACCTCCCGCCACGTACGCCTGGAAGGGTCCCAGAGCGACACGTTGGCGGATGTGCTGGAGCGTGGGTACAGAGTGGTAGCTTGCCGCGGCAAGCGCCTTGCCGCGGTCGTTGTCTTGTCGCGTCCGGGAGCTTGTCGCTCACCGTGCCTTGCCGGGACGCGTGGCGCGTCGCGGCAAGTTCCTTGAGATGCCTTGGTTGGCCTTCCCGGCAAGCTCCTCTCGCCGGGGTCTTGAGCCTTGAGTGGCCTTCCCGGCAAGCTCCTCTCGCCGGGGCCTTGTCTCCTTGGCTTGAATACTTTTTTCTCATGGCTCCAAAGGAACCACGGAGGACCTTGGCGGTCACCCGGCAAGCCTTGCCGCGGGGTGCTGTGGCTGCCCGTGCACAAGTTCAGGATACTAGGGTACCCCTACTCTAGTACACCGACAGGAGCCCCCGGGCCTGGACCATACACGGTGCCGAGCGCTGTTGGGCCAGGCCCAAAACAGGGCACGGGCACGCGCGGCCTGGGTTACGCCGTATCTTGCTCCGTATCCACCGCGCCCTCCCCGAACGGCACGCGTTGATTGCGGCGTCGTGGGAGAGATCGTGGGTGGTTTCTTTATTCGGAAAGGCGGAACGTCCGCCCCTCCCTCCTTATAAGCAGGGGAAACAGGGGCAGTTCGCCCATCCGCCCGTTGCTACTCCAACCTCGAAAACCTCCGCCGCTCCCCTTCTTCCCAAAGCTGAAAGAGAGCAGCGCTCCGCCCCCCATCGCCACCAGCACCACCAACGCCGTCGACCTCCCTCACCACTTCCGCCATGGCTTCGAAAACCGACAAGGGGAAGGGCGCGAAGTCGGCCGAGGCGCAGCGGCTCGCGGCGCTGCGAAAGGAGCGGGCTGTCTCCCCCCCAAGCTTGCCGCGAGGGAGCTGAGGGAGAACTACTACCTCTTCTGGTCGGGGGAGATGCGGGCGCACCCGCGCACGAAGGTACTTCCAGCCGTTGCTTGGAAAATGGCTCCAACTGGATATCCCTTCTTCGCCTTGTTCTTCTACTGCGAGCTCTGCCCGCCCTTCTCTGAATTTTTCTGCTACATTATGAACACCTACGGGCTCCGCCTCCTTGACTTCACCTCCAATGCCGTTCTGACCATGGCAGTTTTCGCACATCTTTGCGAAAACTTTGTCGGAGTCCATCCCAATGTAGCCCTTTTCCGCCACTTCTTTATGCCCCGAGTTGAGAGAGGAGAGCCTTTATCCGGTGGAGTCTCCTGGATCTCGAGGGCCCACAAGAAGGAAGCTTATCTGGAGGGAGAGCTCCGCGGCAAGTGGGAGGAGTGGAGAGCAAACTCGTGCTGGATTGTCGAGGAGAACCCGCAGCCTTTTACCGCCTGGCGCCAAACCCCAGTAGTGCGCGGCAGCGACTGGAGCAACGTGGCCCCGGAAGACGATAGGTTGAAGATTGCCGTCCCCCAGATCCAACGCTTCAGGCTTGCCGGGCTCACTGTAGGCGCAGTTGGCGCAGATTTCCTTCGCCGCCGCATCGCCCCCCTGCAGGAGAGGAAGAGACCCGCCTGGGAGTTCGAGAATGCGGCGGACATCATGAGGCTGCGCCCGGGCTTCAACTTCAACTTCACTGTCCTGGAGCTCAACGCGATGCTCCAGTAGCTGTTCAAGTATGACCCTCAGCATCCCGAGGTGCTCAGGTTGCCGAGGGGCGTCGTTCCGCTGTGCAACAACTCCGTGCTCAGCCGCATTTGCGCGATGATGCCGCTGTGCGACTCGGACGGGATTGACCCAACTTGGCAAGAGCCTGCAGATGACGCCGTGCAGGAGTTCTTCGACAGCTTGGAAGAATTGCCGATTCGCTCCGACGAGAAGAAGGGCCTCACCCGCGACACCACCGATACGGAGCTGGCGCGCATCGCCACTAGGCTGGATGAGGCGGCAGCCGCAGCCGCGGGCGAGTTTGGATTCACCGTGGAGGAGGCAGAGGCAGCAAAGGCGGCAAGCCTTGCCGAGCGAGGGGAGCTTGTCGGTGAGGAGGATCTTGCCGGGCAAGATGTCGAGTCGAGCGAGCCCGCCGAGCAGGGCGTCGAGTCGAGCGAGCCCGCCGAGGACACGAGCGGCTCGTTGGAGATCGACTCCTCTTCCTCCTCATTTTCAGGCAGCTCGCCACTAGCAGAGCCCCCAGCTCCACCAAGAAGGCGTCTCCGCAAGGCCGGGGACGTAACCGAGCGGCAAACGAGTCAACAGCCGCCGCGCCGCACGACACGCTCCACCGTGGCAAGCACGGTTGCCGCGGGAGCAGCTCGTGCTTCTGCAGCAACTGGAGCGGGGTCTTCCCGGATCACAACTTCTGCTCGTGCCGCTCCCCACGCCACAGCGGCAGCCGGAGCGGGGTCGTCTCAGACCACCGCCACTGCTCCCGCCAAGCGGCCAAGGGAGCCTACTCCTCTGCCTCCTCGCGCCGGACGTGAGCCAGACTTTCACTTCTCCGCACTCAGCTCCGACGAGGAAGAAGAAGAGTAAGATTCTTGTTGTGTTTGTATTGCTTCAATTCTTGCTGTTTTGTCTTGTAGCTCATTCGCTTTACTCCGAACTTTTTCCTTTTCAGGACTCTGGCCCAGAGAGCGGCAAAGAGAGCCAAGGTCCCGACGAGGAGAGAGGAGGTGATCATCGTGGAGGATGAACCCACCGAGACCACCTTGCCGGACCCGGCAGCTAATCTTCAGAGCAGCCCCCAGCGCAGCCCCCAGCGTAAGTATATGGTTCACTTTCCGCTGTTAGGCGCGCATGGGTGCTCTTTTTTTGCTGACATTTGTTTGTTGATTTGTGTAGGATCAGAGCAGCCAGACTAGGGGCGTTCGGAGATCGCATCCGTTGTGCCATCTGCTTCAACTACGCCGCCAAGGGGGAGCTCTCCGGCAAGGGAGAGTCCTCCGGCGAGGGGGAGCTCTCCGGCAAAGGGGGAGTTCTCCGGCAAGGGAGAGTCCTCCGGTAAGGGGGAGCTCTCCGGCGAGGGACAGCACCAGCGGCCCTCCGCCGGCGGAGACCACGACTGCGCCGCCAAGGGAAAGCTCTCCGGCAAGGGAGCCTGCCGAGGAGCGGCTCGCGCAGGTAATCCTCTTGCTTCAAACTTCCCTTGGGCTTTTCTTCTTTTGATTCTTCTTTTTGGATATTTGCTTGACTGTTTTTCTCCCCTTTCCTGCCGTCAGACCCATCTGCTGCGGAGCCGATGGAGATGGAGGCTGCTGGCGAGGAGAATACGCGCGGCAACACCGGTGACGCCGCTGCCACCGAAGAAGCGGCCGGTGCTGACGATCCCGCCGGCAACGAGGCCGCCAAGGCTGCCGCCGCAGCAGCTGGCGAGGGGTCCGGTGATCGCACTGACGGCCCTGATGCCGCAGGAGCGCCAGGCGCTACGCCGACCGCAGATCCCTCCGCCGCTGCCGCAGCATCAGGCTCCGAAGAGCCCCAGCCAGGCGTCTACCTGAAGGCCGGCGATGGCGTCTTCATCAACCTCCCCTGGGCGTCAAGTCCAGGGCGCCGGTCGAGGGAGAAATCTTTGACGGAGAAGTGCTCGCCTCCGCCGGGCTGACGCTGGTTGACGCGTCGAGCAGCAGCAGCGGCGAGCCTGAGGAGGAATGGCTGCTGCGGAAGCTGTTGTCGCTCTACCGCGCTCGGCAAGCCAAGCTGGAGTCCCGCGAGGCGCTTGCCGTGAAGGCGGGAGCTGACATAGAGAAGCGCGTGGAGGAGCTCCAGGCCCTCAACCAGGCAGCTCTTCGGTCCCTGGAAGAGGAGCGGGAGCAACTTGCCGAGGAGCAGCATGCCTTCTTCCTTGAGAAGGCTGAAGTCGAAGAACAGCAGCGGCTTGCCGCTGAGAAGCTGTCCGTGCGGGAGGGCGAGCTGGCGCAACGGAAGGTCAACCTCGACAGCCACGAGGAGGAGCTTGCCGCGCGCGAGCGATCACTTGGCGGAGCTCTCAAGCAAGCAGAGGACGCTGCCGCAGCTGCCGAGGTCGCCAAGAAGGAGTTGGAGACGAAGGTGGTGCAGCTGGAGGCCGATCTCAAGGCGAGAGGTGAAGAACTTGCCGCGCTCAAGCATGAGCGGGAGAAGGACGCCCACAGCAACTCAGAGCTGCAGGTTCGCCTCGCCGAGAAGGGCAAGGAGCTTGCCGCCGCCAAGGACTCCAACGCGGATCTTGAGTTGAAGCTGACCACTTTGACCAAGACGCTGGACGGCGCCAGGGAGCGGGAGGCGGCCTTGAAGGATGAGATCAAGGCCGAGAAGGCGCTGCTGGCGAGTGCTACTGCCGTCCAGAACACTTCCACGGAGACCGTCGAGCACTGGACGGAGGGTCTCATGAACACTGCCGCGGATATTGACAAGGAGCTGGCACAACTGGGGATGGAGGATCTCTGGTATCCCTCCGATGAGAACCTCCAACCCAGCGCCAAGCTTACTTTGTTCTTCAAAGGCGTGGCGACGGCCCTCCAGCGGCTCGGGGAGAGGATCCCAAAGCAGCTGGCCGACGAGTCGCGCAAGCTCTGCGCGGGAGCCCTTCAAAAGGTGTTGGTGAAGGTGACCTTCCGCAACCCGGGCCTCAACCTCACCAACGTCCTCAAGTCCCTGCCGCAGGATGTTGATCTGGAGGCGCTCAAGGCCCTTGTCGCACCCATTGGACAAGGTGAGCGGGATCAAGAGGGTTGAGGGTGATCGCGTAGATTAGGCCACCCGTTTTCTTCTTTTCTTGTCGCTGCTGATCATGTTATGAGAACGATCTGTTAGAGCTGCGACAAGCTATCTTGTAATCTAACTCTATTTTGGGTAGTGATTGCAACGTTATTTCCTTTACTTGACTCCTTCTTTGTATGTTTTTGCCCTACGCTTTTAGGGAACTTGCCGGCGCAGGCACCTTAGCCGCGAGCGCTGAGTGCGGAATGTCAGCAGCCTGCTGGCGGTGCCGCTACCGACAAGAAACCTTGTCGCAACTAGTCGCAGCTCACTTAAGTTGTTGAGCGGACTCGAAACAAAGTAAGGGCGCAACTAGCTGCGAGTTGGTTCCTCCGCGCACAGGTTTTCCATACAAAGCACGGTCGTTCAAGGAAGATAAGTTAAAAATTTAAAAATCTGATTGCTCAAACTTTGGCAACTTAGCTTTTCTGTTGTTTGCTTCTCGATAAAGCAAAACTTTCTTGAACGACGCCTGGTCCATACCATTATCTTCCCCTCCCCCCGACAAACTTGTGGGCGAGGGAACCTTCCTTTCCTTGAGAAAAAGAAAGAAAAAAATATAAAGATATGGAGCCTTTCGGCTCGTTATTGCTTACCGGGTATAGGTGCTGCACAAAGTGTCAAATAACACATGCAAAAAATAAAAAGCATGAAATTGACAAGATGTGCGGAGCACATTAGCTTTACTTATGCATGGGGTCTGTGCCCGGCTTTGTACAAAGGATTACATGCAACAGCGGCAAGACTTGTACAAAAGGTGGTTACCGAAACGGGTTCCGGCAACCGCGCCTTACGGGTAAAACTTACGAAGATGCTCAATGTTCCAGGAGTTGCTCACCGGAATGCCATCTTCGGTCTCAAGGCGGACAGCGCCATGCCTAGTGACTCGTTTCACCCGGTAAGGGCCTTCCCACTTCGGCGTCAACTTGTTGGAATTCTTGGCAGACTGAACGCGCCGAAGAACAAGGTCGCCTTCCTCGAGACTTTTGGCGTTAACTTTGCGGCTATGGTAGCGGCGCAAAGCTTGCTGGTAGCGAGCAGCTCGTACAGCAGCCTGAAGACGGTCTTCCTCAAGGAGCAGCGCGTCATCTTGTCGTAGCTGCTCTTGCTCAAGCTCATCATAAGCGAGCACTCGAGGTGACCCGTATACGAGTTCCGTGGGGAGAACTGCCTCTGCTCCATAAACTAGAGCGAAAGGTGTCTGTCCAGTGGCTCGATTTGGCGTCATCCTGATCGACCAAAGAACCACCGGCAGCTCCTCAATCCAGTTTCTTCCGCACTTGTGCAACCTGTCGAAAGTTCTGGTCTTGAGGCCATGCAGCACTTCAGCATTTGCCCTCTCCGCTGGACCGTTGCTTCTCGGGTGAGCAACAGAAGCAAAGCAGACCTTGGCGCGAAGATCTTGGACGTACTGCATGAAGGTGCGGCTCGTGAATTGCGTACCGTTGTCGGTGATGATCCTGTTAGGGATCCTGAAGCGGCAAACAATCGACCTGAAGAACTTGACTGCTGACTGTGCTGTCACCTTCCTCACTGCTTCCACTTCCGGCCACTTTGTGAACTTGTCGATTGCAACGTACAAGTACTCAAAGCCCCCGACTGCGCGGGGAAAGGGGCCGAGGATGTCGAGCCCCCAGACCGAAAATGGCTAGGATAAAGGGATCGTCTGGAGAGCTTGAGCTGGCTGATGTATCTGCTTGGAATGGAACTGGCACGCTTCACACTTGGTTACTTGTGCAGTTGCATCCTGGAGGGCTGTTGGCCAAAAGAAACCTTACCGGAATGCTTTGCCGACAAGTGCTCTTGCGCCAATGTGGTGACCACATATGCCTCCATGTATCTCTGCCAACAGCTTTTGTCCGTCTTCCCGGTGAATACACTTCAATTTCATACCGTTGAGTCTTCTTCTGTGCAGTGTGTTGTCAACAAACTGGTACATACTTGACTGCCGGGCTACACTTTCCGCTTCTTCTTGCTCTTCGGGAAATTCTCCTGTCTGGAGGAAACGGACAATCTGATGTGCCCATGCTGGAGCTTGTGGCTCGACAACAAGGACTAAAGGCACATCTGCTGCTGCGGGAACATCCACTTCTACAGCGAGAACCTGGGGTTCAGCCGGAGCTTGACGTTCCCCGGCAAGCTTGCCGGAGCAAAACTTGTCGGGAGCGTCTGCTTCAACGGAACAAACCCTAGGGCTTGCCGGAGCAGACTGCTCCTCAGCATTCTTGGCGTTGATCTTGGGGACCTTCTTGGCGGCGGCTTCGAGAAGCTCTGCCGGAAAATAGTCACCAGAAATCAACTTCCTCTTCTTGCACTGTCCAGTTGATGGTGTTACGGACGGTTGAGTCAGCTTGAGCACAAAGATCCCTGGTTCCACAGGTAACTTAAGTGCGACACACTTCGACAGGCCATCGGCGATGTCGTTCTGAGCTCTTGGAACATGCTCCATCTGTAGGCCGTCAAAGTGCTCTTCTAGCTTTCTCACTTCGTCAACGTAGGCTTCCATCAACGGACTCTGATAATTCTTGTTTACTTGGCGGACGACAAGCTGCGAGTCACCCCTGACAATGAGCTTCTTGATCCCAAGGTCTGCCGCGATCTTGAGACCGGCAAGCAAACCTTCATACTCTGCGGTATTGTTCGTTGCTTGCTCCTTGGGAAAGTGCATCTGGACTACGTACTTGAGGTGCTCTTCGGTGGGTGCGACAAGCAGCACGCCAGCACCGGTGCCTTGCAGCGAGAAGGCAACATCAAAGTACATCAGCCACTCTTTGCTTGCTTCCTTGACGGGGATGCTCGTTTCTCGAATTTCTTCATCTGGTGTTGGCGTCCACTCTGCTATAAATTCTGCCAATGCTATGCTTTGGATAGTTGAAGTGCTTTCAAACTTGAGGCCAAAGCTTGACAGTTCCAGTGCCCAGTCAACAATCCTGCCTGTTGCTTCTGGATTCTGCAGTATCCTCTTCAGCGGAAAGCGAGTGACAACTGTGATCTCATGTGCTTGGAAGTAATGGCGCAGCTTTCTCGAGGCCATGAGGAGGCCGAAAAGCAATTTCTGCACACCAGAGTACCTTGACCTAGCAACCTGCAGAAGGGAACTGACAAAGTAAACTGGGCGCTGCACCATTCTCTTCCGCATCTCCTGCGCAGATCCATCTTTGTCGGGACCAGGGCTTGTCGGGGAAGCCCCCTGCTTGTCGCTGGATGCGCCTGCCGCGGTTGCTGGCTCATCATCTGCCTCCCTCTCCGCCACTAACGCAGCACTAACCACTTGATTGGTTGCCGCTAGATACAGCAGCAACTTCTCTTGTGGCTTAGGTGCGACAAGTATTGGAGTGGAGGACATGTATCTCTTCAAGTCTTGCAGCGCAGCCTCCGCTTCCGGAGTCCATTTCATTGGACCTGCCTTTTTCAATATTTTGAAAAACGGCAGGGCGCGCTCAGTAGACTTAGAGATAAACCTGCTGAGAGCAGCCACACAACCGGCAAGTCTTCGTACATCCTTGACGCGCTTTGGTGCTTCAATCTGCTCAATGGCCTTGATCTTGTCGGGATTAGCTTCAATTCCCCGCTGAGACACGAAGAACCCGAGAAGCTTGCCGGAAGGGACTCCAAACACACACTTCTCGGGGTTGAGCTTGAGGCTGATCTTGCGCAGATTTGCAAAGGTCTCGTCTAAATCTTGAATCAGGGTTGCCTTGTCTTTGCTCTTGACCACTATGTCATCCATGTAGGCTTCCACATTTCTGTGTATTTGTGGCTCAAAAGCGGTATGGACTACCCTTGCAAATGTTGAACCAGCATTCTTCAAACCGAAAGGCATCCGTTTGAAACAGTACGTGCCACATGGAGTGATGAATGCGGTCTTCTCCTCATCTTCTTCTGCCATGAAGATTTGATGGTATCCTGAGTATGCGTCAAGAAATGAAAGCAAGTCACATCCGGCCGTGGAGCCAACAATCTGTTCAATGCGCGGCAAGGGAAATGGGTCTTTGGGACAAGCTTTATTGACATCGGTAAAGTCGATACAAAGCCTCCATTTCCCGTTTGCCTTGCGCACGACTACACGATTGGCCAACCACGTAGGATGGAGCACTCCTCTGACAAGGCCTGCAGCTTCAAACTTCTTGATCTCTTCTGCAATAAATTCTTGGCGCTCCACTGCTTGTTTCCTGACTTTCTGCTTGACGGGCCGCGCATGAGGACAGACGGCAAGATGGTGCTCAATTACTTTCCTGGGAACACCGGGGATGTCAGACGGTTGCCACGCAAACACGTCGACGTTCGCCCGAAGGAAAGCAATGAGCGCGCTTTCCTATTTAGGGTCAAGAGTCGCACTAATGGTGAAGGTACCACCAGTGCCGTCCTCCTTGGCGGACACCTTCTTGGTCTCTGGCGGAGCTTCCATTATCTTCTTACACTTGCCGGTGGAGCTCGATGGTGCGTCCTTGACGGTAGCGCAGCATTCCAAAGAGGTGCGTTTGCCGGAGTGGGCATCAGAACTCTAGCCGGACTTGGTCTTCTTCTTCCCCCCGGGAGCTTCAGCGGCAAGTGACTTGCGATCTGTTGCGGCTGCTGCTTCCCGGTAGATCTTGTCGGCGCAGATAAGAGCATCCTTCTTGTCGCCAGGGACATAGATGACGCTTATCAGGCCTGGCATCTTCTGCATGTTGTAGGCGTAATGAGAGGCTGCCATGAACTTGGCGAGTGCTGGACGGCCGAGTATCCCATTGTAAGGCAATGGAAAATCGGCAACGTCAAAGGTGACCCGCTCAGTCCTGAAGTTCAACTCGCCGCCAAATGTCACTGGCAACGTGATCTTCCCCTTCGGCTTGCTCCTTCTCGGGTTGATTCCTTGGAATGTGCCGGTCTCTTCGAGCTCGCTGTCAGGGATCTGGAGTTTCTAGAGTACAGCGGAGGAGATCAGGTTCAAGACGGCCCCGCCGTCAACTAGCATCTTAGTGACCTTGAGGTTGCGGATGGTTGGTGAAACCAACATCGGCAAGCACCCGACCGCAGTTGTGCGATCAGGGTGGTCCTCAATATCAAAGATGATAGGCGTGCTGGACCATTTCAGAAGCTTGCGTGACTCGACAGGTGGTTCTGCTGCATTGACTTCCCGCACCCACTGCTTGAGTTGGCGGTGTGAAGTATGCAGAGAAGCACCACCGTCAACGCACAAGACCTCTATGGCTTTCTGGAACTCCTGCTCACTGGTCTCGACATCATCCATGTCTTTGTCGTCGTCGTCATCTTCATCCTTGTCGCGGCCGCGGGGAGGTCTGTCTCCTTGCCGCTGCTTGGCCTTGCCGCGGCGTCCTCCCCGGCCGGGGCGCTTCGTGCCGGACCTCCAGCACCTCCTTGGGCCTTCTCCTTGTCGCATCGCTCGTACTCAGCCTTTTGCTGCTCAACAAGCTGCTTGACCCTCTTGCAGTTCTGGAGGTCATGGCCCTTGGTGCGGTGGATCTTGCAGTACTGCTTGTCGGTGCCGTCCTGCTTGTCGGCGGCCGCCACAGCCTGGCAGTTGGTGCATGCGGCAATCTCCTTGCCGGAGCTACCAACTTTGGCTTTCTTGGCGCCACCTTCGTTGCCGGACTGCTCTACGACTAGCACATCTTTGCCTTTCTTCTTCCTGTTGTTCCGCCGCCGGTTTTTCTTTGCCGGGGCAGCATCCTCGCTGTCAGATCCTCCTGCTCCTGTATCCTCTCCCGGGAGTTTCCTCCCCTCCTCAGCACATGCACACTTGTCGGCCAGGGCATACAGCTCACTGACGTCTCTGATCTTGCACATCGCCATCTCCCCTCGCATCCTGCGGTTATGCACGTTCTGATGGAATGCGCTGATGACCGCGGCAGGGTGGACATCTGGGATGTTGTGTTGTACACGGCTGAACCTTTGAATATACTTGCGCAGGGGCTCCCCTTCCTTCTGGGCGAGAAGATGAAGGTCACTTTCTTGGCCATGAGGTTTGTGGCCGCCTGTAAAGGCGCCAACAAATTGATGGCATAGGTCCGCCCAGGAGGATATGGAGTTGTCTGGCAAGTGCATGAGCCAGGACCTGACGTTGGGTTTGAGCACCAGCGGGAAGTAGTTGGCAAGGATCTTGTCGTCCCACCCCCCGGTAGCTTGCACCGCGATGGTGTAGATGCTGAGGAACTCCGACGGATGCGTCTTGCCGTCGTACTTCTCTGGTACGTCTGGCTTGAAATTCTTCATGCTGGGCCACTGGACTTGCCGCAGCTCACGAGTAAACGCAGGGCAGCCTACCGCGTACGGCAAGTCGCCTGTTTCCCCTGGCGCATGCATGTCGACAGCGGGCCTAGCGCGCTGGTCTGATTGACGCCGCACTTCTCTTCGGCGCTCGATGCGAGTACAAGCGTCTTCTTGTTGTCGTTCATGAAGAACTTGACGCTGATCGCGACGAGCTCGTGGATCCGGTGACGCAGTGGAGTCGCTGTCGAGGTGGATCCGGCGAGTCGGCGATCTTGGCCTTCAGGGCGGGGAGTGCATGGTGGTTGCACCCCCACCGGTCTTGTCGCCACCGGCTTGCGCCTGGCTAACTTGCCGCGGCTGCGATGTACTCGGCTGCCGTGGAGTGTCGCCGCTGGCGAAGGCGATGAGACTCTGAATGGTGGCCCTCTAGTCGTCGATCTTGTCTGCCGCTGGAGGGTAGTCTAGGAGCAGTTGAGCTCGTGCCAAAGCTTCTGCTGGAGTGGCGGGTAGCGGTGGCGAACGATGTGAGGAGCGGGATATGCTCGGACTTCTAACTATGCTAGAAGGAGCAGTATCCCGTCCAGGCGACCGTGCCTTGCTCGTGCCGGCATGTTGGTGTGCATGCTGGTCTTGAGCATTCCGAGATCCACCAGCTCGATCTTGGTCCAGCAAACGTATGGTACCATGAGTACCATGACGCTGCCGGTCCCGCGCCTCCTGAGATGAGCGCGGTGCATGTACGGACGCCGAGGTCTTGGAGTGCGCCCGGTCGTTGTGGGAGTCGACTACGCCGCCGATGGGCAGCGCAACTCTGTCCTTGGACTTGGCGGCACCGTGAGCTCCCTCGTCGACGCCCGTTCTTCCGCCGGCGTCTACCCCACCAGCCATTTGCTCCAGCGGTGGTGGGATCGACCCGAACGGAGCAGCGGCCTCCGAAGCCTTCTTCTTCGGCGGCATGTTGATGAAGATGATGAAGATCTAGCTCGTGTGAACGCCGGATCAGGTTCACACAACCTCGACGCCCCCTACCTGGCGCGCCAAAGATGTCGGGGAAACTGATCCACGAGCACCTATGGGACCGGCGGACCGAGTCCCTTTCGGTTCGGCGGGGAGCGGAGATCGCACGAAGAGCAGATCAGGCGAAGCACACGAGCAGTTTACCCAGGTTCGGGCCGCACAGATGCGTAAAACCCTACTCCTGCTTTGTGGTTAGTATTGAGTTCTTGCTCGGGAGCGCCGAGTGCTACAGTATACACCAGCGGCTAGCGAGACCGAGCGTGAGAGTGTTCGAACCTCTCTCTACGTTGCGCATGGGCCTCCTTTTATATGCTCAAGGGGTCACCGACAGGTGGCAACGCAGATGAGGATAAAAATGGGAAAGTGTTGCGGTTGGTACAACTACCTGTATAGTGTATCATACCTAACCCTGACGGCAGGGGACAAGAGCATTAAATGCCCGTCTGCGTTGCCCAAACAGTGCAAAAAGGGACCGTCAGGGACGCCACCGTTCGCCACGACGGCAACCTTGTCAGCGCCGCTTGCCACCGCGTACCGCTGGCTGCACAGCCTCCCGCCATGTACGCCTGGAAGGGTCCCAGCGCGACACATTGGCGGATGTGCTGGAGCGTGGGTACAGAGTGGTAGCTTGCCGCGGCAAGCGCCTTGCCGCGGTCGTTGTCTTGTCGCGTCCGGGAGCTTGTCGCTCACCGGGCCTTGCCGGGACGCGTGTGAAAGTGCAACTAATCCCCGGGTGGTTTTGGTAATTAATAACAACATATATATCATTGAACTAATATTTACTTGAGAATCATTTCAGAAAAGTTCGATGATATGGGTATGGAAATGTCTGAAGAAGTGGACCCCTCAAAATGCTAAGACAAGCATTGGCAAAAGCTCAAGACTCTATTTTTGGTTTAGTGATCAAAGATAACATTGAGTCCATAGGAAAAGCCAATACTATTAAAAGGGGATGAGGTTGTGTTAATGATCTAGTTGCTCAAGTGCTTGGTGGTCTAGCTCCCTCAACTATCAGCACTCTTCACTACTTAACACACTCATAAGTAATCTCGGACAAACCGATTCTGCAAACTCAGTCCCACCGAGATGAACCACCTCAGTTATTCTACCAAACCCTAATTTCTCGGTCCATCTGATTTTGAGTTTCGGTCTCACCGAAAATGGACTGCCAACCTTCTGTAACCAATTGACATCACTTCGGAATATCCGAGTTGTTACTTTCGGTCTCACCGAGATGGCAAGCTCCAACCTTTGACTCACTTCGGACACACCGAGATGGTATTTTCGGTCCCACCGAAAATCCCAACGTTCACTATATTTGAACTTTCGGTCTGACCGAGTTTTCACTTCGGTCTCACCGAGATTGGTCAAATGTGTGTGTAACGGTTGGATTTTGTGTGGAGGCTATATATACCCCTCCACCCCCTCTTCATTCGTGGGGAGAGCCATCAGAAAGTCTACCACTCCTACCATACACTTTCTGAGAAGTGAACCACCTACCCTTGTGTTGAGATCAAGCCATTCCATTCCTACCATATGAAACTTGATTTCTAGCCTTCCCAAGTTGCTTTCCACTCAAACCTTTCTTCCACCACAGCCATATCAGTGAGGAGAGTTGAGTGTTGGGGAGATTATCATCTGAAGCACAAGAGCAAGGAGTTCATCATCATCAACACCGTCTATTACCTTTTGGAGGGTGGTGCCTCCTAGATTGGTTAGGTGTCGCTTGGGAGCCTCCGTCTTCGAGATGTGGAGTTGAACCAAGAAGTTTGTAAGGGCAAGGAGATCGCCTACTTCGTGAAGATCTACCCCGAGTAAGGCTAGTCCTCCGTGGGCGTAGGCCGTGATGGAATAGACAAGGTTGCTTCTTCGTGGACCCTTTGTGGGTGGAGCCCTCCGTGGACTCGCGCAGCCGTTACCCTCCGTGGGTTGAAGTCTCCATCAACGTGGATGTACGATAGCACCACCTATCGGAACCACGACAAAAATCTCCGTGTCACCAAACTGCGTTTGATCTTCTCCACCTCTCTTTTACATGTGCAATTTACTTTCCACTCAAATCTTTCTTCCACCACAGCCATATCAGTGAGGAGAGTTGAGTGTTGGGGAGTTTATCACTTGAAGCACAAGAGCAAGGAGTTCATCATCATCAACACCGTCTATTACCTTTTGGGGGGTGGTGCCTCCTAGATTGGTTAGGTGTCGCTTGGGAGCCTCCGTCGTGATGTGGAGTTGAACCAAGAAGTTTGTAAGGGCAAGGAGATTGCCTACTTCGTGAAGATCTACCCCGAGTAAGGCTAGTCCTCCGTGGGCGTAGGCCGTGATGGAATAGACAAGGTTGCTTCTTCGTGGACCCTTCGTGGGTGGAGCCCTCCGTGGACTCGCGCAGCCGTTACCCTCCGTGGGTTGAAGTCTCCATCAACGTGGATGTACGATAGCACCACCTATCGGAACCACGACAAAAATCTCCGTGTCACCAAACTGCGTTTGATCTTCTCCACCTCTCTTTTACATGTGCAATTTACTTTCCACTCAAATCTTTCTTCCACCACAGCCATATCAGTGAGGAGAGTTGAGTGTTGGGGAGTTTATCACTTGAAGCACAAGAGCAAGGAGTTCATCACCATCAACACCGTCTATTACCTTTTGGGGGGTGGTGCCTCCTAGATTGGTTAGGTGTCGCTTGGGAGCCTCCGTCGTGATGTGGAGTTGAACCAAGAAGTTTGTAAGGGCAAGGAGCTCGCCTACTTCGTGAAGATCTACCCCGAGTAAGGCTAGTCCTCCGTGGGCGTAGGCCGTGATGGAATAGACAAGGTTGCTTCTTCGTGGACCCTTCGTGGGTGGAGCCCTCCGTGGACTCGCGCAGCCGTTACCCTCCGTGGGTTGAAGTCTCCATCAACGTGGATGTACGATAGCACCACCTATCGGAACCACGACAAAAATCTTCGTGTCACCAAACTGCGTTTGATCTTCTCCACCTCTCTTTTACATGTGCAATTTACTTTCCGCTGCTTATACTCTAGAATTGCATGTGTAGGGTGATACTTGAATTGATCTTAATTGTGAAACTGCCAAAAACATTGCATGATCTAAAGGCAGATTTTTTATATTGTCAAGTAGTCTAATCACCCCCCCTCTAGACCTACTTTCGATCCTACAGCGTGGCGCGTCGCGGCAAGTTCCTTGAGATGCCTTGGTTGGCCTTCCCGGCAAGCTTCTCTCGCCCGGGTCTTGAGCCTTGAGTGGCCTTCCCGGCAAGCTCCGTTCGCCGGGGCCTTGTCTCCTTGGCTTGAATACTTTGTTCTCGAATGGATCCAAAGGAACCACGGAGGACCTTGGCGGTCACCCGGCAAGCCTTGCCGCGGGGTGCTGCGACTGCCCGTGCACAAGTTCGGGATACTAGGGTACCCCTACTCTAGTACACCGACACTAGTCGTATGGAATTAACCATAACGCAAGCAGGCAAGAATTCCAAGAGTAACCGGCTTCAGAGGATTATCGAAAGATCAGAAAGTATTCTGAAGAATTTTGTGAGACACATGAACAATTGAGAAGAACGGATCCTCGATAAATGTGAGGAATCAACCATAAGGGTTTTCATGCGAAATAAAACTGTAAGACAATAAACTCAAAAGATTCTCGGGACAACGGATATTTTGAGGCATCTTGTAACAACAAGAGCGATGAGGAATGATCATGAGAATGACAAGTACATGCAGATATCCATAGGGATATATCGGTGGCCATGAATTGCAAAGGCGATGAGCACAAGGGTCTCGGGAAAATATCGAGGGATATCCTCCGAATCTTCTGACGAAGCAGGTGATCTTCTGGAATGAGAGGTCTCCGGGAGAAATAGTTACGAGAACCTAGAGTCAGAGTTAGTAAAATCCGTTAACCCGAATAGAAGAGAGATCAGAGTCCCAGACTAAAGACGAGGAATAAAAGATCCTAATACCACCCAATTGGCAACGTGGGCCCGTAAGCCACACAACCAAGTTAGTAAAACGGTTTTTCAAAGACTAGACTCAACTTCGGCCAAGGAGTTGGAAAGGGGGTTCCTACAGGCAGTCGGTTCTGATACCAACTTGTGACGCCCCCGATTTGTCCGTACACTAATCATGCACGCAAATGTGTACGACCAAAATCAGGGACTCACTCGAAGATATCACAACACAACTCTAGACACAAATTAAAATAATACAAGCTTTATATTACAAGCCAGGGGCCACGAGGGCTCGAATACATAAGCTCGAAAACACAAGAGTCAGCGGAAGCAATAATATCTGAGTACAGACATAAGTTAAACAAGTTTGCCTTAAGAAGGCTAGCACAAATGTAACAATGATCGAAGAGGCAAGGCCTCCTGCCTAGGATCTCATAACTACTCCTCGAAGCCGAACTCCACGTAGAAACATCCTCGGGATCATCTGGCTCCTGAACTCCATCAATCTGGTTGCATCATCCGAGAAGAGAGGGAAAAGGGGGAAAGGGGGAGCAAAGCAACCGTGAGTACTCATCCAAAGTACTCGCAAGCAAGGATCTACACTACATATGCCATGATATCTGTGTAAAGGGGTAATATCTCTGGGTTAAACTGCAGAATGCCAGAATAAGAGGGGGATAGCTAATCCAATCGAAGACTATGCTCCTGGCCACCTCCATCTTGCAGCAGTAGAAGAGAATAGATGGAAGTAACAAGTATCCTCGCATCTCGCAGCCTCCGTCTTTCAGCAGTAGAATAGAATAGATGGTAAGTTCACCAAGTATCATCGTATAGCATAATCCTACCCGGCGATCCTCCCCTCGTAGCCCTGTGGGAAAGCAATCACCGGGTTGTATCTGGAACTTGTCTGGGTGTGTTTTATTAAATATCCAGTTCTAGTTGTCATGAGGTCAGAGTACAACTCCGGGTCGTCCTTTTACCGAGGGACATGGCTATTCGAATAGATTAACTTCCCTGCAGGGGTGCACCACATAACCCAGCACACTTGATCCCATTTGGCCGGACACACTTTCCAGGGTCATGCCCGGCCTCGGAAGATCAACACGTCGCAGCCCTACCTAAGCACAACAGAGAGGTCAGCACGCCGGTCTAAACCCTAAGCGTACGGGGGTCTGGGCCCATCGCCCAATGCACACCTGCACGTTGCGAGGGCGGCTGGTAAGCAGACCTAGCCTCACCTAATACCAGAGTAGGCTTTCCAGTCCAATCCGGCGCGCGCCGCTAAGTCACTGACGTCAAGAAGGCTTCGACTGATACCACGACGTCGAGTGCCCATAACTATTCCCACGTAGCTGGTTAGTGCGTATAGGCCAATGGCCAGACTCAGATCAAATACCAAGATCTCGTTAAACGTATTATTATGAAATAACCGCGGACAACGACCAGGGCCAGGCCCACCTGTCTCCTAGGTGGTCACAACCTGCCCTCTCGCTCCGTCACAAAGTAACCATCAGGGGGCTGTCGGGAACCCAGGCCCACCACTACCTGGGTGGAACCACCTGCCCCTTCAGCCCCCGTATCCGAATCATCATCACGAGTATGTAATAGTATAAAATATACCCGTGATCACCACCCAAGTGATCACGGCCCGATAGTATAGCATGGCAGACTGACAAGAATGAAGGGCCACTTATGGAATACTAGCATCCTATACTAAGCATTAGGATAGCAGGTAAGGTATCAACAGTGTTATCAACAATGACAGGCTATGCAACAGAATAGGAGCTATCGAATCATCAACAGTAGCAAATCTAATGCAAGATTAAGAGAGAAG
>LR738716.1:32801757-32812081 GCA_902687465.1 Secale cereale | reverse complement strand
GAAGTTGAGGGAGAGCTCCAGCAGCACAACGACATGGTGGTGGAGCTTGTGGTTCTCCGGCAGGGCTTCGCCAAGCACTACGGAGGAGGAGGAGCTGTAGGAGGAGGGAGGGTTGCGCCAGGGGCAAGGGTTGCAGCTCCCATGCACCTCCCCACTATATATAGGGGTGGAGAGGGATGGTTTCTTGCCCTCCAAGTCCATTGGGCGTTGGCAAAGGTGGGAGGAAAGAAATCCCATCCTTTCCCATCCCCACAAATTGTTATCCCCCGCTTTTAGGGATCTTGATCTTATACCTTCGGGATATGATCTTATTCCTTCTAAGGGGGGATCTTGGTGCACCTTGACCAGGGGTGTGGGGCCTTTCCCCCACTACCCACGTTCCTGTGGGCCCCCCATGCAGATGGGCCCCACTCCAGAACCTTCTCGGTATAATACCGAAAAATCTCGAACATTTTCCGGTGGCCCACATAGGACTTCCCATATATAAATATTTACACCCGGACCATTCTGGAACTCCTCATGATGTGCGGGATTTCATCCGGACTCCGAACAACCTTCGGTAACCACATACAATTTGCCGTTACAACCCTAGCGTCACCAAACCTTAAGTGTGTAAACCCTACGGGTTCGGGAACCATGCAAACATGACCGAGACACCTCTCTGATCAATAAACAATAGCGGGATATGGACACTCATATTAGCTCCCACATGTTCCACGATGATCTCATCGGATGAACCATGATGTAGGGGATTCAATCAATCTCGTATACAATTCCCTTCGTCCAACGGTATGTTACTTGCCCGAGATTCGATCGTCGGCATCCCTATACCTTGTTCAATCTCGCTACCGGCAAGTCTCTTTAATCGTTCCGTAACACATGATCCCGTGACTAACTCCTTAGTCACATTGAGCTCATTATGATGATGCATTACCGAGTGGGCCCAGAGACACCTCTCTGTCATACGGAGTGACAAATCCCAGTCTCGATTCGTGCCAATCCAACAAACACCTGTCGTGCACCTTTATAGCCACCTAGTTATGTTGTGACGTTTGATACACCCAAAGCATTCCTACGGTATTCGGGAGTTGCACAATCTCATGGTCTAAGCAAATGATACTTGACATTAGAAAAGCTCTAGCAAATGAACTACTCGATCTTGTGGTGTGCTTAGGATTGGGTCTTGTCCATCACACCATTCTCTAATGATGTGATCCCGTATGAATGACATCCAATATTCATGGCCAGGAAACCATAACCATCTATTGATCAACGAGCTAGTCAACTAGAGGCTCACTAGGGACATGTTGTGGTCTATGTATTCACACATGTATTACGGTTTCGGTTAATACAATTATAGCATGAACAATAGACAATTATCATGAGCAAGGGAATATAATAATAACCATTTTATTATTATCTCTAGGGCATATTTTCAACAGCATCCACATAAAACTTGCAACAACAAAGTAGTGAACGATTAACTTGTTTTTGCAGGGCATGTTGTGATGTGATATGGTCAAGACGTGACGAGTTATATGTTATTGTATGAGATGATAATGTTTTGTAAATTACCGGCAACCGACATGAGCCTTATGGTTGTCTCTTTATTGTATGAATTGCGAACACCATGTAATTGCTTTACTTTATCACTATGAGTTAGCGATGATAGTAGAAGCAATAGTTGGCGAGACGACCACAATGCTATGATGAAGATCATGGTGTCAAGCTGGTGACGATGGAGATCAGGACGATGCTTTGGAGATGGAGATCAAAAGCACAAGATGATGATGGCCATACCATGTCACATATTTTGATTGCATGTGATGTTTATCATTTTATGCATCATATTTTGCTTAGAACGACGGTAGCATTATAAGACGACCCCTTACAAAATTTCAAGGTACAAGTGTTCTCCTTGAGTATGCACCGTTGTGATAGTTCGTCATGCCGAGACACCACGTGATGATCGGGTGTGATAAGCTCTACGTTCACATACAACGGGTGTAAGACAGTTTTGCACATGCAAAATACTCGGGTTAAATTTGACGAGCCTAGCATGTACAGACATGGCCTCAGAACACTAGATACCGAAAGGTCGAGCGTGAATCATATAGTAGATATGACCAACATAAGATGTTCACCATTGAAAACTACTCCATCTCATGTGATGATCGGACACGGTTTAGTTGATTTGGATCACATGATCATTTAGATGAATTGAGGGATGTCTATCTAAGTGAGAGTTCTTTAGTAATATGATTAATTGAACTTAATTTATCATGAACTTAGTCCTGATAGCATTAGCATATCTATGTTGTAGATCAATAGCTCGCGTATAGCTCCCCAATTTTATTTTTAATATGTTCCTAGAGAAAAGTAAGTTGAAAGCTGATAGTAGCAATTGTGCGGATTGGGTCCACGATCTGAGGTTTATCCTCCTTGCTGCACAGAAGAATTATGTCCTTGATGCACCGCTAGGTGACAGACCTGTTACAGGAGCAGATGCACACGTTATGAACGTTTGGCTATCTCGATATGATAACTACTTGATAGTTTAGTGCACCATGCTTTACGTCTTAAGACTGGGACTTCAAATACGTTTTGAATGCCATGGAGCATATGCGATGTTCCAAGAGTTGAAATTAGTATTTCAGACTCATGCCCGTGTCGAGAGGTATGAGACCTTTGACAATACTTTGCCTACAAGATGGAGGAGAATAGCTCAACCAGTGAGCATGTGCTCAGATTGTCTGGGTACTACAATTGCTTGAATCAAGTGGGACTTAATCTTCCAGATAAGACAGTGATTGACAAAGTTCTCTAGTCACTATCACCAAGTTACTAGAACTTTGTGATGAACTATAATATGCAAGGGATGAAAAGGACAATTTCCGAGCTCTTCGCAATGCTAAAGGCTGCAGAGGTAGAAATCAAGAAAGAGCATCAAGTGTTGATGGTTAATAATACCACTAGTTTCAAGATAAAGGGCAAATGGAATTAGGGGAAATTCAAGTAGAATAGCAAGCAAGTTGCTGCTCCCAGGAAGAAGCCCAAGTCTGGACCTAAGCCTGAAACTGAGTGCTTCTACTGCAAAGGAAATGGTCACTAGAAGCGAAACTGCCCCAAACATTTGGAGGATAAGAAAGATGGCAAAGTGAACAAAGGTATATTTGATATATAGATTAATGATGTGTACTTTACTAGTGTTCATAATAACCCCTATGTATTTGATGACAGTTCAGTTGCTCAGATAAGTAACTCGAAACAGGAGTTACAAAATGAACAGAGACTAGTTGAGGGCAATGGGACGATGTGTGTTGGAAGAGATTCCAAGGTTGATAAGATCACCATCGCATACTTCCTCTACCTTCAGGATTAGTGTTGAACCTAAATAAATGTTATTTGGTGTTTGCGTTGAGCATGAATATGATTGGATCATGTTTATTACAATACTGTTATTCATTTAAGTTAGAGTTGTTCTGTTTACACGAATAATACCTTCTATGGTCATACACCCAATATAAATGGTTTATTAAATCTCGATCGTATTGATACACATATTCATAAATATTGAAGCCAAAAAGATACAAAGTTAATAATGATAGTGAAACTTATCAGTGGCACTACCGTTTAGGTCATATTGGTGTAAAGCGTATGAAGAAACTCAATGCTGATGGGGATTTTGGAATCACTTGATTATGAATCACTTGATACTTGCGAACCATGCCTCATGGGCAAGATGACTAAAACTCCGTTCTTCGAAACAATGGAGCGAGCCACTAACTCATTGGAAATAATACAAACTGATGTATGCGGTCCGATAAGTGTTGAGGCTCGCGACGGGTATCATTATTTTCTAACCTTCACAGATGATTTGAGCAGATATGGGTATATCTACTTAATGAAACATAAGTCTGAAACATTTGAAAAGTTCAAAGAATTTCAGAGTGAAGTGGAAAATCGTCGTAACAAGAAAATAAAGTTTCTACGATATGATCGTGGAGGTGAATATTTGAGTTATGAGTTTGGTCTACGATCTGATCGTGGAGGTGAATATTTGAGTTATGAGTTTGGTCTTCATTTGAAACAATGTGGAATAGTTTCACAACTCACGCCACCTGGAACACCACAGCGTAATGGTGTGTCCGAACGTCGTAAACGTACTTTATTAGATATGGTGCGATCTGTGATGTCTCTTACCGATTTACCACTATCATTTTGGGGTTATGCATTAGAGACAACTGCATTCACGTTAAATAGGGCACCATCTAAATCCGTTGAGACGACACCGTATGAACTGTGGTTTATCAAGATACCTAAGTTGTAGTTTCTTAAAGTTTGGGGTTGTGATGCTTATGTGAAAAAGTTTCAGCTTGATAAGCTCATACCCAAATCGGAGAAGTGCGTCTTCATAGGATACCCAAAAGAAACTGTTGGGTACACCTTCTATCACAGATCCGAAGGCAAGACTTTTGTTGCTAAGAATGGATCCTTTCTAGAGAAGGAGTTTCTCGCGAAAGAAGTGAGTGGGAGGAAAGTATAACTTGATGAGGTATTTGTACCTTCTCTCAAACTGGAGAATGGCACATCACAGAAAACCGTTCCCGTGATGCCTACACCAATTAGTGAGGAAGCTAATGATGATGATCATGAAACTTCATATCAAGTTACTAACGAACCTCGTAGGTCAACCAGAGTACGTTCCGCACCAGAGTGGTACGATAATCCTGTTCTAGAAGTCATGTTACTAGACCATAATGAACCTACGAACTATGAGGAAGCGATGATGAGCCCAGATTCCGCAAAATGGCTTGAGGCCATGAAATCTGAGATGGGATCCATGTATGAGAACAAAGTATGGACTTTGGTTGACTTGCCTAATGATCAGCAAGCCATTGAAAATAAATGGATTTTTAAGAAGAAGACTGACGCCGATGGTAATGTTATTGTCCGCAAAGCTCGACTTGTTGTGAAAGGTTTTCGACAAGTTTAAGGTGTTGACTACGATGATATTTTCTCACTCGTAGTGATGCTTAAGTGTGTCCGAATCATGTTAGCAATTGCCGCATTTTATGATTATGAAATTTGGCAAATGGATGTCGAAACTGCATTCCTTATTGGATTTCTTAAAGAAGAGTTGTATATGATGCAACAAGAAGTTTTTTTCCCTAAAGGTGCTAACAAAGTGTGCAAGCTCTAGTGATCCATTTATGGACTGGCGCAAGCCTCTCGGAGTTGGAATATACGCTTTGATAGTGTAAGGGCATATTTCTCCCTAAGTAGTTTTGGTGATTGATGACAATGCATTTGCGGACTAATCGTGTGCTCTAAGCTCTTTCAGATATATCTCACCTAGGCACAAGACGATTGTGTGCCCCTCGGAATCTATGGAAGACGGTGTTTCCTTTTACTTCTTTTTCGGTGGATTTGAGTAATAGGAAAGCCGTACTATTAAGAGGGGGTCCGCTTAGAAAGGTTTGGGTGGAATCAACACATACACGTCTATACTCTCGCACCACCTTTCCTTTGATTCTCTGGAGCTTCGGCTATTCTCCTCGTCAGTACAAAACCATGGCTTCCTACTAGTACAACTGCCTGGCAGGCGGTAGTACCGCTCATTGTAAGCGGTAGTACCGCACAGCCACACGGTAGTACCGCCTCAGGGCACGGTAATACCGCACCAAGCGGTAGTACCGCATCATGAGCACGGTAGTACCGTGTAGCTGTCCCGGCACAGTACCTAGCACGGTAGTAGGTGTGGAAGTAAGTTTTTACTTCCGCATCCTACGCGGTAGTACCGCTTGGGTCAAGCGGTAGTACCGTGTCGTGTTTTTGCTACTACCGTATTTCTGCGGATGTAGCTACGGATGTATTTTATTTCATCCGTGCTTGTCCTCTGCCTGCTTATCTCTGCCTTGCGGTAGTACCGCAGGGACGAGCGGTAGTACCGCTCAGGCAGTACTACCGCCAGTATGTCAACACAACAGAGTTAAGTCTAGGCTAGTACTGCTTCAGCGGTAGTACCGCACCCAGAGCGGTAGTACCGCTGGCCAAGCGATAGTAACGCAACTTACGTGCGGTAGTACCGCGCTCTACGGGCAGAAATGTGGGATAACGGTTGGATTTGTTCTCCCACTATATATAGGGAGTCTTCTTCTCTAAGAAGACTTACCTCTTCCTCCCCAAAGCTCCATTTCCGCCCGATCTCTCTCCCTAGCCAATCAAACTTGTTGATTTCCTCGGGATTGCTTGAGAAGGCATCGATCTACACTTCCACCAAGAGTTATTTGATTCCCCCACTAATCCTTGCGGATCTTGTTACTCTTGGGTGTTTGAGCACCCTAGACGGTTGAGGTCACCTCGAAGCCATATTCCATTGTGGTGAAGCTTCGTGGTGTCGTTGGGAGCCTCCAATTCGGTTGTGGAGATAGCCCCAACCTTGTTTGTAAAGGTTCGGTTGCCGCCTTCAAGGGCACCACTAGTGGAATCACGGCACCTTGCATTGTGTGAGGGTGTGAGGAGAATACGGTGGCCCTAGTGGCTTCTTGGGGAGCATTGTGCCTCCACACCGCTCCAACGGAGACGTACTTCCCTTCAAAGGGAAGGAACTTCGGCAACACATCCTCGTCTTCACCGGTTCCACTTGTGGTTATTTCTTCCCTTTACTTGTGCAAGCTTTACTTGTTTACCTTATATAGCTTGCTTGTGAGGTTGTTATATTTACTTCCTATAAGTTGTCATCTTAGTAGCATATCTAGACAACTTACTTTGACGCTTAATTTAAAGTGGTTAAGAAAAGCTAAAAATTGTTAGTTGCCTATTCACCCCCCCCTCTAGTCAACCATATCGATCCTTTCAGATAGTGTGATCAAAGCATATGGTTTTATACAGACTTTTGGAGAAGCCTGTATTTATAAGAAAGTGAGTGGGAGCACTACAACCTTTCTGATAAGTATATGTGAATGACATATTGTTGATCGTAAATGATGTAGAATTTTCTGGAAAGCATAAAGGAGTGTTTGAAAGGAGTTTTTCAAAGAAAGACCTCGGTGAAGCTGCTTACATATTGAGCATCAAGATCTATAGAGATAGATCAAGACGCTTGATAAGATTTTTCAATGAGAACATACCTTGACAAGATTTTGAAGTAGTTCAAAATGGAACAGTCAAAGAAGGAGTTCTTGCCTGTGTTGCAAGGTGTGAAGTTGCGTATGACTCAAAACCCGACCACGACAGAAAATAGAAAGAGAATGAAAGTCATTCCCTGTGGCTCGGTCATAGGTTCTATATACAATGTTGTGTACCAGACCCATTGTGTACTCACCATGAGTTTGGCAAGAGGGTACAATAGTGATCCAGGAGTGGATCACTCGACAGCGGTCAAAATTATCCTTAGTTACCTACGAGGACTAAGGAAATGTTTCTCGGTTATGGAGTTGATAAAGAGTTCGTCGTAAAAGAGTTACGTCGATGCAAGCTTTAAACACTAATCCAGATGACTCAGAATCTCAATGTTGATACATATTTAAAGTGGGAGCAATTAGCTAGAGTAGCTCAATGCAGAGCATTGTAGACATAAAAATTTGCGAAATACATACGGATCTGAATGTGGCAGACCGGTTGACTAAGCTTCTCTCACAAGAAAAACATGATCACACCTTAGTACTCTTTGGGTGTTAATCACATAGCGATGTGAACTAGATTATTGACTCTAGTAAACCCTTTTTGGTGTGAGTCACATGGGGATGTGAACTAATCACATAAATATGTGAACTATTGGTGTTAAATCACATGCCAATGTGAATTAGATTATTGACTCTAGTGCAAGTGGGATGCTGAAGGAAATATGCCCAAGATGCAATAATAAAGTTGTTATTTATATTTCCTTATATCATGATAAATGTTTATTATTCATGCTAGAATTATATTAACCAGAAACTTAGTACATGTGTGAATACATAGATAAAACAAAGTGTCCCTAGTATGCCTCTACTTGACTAGCTCGTTGATCAAAGATGGCTATGTTTCCAAACCATAGACATGTGTTGTCATTCGATTAACGGGATCACATAATTAGGAGAATGATGTGATGGACAAGACCCATCCGTTAGCTTAGCATAATGATCGTCTAGTTTTATTGCTATTGCTTTCTTCATGACTTATAGATGTTCCTCTCACGATGATATTATGCAACTCCCGAATACCAGAGTAACACCTTGTGTGCTATCAAACGTCATAACATAACTGGGTGATTATAAAGATGCTCTACAGGTGTCTCCGAAGGTGTTTGTTGAGTTGGCATAGATCGAGAATAGGATTTGTCACTCCGAGTGTCGAAGAGGTATCTCTGGGCCCTCTCCGTAATACACATCATAATAAGCCTTGCAAGCAAGTGACTAATGAGTTAGTCACGAGATGATGTATTACAGAACGAGTAAAGAGACTTGCCGGCAATGAGATTGAACTAGGTATGATGATACCGACGATCGAATCTCGGGCAAGTAACATACCGATGACAAAGGGAACAACGTATGTTATTATGCGGTTTGATCGATAAAGATCTTCACAGAATATGTAGGAGCCAATATGAGCATCCAGGTTCCGCTATTGGTTATTGACCGGAGATGTGTCTCAGTCATGTCTACATAGTTCTCGAACCCGTAGGGTCCTCATGCTTAACGTTCGATGATGATTTGCATTATAAGTTATGTGTTTTTGTGACCGAAGTTTTTTCAGAATCCCGGATGAGATCACGAACATGACGAGGAGTCTCGAAATGGTCCAGAGGTAAAGATTCATATATTGGAAGGCTGTATACAGACACCGGAATGGTTTCGGGGAGGTTCGGGGATTTATCAGAATACCGGGAGGCTATCAGAACCCCTCGGGAAAGTTAATGGGCCTACTGGGCCATAGTAGAGAGAGGGAGGCTGCCACATGAGGTGCCCCCCAAGCCCAAACCGTATTGGACTAGGGTTGGGGCGCAACCCCCCTTTCCTTCTCCCTCTCCCCCCTTTCCTCTTTCCCCCTCTACATTGGAAGGAAAGGGGAAGGGGCGAATCCTACTTGGACTGGGAGTCCAAGTAGGACCGCCCCCCATGGCGCGCCTCCTCCTAGGGCCGGCCTCCTCCTCCCCCTCCTTTATATACGTGGGTAGGGGGCACCCCAAAGGCACACGAAGATTTGTCTTAGCCATGTGCGGTGCCCCCGTCCACAGTTTGCTCCTCAGGTCATAGCGTCGTAGTGCTTAGGCGAAGCTCTACGCGGATCACATCACCAACACCGTCACCACGCCGTCGTGTTGACGGAACTCTCTCTCGACTCTCTACTGGATCAAGAGCTCGAGGGACGTCATCGAGCTGAACGTGTGCTGAACACGGAGGTGCCGTACGTTCGGTACTTGGATCATGAAGACGTTCGTCTACATCAACCGCGTTAACATAACGCTTCCGCTTTCGGTCTACGAGGGTACGTGGACACACTCTCCCCGTCTCGTTGCTATGCATCTCCTAGATAGATCTTGCGTGAGCATAGGATTTTTTTTGAAATTGCATGCTACGTTCCCCAACAGTTTGAGGGTCGGTGGTGTTGGAGATGCGCTTAGAGCATCACTAACCGACCCTTTATAACCGCCCTACCCATATAATTCCGGCGACTATTCATGTTGACTCCTCTTTTGGGCTAGACTAGACCCCGTATAGTCGCCTCGGCCCGTAAAAAGTTTACGGCGACCAAAAAACTGCGCAATATATATTCGGGTCCGCGGCCATGATATGGGTTGAAACCCTATCCCCCCGCCGTCGCGATTCCCTAGTTCCCCCTCTGATTTCTCGCTGCCCCATCGACCGATCCGCTATGATGTGGGGTGGGATGTGGAGCTCTGGCCAGCGCGGTAGCGAGGACCCCGAGCGGAAGCGCTGCATAGCCGCCGACGTGTGAAGAAGTGGTCTGCCCGACGGTACACCAACCGGGGCCTTGAGCTGCCACCGTCCCTCCTCCGCAACGAGACGGAGGAGTACGACGCGGGCATCTCCTACCGGGACGATATGATCCTACGACGCGGGCATCTCCTATGGCGCGGGTAGCTCCTCCGGCTCACACAACCCGACAATGAAGAGGGAGGCGAAGGGCGAGCTGCGGGCCGTCAAGGTGGAGGAGGGTGAGCTCCGGGCCGTCAAGAAGGAGGCCCTCCACCGCGGCGTCATCAGTCCCGAGGACTACGTCGGCGAGGAAGAAGAGGCTGTCGCCGCGGTGATAGCCGCTCGCAGCTTGCGGGAGGAGGAAGATATCACGAAGCGGCGCCGCCGGGAGGAGATCGATG